>VXBT01007657.1:436345-614285 GCA_013400235.1 Oriolus oriolus
CCCCCCCGGTTCCCCTGGCGCTGCCGCGGCCGCTGCCCGGCCCCTGCAGCGCAAAGTTTCCGCGGCTGCCGCTGCGCTGCTGCCGCCGCCCGCGCCCAGCCCGGGGAGCTCCCGCACGGCACTCGCGGAGCCGGGGCTGCGTTTGGGGTTAGGGGGGGAGATCAACTCCCCGGGTGCCAAGGGGGACTCAGAGCAAGGAGTTATGTAAGGTACCCCCAGGACGCTTTCCCAGTTACTGTTTGCGTAATGGAGACAAGTTGGAGTAGTACGTTTAGATTGTTTTATAATCTCTGCTCATTGTTTGAGGAAGACAAGGGTTCTCGTATTTCTCCGTCTTTCAGAGCGTTAATCATGCCTAGAAATGCAGCCATGTTACCTCTGCCTTTTTTGTCTTAAGATTATAAATTAAGTAGTTTCACGCTGATTGACACTTGTATGGAGTGCCCAACAAATGCCGCACGAGACCTGGAAGCGTGGTATTTGGGTTTTCTTAAGAGAGCTGCTGGTGAATTTGTCTTGCCTTCTCCACCTCATCGTCTTGCACAAAGCTACAGCTTTCCCGGTATGAAACAGCCACCATAAAACAGATTTTCCAGAAATCTGGCTGTAATGTAGATCCTAGGGATGGGTAGGAGGTGCCCACGTTGAGCTGCCGAAGACCCAGCCAGTCTACCAAACGTGATGGGGGATCAAGGTTGCGGGTCCAGAGGGCGAGGAGCTGTGGTTTACAACCAGGCTAAGGAGGTGGCAGCTCCTGAATTCGGCTCGGGGATTTGACATCAGCACTTCCTGTGGCCTTAGGTATATCAGTAGTTTCTTTGCAGATCACATGCATCTTTCACTTTTAACTAGAAGTTTCCATGGAAGGAAGCAGTTGCCATACCTCAGTTTTTCTGGTTGTGAAATGAGGTTAAATACTTACTTAACTCCTTTGAAGCACTGGAAGACCTTTGGAGAATGGTTCAGCTAGAAGCTGCCAGGGTCAGACGTGAGGAATAACTGTCAGATTTCATCAGAATTAGTGAAAGTTCTAACAACGTAGTGAAGATCTCTTTTTCATGTTGAAAAAGCAAAAGAGCAACATTTAGTTTGCCTGTGCTTCCTGTCTCCAGTCACAAAGCGAGGCTGTTAATCTCATCGTTCTGGTCAAAGTCTAGTTGTAGCTATTTTGGCTTCCAGAAATAAGAACTTCAGGGCATCAGCTGAAACCTGCTCAGAAAAGCTGGTGCAAAATGAGCACATCACTCTTTTCTGGAGGAAACTACACTTCAGTTCCAGGCAAGTTTGTAAATAGCTTGGGAATCTGCTACATCCTGCTGCAAAAGTAAGAGTAGTTATGATTATTTTCAGGAAGACTGAAATAATTTTCCTGTAGAATCTGTCAGCACCTGTCCATAATTGCCCAGAGAGATTACTTGTGAAAATACCGAGGAGGGCTGTTTTTGGGCTTTTTCTGTTCTTCACATATCAGGATCTGATTCCACTGTCTCTAAAATCAGAGCAATCTCTATGTAGTCTCTGCAGCAGCTCTTGTGAGTGGCAAGGATTGAAATCAGTTTCACCTTGGCTGACAACTGTAATGACTTTTCATGTCTAAGATCTATGTTTAAGCTTATACAATTAATGCAGTAGATTCCCTCATTCAGGTTTAGCTTTCTTTTTGGTAACACGTAGCATAAAAGCTGAAAATCCTTAGAACTAAATCAAGGATGAATTTGTTCTTCCAGTGGCTTTTATATCTTTCCAGAAATCATGTTCAACAAACAAGTGTTTGTGGCAGAGAGCGCAGTGATACCTTACGGTTAAACATATGGTCTGTTCTGGTTTTATAAAACTTGCTGTAGTATTAACTAGTTTGTATACTAAAGTTATAACATGGAAGCCCAAGCGGAATATCTAAGTCTAATCAAAAGATTTCTGTAGTTACAAGTACTTATGTATGTGCAGATCTGCATTGTCTTTATGGTATAGAAATATCTCTTCTGCTACACTGTTTCCATGTGTGTGTTCCTCTGAAGACATTATCTTGGCAGTTGTCTCCTCCTGAAGGATAGCTCTTTCCTCTCACTACTACGGGTTCTTTCCAGAACTGTAACTTCTGTTGCTTGCATTTATAGTTTGTAAAGCTGTGTCTGAGTAGCGTTTGGACACTATTCAACTTCTGGCTTTGAGAGGTAGGTTGCCTTAAGTAGTGCTGGTGGTAGAGAACTTTCAATACTTTAGGTGGCATGTGCACCACCACTACTTTATTTCTGTTGTTATAAAAGCACTTGCAGGCTTCTGCTTTTCAGTTACTAATGTAATGCTTCAGTTTCACAATGAATGGTCTCTTTCCTCAGTCAATTCTTGTTTTTAACCTCAAAAAACACAACTGGTAAACTCGTGCAATCACTCTGCATCCAAGAAAATCTTTCCATTTTAGAGCGGTGGCCTATGGAGTTTATTGTAAGCAGGCTGCAATTATTCCTGGGATGTAAATTAATAAAACAAAAATTAAGAGCTCTGTAACAATTTAACCGCTCAGCAGTAATCCACTGAGCCCAAAAGATGGAAAAACACCGCGTATGAGAGTTTGAATGCAGAATACAAATACAGGATACAATTGTTTTTACGGAATTTATCACTTTGTTGGAAGTGTTGGTTACAGTCTGTAATAGTGAAAGCTCATAAAAATATTCTTCCATTTTGAGAGTCCTGGTTTTGTTAGCAGGAAATGGAAGGCAGCCTCTACTGTAACTCAAGTGTTTAGTTGGGCGACAAACTGCAAAAGCAGCCTGCTAGGCTCTCTTTACAATACCTAGCATTAAAGGCTTGGTGACAAAATATAAGAGTCCCAGTCTGTAATGTAGATGAATTTGTTTCAGTACTGTCTGTTTAGTTGTCAGAACAAAGATATATATTACTGCTCTCCTCCCAGATATACTCAATTTTCTCTCCCACTTTTCCTGAAGAATTAGCACATGCAACCAGCCTGGTGGTTGTGGAACACTGAATTCAAACTAAACGACAGAGCAGAGTGTAATAAACCAGTGCCTCTCTTCAGGATGATGGTTCATGAAATAGAGAAGGCAGGAGGGTGTAAAGCTTCAGGCGTGGCTGTGTCTAATATTGCTTCTGGGAAGATGGAGTAGACCAACCTGCTTTTGATAAAAAAAATTTAATCAGTAGCTTCAGATGAGACAAATGAAAATTAATGAAAAAAAGGTCTTCCATCTTGAGCTCTTTTGCTAGTTTTGTTACGTGAAATGCAAGTCTGACAAACTGCTTGGAGAAGAGTTATGTCAATTGCACAGAAAGATAATTTGTAATTCTTTTAAAGTTTTTGCTAAAACAATGAGACTTTCAGCACCAGCAGCATTTTAGTTCCAGTCAGTCAGAATATACCAGTTTAAGCCAGTATAAAGGGTTGTGTCATCATTTTTGAAAAAATGAGGCTGCTTTTGGTAAAAGTCTTCTCTTTAAAACATAAACAGAGAGGAAACTGCTTTTAGACTGCATCTTTTACCTCAGTAATGTTCCTTGAAGTGTGCTTCTAAAGCAGCCAGAAAGATTAGATTACTTCTGACTGACCTTTCTCAATGAAAAACTGTTCCTGTGATGAGGCCAGTATTTGTGATCTTCTGTTACCATGTGAGACTGAAACCAACCAATTTTGTCTTTAGCTTTAGGTTAAAGGCTTCATTCACAAGTATGTTTCCTGAGAACAGAAGATTCAGAGTTAGTTTCAGAAGTCTGTGAGGAACGTCTGGCTTTCTCTGGCATCAAACTGAAAGTGGAAAGGGCAGAAGAACAGCTGAAACCTGAAGGAAACAAAAGCAGTAATAATGGAAATGAGAAAGCTACCAAGGCAAGAATAGAAAGGAACAAAAATCCCTTAAGGGAAATGCATGAAGGGAGAGAAATACTAGAACTAAAGATGGATGAACAGAACAACAGAGGACGGAAATAGGAGGGAGAAAGAAGGAGTTCTACTCTATGTCCCTCCCCAAAATACAAAGAAAATTACTGGGGTAATGTAAATAAAATCAGATAATTATTGCTTTCTTTTTTTTTTTTTTTTATAGTACCAGTTGTATGCTGCTGACAGTCCTTGAGAAGACTCATTATAGTTTTCCATCTTCCTCAAGTAAAGCTGTATTCTTCCTGGAAGTTCTCAGAATTTAATTATGTACAGATATGTGAAACAAAAAGAAGAGATTAGCATAAACAAGTATTTGTTCAACAAAAGGGAAAATGTCGTTACTGTTTGACAGGAGAGAAGGCTATGGAGATTCTTCTGTGGCATCTGTCAAGGAGGTTGGTTGTTATCCCTTCTTAACTCTGTCACAGGATGAAGTTCATGTTTTAGGATAACAATGGGACATTAGACAGTGACCTAGTTCCTTACGTAAGACAAAACCCACTTTTCACTGTTGACTAGTCCACCTGGGTCTGTTCACATGCTGTGCTCGAGCAAATGAGCATTCCTGCTGTCTTGATACTGTTGAAGGCATTACATTTCAGATTCTAACTTGTTGCCAGATTAAAACAGATTACATCTAAGCTTCTGGAAATTAGGTGTCTTAAAATGTTAGTATGTGTTCTCCAGCTAATGGAGATTTTTTTTTTTAATGGCAGTTTGAATTTTAATTAGGCAAGGAGCTTTTCCTGCTAAGGGATTTTTTAAGTAGCAGCTTTCATTGCGAGGACAATCTTTTTGTTAAATATGGTATAGAAAATTGTTCCTATTTACAGATTTTATTATAATGGCAACCAAATGAAATTTGTTGTGGTAGAGTAAAATGGTAGTTAAAAGCCATGTATTTCTGAATGTTGAAGCTCCTTTTAGTGCAGAAACATAGCTGATGTGTATTAGATTTTATGTGTGCTCCAGATATGCCTAATAGAATTTGTAAACCCTCTGGAACAAGTGGCTGTGGTTCAAGGAGCCTCAAAGCTGTGCACAGAGCCCGGTGACATTTGTTCAGCCTGAGAACTGCACGACTCTGGCTTAGGGAGCTTTGAAGTTATGCAGAAACCCTGGTGATCTCATACGGTTCTTAAGCTATAGTTCAAGTAGATTACAAAGTTGGCAGATGCCCAGAAGAATTTGTCAAATCTATAAACCAGATAACTGCTGTTCATTTTATCTCCAGGTAGAGGACAGAATTTAGTACGTGATGCTTTGGGACTTGCAAATAAATACAGCATGCCTTAGCTGTGCAAGTGTAAGTGGGCACAGGCAAGGCATGTGTCTTAGAAATATCCCTGACATGAAGCACTTTCAGATACATCTTCACAAATTGTGATAAGAAATGTCAGTGAATAAATGTGTGTGCGTCTGAAGAGGTTGAAATTAACAATATGCATAAATTGACAGCGTGGATGCATGTATAAAGTTGTATTAAACTTTACAGTTTAAAAGAAATGAAATGCTTTCATGATTCCTATTTCTAGGTCAGACAGAAACCTATTATAAAAATCATGTTTACACATCCAAAAATCAGGGAAAATAAAATTAAAAATCACACTCTTGTAAAAGAAATTTTTTTAGTGAGCCATTTCAACGGTAGGTCCCATTTCCTTCATACTTAACAGCTCTTACAAGCTTATTGCCTCCTAGTTGTGTATTATAGGAACATCTGAGGCATTTGTCAGTTCTGAGGTTTTATCAAAATGCTGAGCTATCCATTGTGTTAGTGATAACTCAGTGGGGTTCATGAAAGTTAATCTGTGTTTGAATCTGTTAGTTGGTTCCATCCACTGATACTTACCAGCCTGACAGTCACAATGATTTTGAAGACGTATACAAAACTTGTGTATAATTTAAATTTTTTATTGACCCTTCCTATCAGTTGTCTCAGGTTTGACAAGTCTTTTCAGCATCTGATTAGATCCAGTTAATCAGGTACTTTAAACTCAGCTGGTGAATAGCAGCCTTTCTTTCAGGCTTACTTGCCCATGCTCTGCAAATTTGTTTGGGAGTAAGACTGGACAGAGAGATGGAGACTGAGAAGACTGGGATTGATGGAGGAGAGCAGCTAAGCATTATAGGATGGATGATGTGATGAGGATTGAACAAAACCTTGTAGAAATTTGTCGGGGCTGCCAGTGAGCCTGTGCAGAACAGGGCTGTGCTTGGGAGACCTGAGGAGGTGACAGTTCCGCATCTCTTGGTAGTCTTGAGTTCTCATTTCCACTGTCAGCTGCCTTTACGTTTGTGGCCTTCATGATGTACTAGCATGGAGCATCAGGGCACAAAACCTGCAGTTGAAAAACCTGTCCTTATCGCCTTCTTTACCTTTCAGTAATTGCCTTTACCTCTAGAATACATCAGTCCGGAAAGAACACCTTGTACAACGGAGTACTCATCTTTCTCTCATCCTATCTTCTGTACGTTAGAGGTCTACACTTGGAAGAGAGCTCTTATACTCAGCACTTTACAAACTCTGTTCTACCCCTTTTGCCCTTAAATATACGCAGGATGGGAACTAAAATTGTACCATATGAATTAATTCTGTGAATGGAAACTGCAAATGCTGCTAGCCTAGATCTTTTACATAAGTATCAAAATCAGACAGCATGGACATCTGCAAGCCTTTAGGATCTCTAGGGTGAGTGAATTGTTTGGCTGGAGAGCTCTGTCTGTTGCTGAGGGTGCCTTGCTCTCCAGCAGCTGGGAACTCCTCTTGGGAGCATATTTAGAAATGCTTCCTTGTCTTTGATGTTGAGTATGACAGTCCAGTGACTTTAATTAGACTGTTTTAAATTTTCTAGCCTTAAATGCAACCTTACAAGTACGTGGTGCTATTTACAGGACCAGTAGCTTACCTTCTCCTTTCTTTAGCCTTGTTAAGTTCATTCCCATATCCTTTTTCTGTGGAGAAATCCCACCGTGTTCACTGTCAACAGCACCCAGTACCCTGCAGGCAAAGCTTGAGTTCAGTACTGCCAAATAGCTACTTTTGCTACATGAAGGCTTTGGAACGATTCCTTAAATCAAAATGCTGTTTTATCTTGATAGCAGGAACAAAGCATGGGAAGAGAAAAGGGTTCTTAAACTAAAGCAGGATTGTACACACCTTTCTTATCTAACTCTTCCCTGTCCACAGAATGTTTAACTTACCCCTCCTGGGCCTTTGGTAGAACTGACTGAAGTCAGTCTTCTGAGTCTGCTGTAGTTGATGATAACATCTTCTATATCTGACCACTTCCTTCAGCAGTCCTTCAGCGTGCACAATGGACATCACTGGATTGCTGGTCATGGTAGAACCCTGTCTTGAACTTCAGTGAGCAAGTTAAGAGGAAATGCAGTGAGTGAACGTGACCATCAGGAGGAGTGGCAACAGCAGTGTAACAGTTATGAGGCATTTTCATACTTACTGTTCTCTCTTTTTTTCCTTCTCCCCTGAGTGACTGGGAGCCACAATTTTTCCTCCTTCCTCTTCCTTGCTTATGTGTTGAACTGATTTTAGGATCAGGATGTTGTCCTGTGGGAAGAAAAAAAGGACAACCAGAACAGAAAACCAGTCTGTGAACACATTTGTTGTAAAAATGTCTGGTACAATCAAATGAATTTAGAAATCCATTAATACACTTTATACAAATACAAATTTGCTCTCATCCTGCAAAGCCTGTCAGGCTTTCTTATCCGTTTCTCTGTGAATCTCAGGGAGAATATATAGACATCCTGGGTCCTGCCATATGGAATTACAGGAAAAGCAGGGAAGCATTGGTGATGGGGAGAAAAAGGAGGAACATGTATGTAAGGAGTTGCTGGCAGGAACCAAGCAGGTTTAGGGGGCAGGAAGGTTGGTTCCTTTTTTTTTTTTAAGCTGTTGCAGTGAAAATCCCACCACCCATTTACAGCAAGATTCAGTTGAATCAAAGGTAGTAATCAATACATTTATGTGCAGTAGTGCTCAAAATACAGTGTACACTTTCCAGGCAAAGCCCACGTATCTCTATCTGATGTTACGTGTATTTAGTAAATTCTTTTCTATTTTGCCTAATACTCTTTTTTTACTCTTTGCACTCTCTTTTCACAGCTTTCCTATTCCTTCAGACTTCTTTGTTTCATTGCCCAGTTTTCAACATCATCTTCTTCCAGTTACCTATTCTTTTACATCTTCTATCTCACATTCTCTCCTCATCGGGTTCTGTCTTTATTAGTTAAATACATGACAGCTTCTTTTACCATATACCCTTTTCACCATCTTTGTTAAGGAAAGAATTGAAAAACTGGTGCTCAGCTCTGAAAATTCAAGAGCTGAAGTGTCCTGTTTTGGTTTTTTTTTAGTGTTCTTCTCTTTAGTTTAATATCAGGTTATTTACAAGCAGCTTAAAATCATGCTGCAGTTTTGCCTAATGTACAATAAGTGAGAATATATGAAAGAATGTATCTTGTAGGAAAGAAACTGTACAGAATTGAGCCCTATTTGTGTAAGTGCTATTTATACAGCATTCTTGTACCCCCACAAAGCCCACACTGAGTACCACTGAAGTCATCGGGCTCCTGCTTTTTTGACTTGGCTGTAGTACAGCTTAAACTGTCCTGTTTTGATGAAAACATGTTAAATGACATGTGTCACTCCACCCTTTCATGCAATACACATATTGGGTCCCCATTTTAACAGTTGGGGCAGGAATGCAGACATTGGACCGATTTTGACCATCAGAAGCACTTTTAACATATCTTTGATTCCTAGATATGGTGTTATACTAATACATAGCCTCTGAAGGAACTTGCTAAATGAAGAAAGAGCTGTATTTGATGATAGAAAAAACTATTTGGTAAACTTGATTTTTCTTCCAAATTGATGGAATTATGTAGTTTATGTAATTTGTTTTATCAAAGAAGAAACCAATTTAACCTGGAGATCATCATGTTAGAACATCCTCCTGTAAAAGGAACAGTAAGCACAGTGCCATAAGCTATTAATTTACATACAGTGACCTTTGTTCTATCTTGTAGCAGCATAGAGAAAAAGGAAATACTGCATTTACAGTGTTTTCAGAATAAAACTCACTTTGTAGACATTAGGTGATGGCTTTTGATGCTTTCTGATATTCCCCGAAAATGTTAGGAATTTCTCTTTGCAAGACTTTTACGCGTTATGCTTCTAATCACACATATCTTAGTGTGGACACTTCTCTGAAGGCAGGAATGGTGGAAACCAGCAAAAAGCAATTCAATAGATTTCTTTGGAATGCAGCTTCATCCCGGACATGATCTGAAGTGCTTGCTTATCTTTATGAGGGCCATAACTTCTCCCTTTACGAGGTATCATGGTTCTTTTTTTCTGCTGCTGAGAGCAAGGTAGAATTTAAGTCTTCTCATGCAGTCTCTGGAGGAAAGTGGTAGGGTTCTCTTGTGAACATAAAATTTGAGTTCAGTGTGTGCACCCAGCTCAAAACAGATGGCTGGAGAGAGAAATGCCCTAGATAATGCAGCACTTCGGTTTAGCAAGGGGTGGCCCGTTTTACGTTTTCTTTTTTTTTCTTTAAATTGATATCAGATAGGCTTTCTGATAAAAAGCAACAGCTGTGGACTACTGCATTGTTTTTAGCCTTGTTTTAGCTCTGCCGCTTCTGAACAGTTTTCTGTACTTCAGTGGTCACAACAGTGAGGTATCTCTTGGAAGTGAGCATACTTAGCAACTATTTAAACTGCTTAATTTCTAAAATCAGAAGTTGTCATCAACAAAACAGCATCTTTGGCTGTACATAAAGAACTTGCTGGATTTTTGAAAACTGCTCAATAGGCATGTTTAAAAAATGACTTTGTTTTGGCAGGTTTTTTGAAACACAAGGCTTTTCTGCTTGACCCTTTTTATTTCTTAAAAAATATATAGATGGGCCTAGGTTTTTTTCCATCACCAGAAGTTTATTTCTTACAATCAGAAATATGCTGAGGAGCCTGCTTCCAGATTAAGATTAGACTCTCTTTAGGCAGAGATGTAAATCAGAGATCAGGGAGTAGATATCAAACTTGAAAACTCAGAAATTCTTGCAAGCCCCCGATTTTTAAATTTCTTTTAGCTCCCTGACTTCTTGCAAAAGCAGCTTTATAACAAAAAGGCCTCCTCTGAGTTTGGTCACAATTTGGAATGAAAATATTTGTTTTAACAACACTTGTTTTAACACTCACTTGTTAGCATCTCAAAGAAGAAACAGAATGGGGCTTTGATGTCCACTGTGTTGTTGTGTTTATGTAACAGATTCTGTACCACTCGAGCTTTGATCATGTGGCACGTGTTGGTGTTGGCCTTTGGTGTTATGTTCTAACTTTCCAAGGCTCTGTTCAAGTTTAGAAGCCCAGTTCTGCTTGTTTAGGTGAGCATACTATTCTGCTCTGTATTTGAGGAACTAATTTGTTCCCAGAATTCAGCATATCATCTGAATCTTTTCATTCTAGATGTTTCTGCTGCTTCATCTAATGTAATGTAAGGGTAATATAAAACCATCAGACAAAAAAAGTGTGGTTGCTTTGACATGAAAGATCTGCATGCTAAACAGAGCTTATAAAGAGGCATTGAGGCATTAATTTAATGAAAGTAAAACTTATATTCAGTGCTGAGACACGACTTCTTTAAATTGAATACAGCAAACTCTATCAAATGACAGGTTTACGTGTGTGTTGTAGACTTAAATGATGCTGTATTGCAATGCCTTAAATGACCTGGTTGCAGAGCATTTAGAAAAGGTAATCTGTTGAAACCAGCTTTGCTTCTGAAACGTCAGCGTAGTCAGATTATAGCCTCAGTTCCCCATTGCCCTGTATTATGCATAAAGAGACTACAGATTTGATTTAAGATGGTATTTGGGCCAAATTGTAGCTTTTATATTCTGCCTGAGCATATATGACCATAGGATAATGGGTAATAAAGTGATGCATAATAAAATGGCCCATGGTGCCTTCATATTTGAGATGACTTGCTGGAGTTTCATGTTTAAATACTCATCGTGGTTTAGCAGAATTAATGGCTTTATGATCTACAAACAGAGGGGTTTTTTTGCAGTGACTCACGTCTGTGGAAGCCAGAAAAAGTTGCAGATGTTCAGTACGCTGGAGCATTTGTGGCACAGGGGATTTAGTTGTATTCTGAAATGACAAGTCAGTTCAGTGTATCATGTTGTCAGATAAAGATGAGAAAATCTGACTTCTCATGTATTGGACAGAAAATGTAGACGTGCCAGCAGTGGGTGACAAACAGCTGCTGGAAAGATAAGAGCACTCAGCTCTGTCGTACAAAAAAAAGTCCTCTGAAGAGGTATCTATAAACATTAATTCATCTAAATAATCTTTTAATTGCAAGACTGAAGATGCTGTTTAATTGCATAAAAAGTGAAGCAGGTAAATAAAGACAAGCTTAAATTTAGCCCCCTCCCATCTGTTTCTTTAAAAAAGGGAAAACAACAAGACCAAGACAGTGGATTGTAAAAAGTTGTCTTCCTTTCTACTCCCATTCTCTTGCAGGATTTAAAGTTAACATATTGCAAAAGGTTGTGATTCACCCAGATGGGGAAATAGAAATTAAGTGAAAACTAGAACTTTTTACCTTGAACTCTGAAATTTGAATGTAAACAAGTGACGTAACAAATGAAAGGCAAGCCATGCAAAAGATACTGGTTTGATACATGTGAAAACATTTTCTCCTGAAGTGTGGGTTTCTGGTGTGACATTGCATCATTAAAAGAGATATCAACGTGCAAAATGTGTCATAATGACAGCTAGAGTTTAACTCAGCATTTGCAAAGGCCTGTGTTCAGACCAAAACTCCTTATTCACTTCAAAATTTAAAGCTTCTATGTATTGCTTCATTATATATGCATCACCTCTTAACAATTAATAAGCTGTGACGTTTCAAACTGCTTCTTTTAATAGGACTGTGGAGAATTAAAGTGCCTTTGTAGCTCTACTAGTAAACAGTTCACAAAATAGTTGCTGTGGTACTTATGTTCCATTTGTGTCATGTATACTGTCATCTCACAAATTCTGAGGGTTTTTTTTAAAACCTGAATTTGCATTTTTAATGCATTATTTTCTCTTCAAATATATAAATAGTTAATAATCTTTCCTCACTATTAAAATATTGTAACAGAAATCAAGCCTCATTCGAGCTCCTTTTATTTTGCCTTTACAACTGAAGACCACAGTGAAAGGGAATCCATCTTCCCTGTTCTTCAAAGTTGTGCTCAGATCCTTCTGGAGTAATAAGGACTTACCATAATTTTACCAAATTTTATAATTTTACGTCATCTGTTCTCAGTTGCTTTTTCCCAGTAGTAAGGCTTATCTTGCATGGTACTTCACCACCACAGTCCGTCGTTGTATATATGGGAGTTCAGGCAGTACCAAAACTGCATACACTGTTAAGTAAATGCCATGGAGGAAACTCATAATAAAAATTAACAGGCTGTTAGCAAGTGAAGTGGAATAATTTTACATGTAAAAGGAGTAATTTTTACTTGTGTTTGAGACCTTTTCTTTGAGCTCCAAACTGCTCCCTGTTCTGTAGGGCAGACGGGTACTTAACCTGTTCGGAAAGAAAAAGAAAAGATTTGTTAAATCAAAGTTAGATAGCAGGAATAGTCAGATGGGGAATTTTCCAATCTGTGCTCTGCTAATTTTTAGAAGGACCAAGCAGTTACATTTGTGACCCAGCAAGACTTAGACACACCTGCATGTCCTACTTGGAGACACTGTGGTAGAAACAGTGAAAGCGTTCTGAGCTGAAATTTGAAACAGGGTCATGGAATCATAGAAGAAATACAGAGCCATAATTTGGAAGGATTTTGAGGCAGTTGAACCAGGTCAGTTATGGTGTCGTCTAGCTGCTACTTGAAGCCTCTGTAGTTTCTGTAATATCCCTTCAGGTAGTTTCAGGCTTCTCCCTTAGCCTCTTCTTTGCCAGACTAAAGAGGCCCCTAACCTCTTACACGTCACAAGTTGTGGGAACATGACCATCTTGACAGCCCTGCCAGGTTTTCAGTGTCCTTGATCTGGTACACGCAGAACCAGACATGGAGTTGTGGGAGACACAAATCCTTGCAGGCATCTGCTGGTCACGCTCCTAATGTAACCAAAGTATAGTTTGCTTATTTACTTTGGGAACATGCTGCTGCCTCATGTTTTACTTGGCATCCCCTGTAACCCCTGGATCTTTACAGCCGTCTGTTCCTGGCCTGTGGTGGTGCTTGGGGTTATTTTGCCATAGCTGTGGAACTTGACACTTACCCCTGTTGAACTTCAGGAGACTTTTGTTGATCCAGGCCCCAGGTTTCTGGACAGTGCCTCTGGACTCCTCTTCAGTATGCCAGCTGTTCCTCTGAATTCAGTGTTGTCTGCAAAGAGTACAAATGCATACGTGCCTTCAGGCTATACTGCTTTCAAGCACAAACTGCATGCTCAAAACCTGATGTTCAGCCAGTCTGAGTAGGGCTGGTAGATTTATGTTTGACTTCTTGATAATATGTAAAGCAATGATGAACCCTTCATAACTGTGACTCCAGGAAAATTAAAGTTTATTTATTTATTACATATAAAATACATAAACTATTTATTTGTAAAGGAAAGTTAAAGTCTGTAGTCTTGAAAAATTGCGTAGAACTGTTGCTTGGTTACTCCGAGTGCCCTGTAGTGACCACAGTTACAAGTAAACACAAGTTAATGCAAGTGGATAGAGGATGGCAAACCTTTGTTTGTACACACCCAACAGACTTAATTCTGCAGAATCACACTGGGGATGAGAGATGGATTATCAGGTGTAGCCTAAATAGGATTTCAGCTCTTTCTGTGCTACTTTAGTTATTTAGCTGATGAGAAATGCATTGAGATTGACTTGCAGCAGCAGTTAATGGGAAACCAATGGGTCCAGATCTCCCAGTCATTCTCATAATGCCCTACTGAGCTCCCGCCCTCTCTACATGTTGTTGATGTAATCTTTTTGGATATTAGTACAGCCTTCAGTGCTGTTTCTATGATTCTGTGACATGACCATATTCCTTTCCAGCTAAGCAGGGGAGAGTGCATACCTTGAGCCTTCTCTGACGTGAAATAAGATGAGCCAGAACATGTACTTACAAGCTCTCCTGTGAGTCCCACAGTTTGGTCGTATCCACAGTCTGTCTGTCATGGGCCACATCTCTATTATCTAGAGAGGTAAAAGCCTCTACCTAAATTAGGTTCATTTATCCCAACACATTGTGGTTTTACTTGTGTATTAGTACTAATTTATTTTTTAGCTTAGGCAATAAATTTTTATTGAACTGGAGCAAAAGGAAGCTTTTCCAACATAGATGAATCTATCCTTGCAAAGTTACTTGGTAGCATCTTCCAGCTTTTATCCTTCTAGAGCACCTATGGTGTAGACCTGTAGGACAATCAAAAGTTCTGCTCAGCTAGGTGAGAGAAGAATTCCCTTTGACAGAGGCATTTAATACTTCTCTGGTGGGACATAACTGCACTGGTTTTCAAGAGGTTATCACAGTGGATGCTATTCACAGGGAAGACAAACTTCAGCAGAAAAGGATAGTGGTGACCAGATGTGTTTCCTGGGATATTTTCGATTTTTCAGCACTAGAAGTTTTTAGTTCTCTCTCTCTGGACTTTCCTGTACCCTTTTCTATAGAGGAGTCTGGCTCTTGCCACGTGAAAGTGCTGATGTAGAGTGAGGGAGTGCTTAGTCTGAGAAGTTCTGATACCTAGATGAGATATAGAAGGAGCTAAGTGTGTACTTTCTGCTGGATTTATAGCAGATTTGAAATTATCAGCAGTAACCGAGCTCCTCTTCATTGTGCCTAGCTTCTTCTTTTTATCTTGTTCGTATTGCTGAATTATCAATTTACCTGATAAATATTGCTTTAAGGATCAATTGCTTACTGTATTGATTAATATTATCTCAATAACATTTCATATGATGCTTTTATGTGTTAATAAAATGGAAATGATAATGCCACCTGATAATGCTCTTTTAAGTTTTTATTCTTATATGCAGCTTCTGGGAGTAAATACAATATGGTCAGCAACAAAGCTGCTTTGCTCTATGCCTGCTGATACAGAAACATCCTTTTCTTTTATTCATTTTATTAAAATATCAGCATATCTACAGTAGTTAAAATTGACTACAGCTTTTGGCTTGTGCATAATGCACACATTTACTCTGGGAAATGTCTCTAAGCTTTACGCCTGTAAAGTGTGACAACTTCTGAACTGTTGTTTTCTCTTCTTCCCCTTTCTTCCACTTTCAAAGGACCAATTATAATGGTGAACATAAAGTTTCAGGAAAAAGAAAACAACCACAAAACTCATTAGGAGAGAGATTCTTTCCTCAACTGTGGTGCCTTTGTGGCTGGCATCTGTGGGAGTTTTATGTGCTGAACAAGAGGAATTTCCTTGGTGTAAACACTATAAACACAGGATATAGAAAGGATTGTGCTGTTCCTTAATGTTTGGTGCAAGATGCCAAGTGGAGGATGGGGTAGGGCACATTGTTGAAGTTTTTCAGACTATTGACAGACCATTGCAAGGATTCTAAGTGCCTCTTGACTGTTTAGCAGTCCATAAATAACTCCTAAGTGCACTCAGTTATGCCAAAGGCTGCAACACACTCCTTACATGCAGGAGGTGGTCAGGAACTGCCTCAAAAATCATGCTGGGTTTCTGTTCTCTGTGTCTTCCTTCTGAAGTATCACTGCTTCTTTCATTCCTGTTGGCAAAAGGACTGGCAGCTGATCAGTAGCTCCGTCTTCCTAAGAGTCTGTATAAAATAAATACCATGAATATCCTGAAATACTGCAGTGGCAGTTTCTCTGTAGATGCCTGGTTAGGGGCAGACTGCATTATGCATATGCTCTGAATTTTAGGTGCTGGTTTCCAGTGTGGCATTCAGAAACCTGAGCCAAGAGTTCTGGCTGTGTAAATAAAAAGTGCTTGGAGAATTCAGAATAGGATGAACTACCAAGCTCAGCAGGAAGTCACCTATAATTAATATGCATGCCATTTTCTGATCAGCATGATTTCTGCCTTAAGCCCAGGGCTTGAAATTATTTCTTAGAGCTGGATGCCTGCATGTTTTCTAAGAAAGTTTGAAACCTTTTTCTTTTCAAATGTGAATGGAGGAAGAGGCAGAACTGGGTTACCACCTTTGCCTTCCTTGCGACAGGCACATGTTTATGCAGGAAAGAGCTCCAAAAGTCCAAGCTTTTCCTCTGCCTGAAATTGAAGCTGTACCTTCAAACTGACCAGGATATAAGACCTAATAGCGGTATGTGTTCATAGCCTGTTAGTAAGGGCATATGTTTTAAAAGGTGAAGGGTTTTAGTTCCAGCACTTTTTCCTGTGACTACTCATTTGTTTTATGCAATGACTGTTTAATATAGAATTATAGAATTGGTTGGGTTGGAAGGGACATCAAAGGTCGTCTAGTTCCAAGCTCTCTGCCATGGGCAGGGACACTTTTCACTAGAACAGGTTGCTCAAGCCCCATCCAATATGAAATATATCTCAGCAGAAGAAGTAAGAGGTGTTTCAGTCCTCACATGAAAAATACAAAATCTGATTTGAGTATGTTTTGGAGAAATTTTGTTTAAGTCCTTTCAGGTAGAGGGTAGCATTTCGTTTGTTTTCATGTTCACACTAATGTGCAAAAGGCACTTTCACATTTTTGCCATGTGCTTTGTGTTAGATTCTTTCTCCCAGATATTCCTTCGTTGCCTGTGTGTACAGGGCACATTTGAAGCAGGGCCTAGGAGAGCCATACCCTCAGATATACCAATAAGACCGATACATGAATGTGGTTACTAAGCTGCCTGCGAGAAGTAAGAGTTCTGGATTGGGACTTAAGCTAAATGCATGTGGAACTTAAAAGGAAAAAAAGGTTTATTTCTCTGGAATCTGGTGTCTGGTGAATGAGTCCTTGGGAGGTAGGCTTCTTACAGTCATCTCTGCATATAAAGCTGAAATTTTTCCTCCCCTGTGATTTAAGGATCAGTCAAGATGTTCATGGTCAAGAGAGGGATAAATGTCTCTGAGAGTACAGTGGGCATTCTTGATTTGGGGACCTAGCATGTGCAACTGTATCAAGTTGATACAGATCCTTGCATCCCTTGTGAAATGTATCCCAAGGACTTGTTTGTACTTCCAATCTGCCCTTCATCCTTCAGACCTGCACGCTGTGTGCAGAACCTGAGCCCTTTCAGTTTCTGTCAATATGACTCTTTACCTAGTCTGAGAGATTGTTATTAAGCACTGAAAGCAAAGCACTCCTCCACTTTGCACACAGTCAGATCCTGCTTGTGGGGGAAGCAAATGACTTGCATTTCAATGTAGCAAGTGGCATTTTGCAGAAATCTTTTGTCTTTAAAAGAGGTACTTCTTTTTGAAAAGAAAAAAGGTCTTACTTGCCTTTTATATTGAGCTTCCTGTAAATATGTGTCTCTTGGGAGCATTTCACTTGTTTTTGGGATGTTGCCCAAACACAGTTGATTGAATGGGGGATTAATAGTTTAATTAAGAGTCCTGAGATTTAAGACATAGAAAGTAGCCTTTTCTTTTGGAGATTTTTCCCCCTGATATGCACTGTCAGATTTTCTCTCTTCAAAACCATATTTTCAGTGGATACCTATTGCATGATCTCACTCATTCAAATGTTCATCATAGTGATTTGAAGTAATACTTGAGGACTGTAACATTCAGATTGCGATTTACCCAGCTGTGCCCGTGTACTGTAATGTGCTGCCTCAGAACATCAGTATCATGTTTACTGCATTGTCACTCTTGTATGAATTTTACTAAATAAAGCTCTTAAAGGCTGTGCAGAGGGTAATGATCACTTGTAACTACAGCAGTCATGCAGAATACTAGTGGGTTTTGTGGAAATCTTTATTTAAAATAAGGTTATATTGAGCAGCTTGTGCATCATTTTAATTTTGCAATCTGATTCTGCAGTTTTATGTCAGTCTTACATGAAGACTCAATTGAATCCTTTTCCTTTAGAGAGGATCTGAGCTGATCCTATCACTGCAGTGTTGTTATCGATGCTCTACATCCTATGCATTCCTAGGTGAGAATAAATAACTGCATTAATAGGTAACTATTTATCACTAGAGGGATTAACCACAGATGTCTGCTAATCTTAGTAATACCAGGTTTAAAGCCGTACATGATATCTATAAAAGCAAACTAAAAGCTCTAGAGTACACTTTGGCCCTAAAAGCTTATAAATGAATGATGCTAACAATGTAGCCTTCCATTTCTGGTATGTGGACACCACAATCTGCCTACAAAGTGCATATTGTTGATTTGGGGCCATTTTATTAATTTTTGCTAAACTGCTAAATTGAAAGATTAGTGGCCATTTCACAAGCCAAGAAGCAGGGCTTTCCAAAACTGAGGTAATTTCCTTTGTATCCTTCATTGACATTAGAGAATACTAGAAGCCTTTTTCTCCAAGATGTGAGGAGACTGTCACACAGCTATGGGCCCTTCTGTGGTCAAAGGGAATTTTTCAACTATAGGTTTTAACAGTTGTGTGTTCAGGTGGAAAAGTGCATTTTTATTGATAGTCTTTCCCTCTCTTTCCTCCTTGGGACAAAAATGCTTTGACGAAAGTAACATTAGGTGGGATAATACAGGCAAGCAAGTACTTGCAACCATATGAGTGTTTAATTGTAAGACATTTGTAAATAAAAGGGTTTAGAGGCACTTATTAGATTTGCAGGCAACCTATTTCTAAGAAATTTTTGCTAAAAACCTAGCAATAACACAAATGGCAGGTCACTTCCATTAGGAACTTACTTGTTCACACTCATCAAATTCAAACAGTGTATTTTCAGGGCTAAAAGTTTTCATGCATGGTTTGTAGTTATCATGCAGCTTGTAATTAAAAGTAGGGACTCCTGGGGTAATTTGGGAGAAAAATAAATAAAACCAAATTAAACACAAATTTTGAAGTCCTCTGAGAACAGCATAAACCACCATTAAGATTTCGTATCTATACCCTTTGAAACATCATTGTGAAGTCCCCCGGTCTGACAAGATGCAGAGGCTGCAATTCAGCCTTCTGCTGGGATTGAGAAATGGGGGAAAACTGTATGTTTCCATAAAAAGATAGCTGCGAGGATGAGTGTAGTAGATCAGCTGGTTTAGAATATGTATCTTGCCAAGAAGGAAAATGGAACTTGCATGAGTGTTGTTGCATAACAGAATGCCTTATGTCTTTTTAGTTAGGAAACACTAAGCTAATTTAATTGCTACCTTTTAAAATTTGTTTTATTTTGTATTTTTATGTTAAACAAAATGACCTTTAAAATTGTATCAGGGTAAATACTTACTTTCCTTGCTGAGGTTTCATTGAACTGTGTTGTGTGAGCCCTCAGGCTTTTTGATATCTGGTATCTGTTCTGTGTCGGATGTCAGAGAGGTTTCTCTCAGAGCTGACATGCAAAGGGGACTCTTTCAGCACCAGACACTGTGGTAGCAGCTGCCATAGAGAAACTCAAGTTGACAGCTGGACCACGAGAAAATGGGTTGCTAGAGTGTTCTGATCAATCTTGAATTTAAAATGAGCTGTTTGAAGGTCCAACCTGGAAAAGGACCGGGAAATTCAAGTTATTAACTGATAAAAATGTAAGATTTCTGACCACAAGTACTGAAGCAGATTCCATAAATTATGTATTTCAACTGCATCTTCATTTAAGGTGCCAAGATACCTTTAAAAATATAGCATTAAACGAAACAAAAATATATCACACAGAATATGTGTAGAAACATCATTATGTTCTGTTACTAGATCTATAATAGTCTTTCCTTTAATCTTCACAGCTTTTCCTAGATTAGTCTCTATTTTCCACTGCTCAGACCAATTTTATTTTCTGTAGTAGATTGCTCTTTGGGTTCTAATCATATATGTTGTAGCTTTGAAGATTGGAGTAGCTAGTTTTAATTAAATCCAGAGTAAAGAATTGAAAGAGAATGTCAAAGCCAAGATTTTTCTACTCAGATCCTTTCCAAAACTTCATTTGGTTGAATTGCCCACAAATTAATTAAAACAACAGTAAAAATACTCTATATTTTTGCATGTTTATTCCCTTTATTATCTCATTGTATGTCAGGACCTTAGAGTTTATGCAGATGTGTAAGACTATTACAGTCAGTTACCCACCAATAAATAGTGACAGAATCGGACCCTTACCTGTATACTGGGTGCTTATCCTACAGAGATTTAAGATACAAATTGATTCCCTTAACTTACAGATTTTATACTTGATTCAGTTAAAAGATGCTGAGGGATAGGAATGAGGAGAGAGCGTTATTAAACCACTTTTTGTAGCTGAAATAGCGTTCTTGTCTGACCGTGCATTTCTCACATCCCAGGCAATTGATCCATGAGCTGATGGTCTGGTGGACCATTCAGTGTTGTTTGACCTGTCCCTTTCGGCTCAGTATTATGCAGAAGTGGATCACCAACATTACCCCTGCAAGCCTCGCAACATTTTCAATCCTCCCTGATAATTTGGATATTACAATGGTAGTTGAAGGCAATAGACCAGGCCAAACAAATTCAGTGTTTTGTGTTTGTGATTTACACAAGCTCATCACATGGTCTAATAGCTTCACGCAGAAAATGAAGTCATTGGGGGGCATCACCTAATACAGCCTCCTGTGCCAAGCTGGGTAACTTTGAACCTGGATCAGGTCGCTCAGAAGAATTTTTTTTTTTTTTAATGGGGAGTGGGGTTTTTTTGCAGACCAATTTTGGTTTTCCAGTACAAATTTGAATATAAATTACAGTGTGACATTTTTTTTCTGTATTAAATACACATCTTTTATCACAGCGTCAAGAGAAGAAATCTAGAACTGATTTTGGCACTGAAAGATACACAGATAATATACACTGAGAATAGTCTCCATCTGCTGCTGAAGTCTCTCTCATGCCCAGAGTGGTTCTTTGGATTTCTTTCTCTGTGAAGATTTTTGTCAGTGAACATTACTTTAACTTGCTGTCTGCTGAGACTTCAGCTCCCTGTCCCCTACTCCCATTCTGTTGGCTCTGAGCAGGCTGAGCAGATTCTTACTATGTTTGCAGTTTTAGAAAAACCAGGCACCAAGTTTTCACTTTCGCTTTGTATTTGCCTAATAAGGAACTTGGAGCAGCAGTAGACTGAACAATCCTAAATGTTAGAAAAAAATGTATAACCCAAGCAACACCCCAAAGCAAAACCTCAGCAGTTTACTTTCAAGGTTAGTTTCAAGATTGCATACAAGTAAACTTGTTAGAACCTAGCCATCTGTATACTATTAGGTGCATATTTGACAAAAAAAAAGGTAAATAAAAAAGCTGTCAAATGACTCTTGAACATTCAAACAGCTTAAAAGCTCTTTGTGTGGTAATGTTGGCACAGCTCCTAAATGACCAGATGGAATTTTATTAACAGCCAGCAGGACAAGGGCTGAGATTTTGTTTCTTAACTTACTATTTTTGAAACGCTTGTAGAGGATGTGTCAGAAAGCTTGATGTACTTTCCTACTACGCAAAATTACACATATACCTTCCCTTAATGCAAAGATGAAGACTTCTTCAGAGGTTGTGATTTCTGTAAGGTAGATGAGAAAAGAGTTATGAGATGTATGGTAATTTAGGTATCACAACTTTTTAGTGAATTTCAGAGAGGTGTTTTTATATACACGATTTGTGGTCATATTAAAAGCAGAACTTAGAAACAGTCTTTCTAATAAATAGACTTAAAGAATGCATTTTATAAAAAAACCCCCAAAAATACCTAAGTATTAAAACAGACTTGATTTCTGATATCTGTAACCGCTGATAGTAGTGATGTCAGATTTCCATTTAAGGGTTCTGGTAAATGTATTAAGACCATGTGAATTTATGTGACTCCTCCTTTTCTGGCATCATCATGGATTTATTTATTGTCAGTAAGAAATACCTGAAAACTGAGAATCTCAATTGTCTCCAGTAAATCACAGGATGACAGTTAGTCCTACAGGGAGCAGCTGAGGGACCTGAGGTTGTTCAGTCTAGAGAAAAGAATGGTAAGAGACCATATCACTCTCTACAACTCCCAAAAATAGGTTGTAGCAAGGTGGGGGTTGGCCTCTTCTCCCAGGTAACTGGGACAAGAGGAAATGGCCTCAAGTTGTGCTGAGGAGGCTCAGGTTGGATATTAGGAAAAATTTCTTCACTGAAAGCAGGAAAAGGCTCCCCAGAGAAGTGGTAAAGTCACCATCCCTGGAAGTGTTCTAAAAATGAGTGGATGTAGCACTTTTCAATATGTTTTGGTGGGCATGGTGGTGTTCAGTGAAAGGATGCAGTCGATGAACTTTGAGGTCTTCTTCAGCCTTAATCAGCCCGTGATTCTCTGACCTTCAAACCAGACAGCTTAAAAGAAAAGAAACAAAATCTATAACACTCTGTGGACTCATGGCTCACCCTATTCCTTTCAGGTGCTTTGTTTCCATGTATAAGGTTTTCAGGGAACTCATGATAGCTAGGAAAGTGCTGTGTAGTCACAGATCAGTATTTCATAACATCTGACGGAAGAACACTGATGTGACATACAGTTAGTGCTAGCAGTACCAATTTTGAGCCTGGGTATCTTACCCAGACAAAATTCTCACTGTTGCTGGTGAGAGATGTGCCTGAGGGCTTCATACAGAATCAAATCGTGTATTTGTTCAGTAACTCAAGCTGGTATCAGAAGTATAGTTATGACAGATACTGCACTGTGTACTTATATTGTACAGTTGATATGCTTTTTCTTGCAGAGGATAGGCCAAAGACCAGAACCAGAGATTGTTGAAGTCAAAGAGAATTTTTCTCAGTCCTGGAACTTTGTATCCTCAGCTTTGTATTTCCTGATTTTAATTGATCGATTTATTTATGGTTATGTTTTATTTTTAGTCTCAGTAAGAAGAAAAAGTAATTTTAACTTTTTTATTAAAAAAGCTAACAGTAGAGTAAGCTTGTTAGATTGATTAAGAATGTATAATTCAAGTCTAAATTGATGTCCCACATTATAATGTCGTACAAACGTCCACTCAGACTAACTTCTGGTACTACATATGTGTTATTTTGTTGCTTAGTAAGCCATATTTTGTATAGAACTTGGAAAAAGTACAGAGAATTGGCAGCCTCGTTAAATTATGCAACAAAAGAAATCAGTGTTCTAGTATAGTAAGGGAAATAATTCAACAAAAAATTAAAAAGCTCTTTAGGAACATGTTTTCCTCTTATTTGTTTGTGTAATGTCTCAATTGGCATTTGTAGTCAGCTAACTTAAGTAACATTAGCATCAAGACTTAGAGCAGGTACAGTCAGAAAAGGTTAGACACAGTAGTGTAGGCAAAAATCATCTCAAAGAAAAGATAAAGCTAAAAAAGCTTGATACATTTAGTTTTAAGTGTGCTGTTTCTAGACTGTACTGTTTCTGTAGTTTAATTTTCTTCTGTTTGTTTTCTAGCACTTGTTCTCTGTTCTTGCTATCTTGACTTGACAAAGTGACTCTTGCTTGCTAGATTAAAAGTGCTTCAGGCAGAAATCATCTGGAAGAGCAGAAAAGGAAAAGAAAGAAGACAAAAGAACATAATAAATCACCTAAAATAAATTTTAAAAGAGCCAGTAGAGAGATGCAAGTCCTGCTAGCTCTGTGTGTGTGTGTGCATAGACACATGCAGCTTGTCTCTTCTAAATACTGCTCCATATGGTTATTTGTAATATAGCATTGTAGGGAATGATGGATTTGATTAGTATTAAGGTTACTCCTTTTTTTCCAAGATCCTGTTTCGGTCATTTACTGACTCTTCAGGAAGAGCTAAATTCTACTCCAGTTGTCTGCTTTAGGCTGTCCATTTTAATTTGCTTGATGGTTTTTTGTTTTAGCATGAGCAAGAAACAGGTTCGGGTTATTGTCTGAAGTAACAGTAGTCATTTTGGTCCTGTTGGTTTTCCCCCACTAATTTTTTTTCGTTCTGTGAATTGGGAGGGCAGTAGTCTGGAATAATCTGGTGGAGGAGACCATCTCTTGCCTTTTATGTTGCAGTACTTTGAAGCCATGTCATAAACTAAGGAGGGGTGGGCATTTACAGTTGAATGTTCCCACAAAGAGCTGGATCCCCTTCTGCCCCATGGGATGCCTGACGCTTTCTTGATACCTGCCCATGATGTGTTGTGGTCTGCTTTGTGGAAGTGCTGAGTGTAATCTGTACCTGCAGCTGAAGACTCCTAAAGAATCCAGAGTGTGCAGTAATTCTGGAACTTGAAAATCTCATGTTGGAAGCCCCACTTCCCACAGAGATAGTTTTAACCCTAAATTTTCAGTTCTCCCTTACACAGTGCATTACTTCCCTCGTACTTTATAAATACCTTCTGAAAGCAAGCACATTCATATCTTTGAAGCACAGTGACATAATGTAATGATAGTAACTTTATAATTGCCAGTGAGAAAGGAAGTGATCCTGTGTTTTTTAGTAGTATCTGGTAAATAAAAGGAGAACCACTTGCCAAGAAGGAGGATATGAGAAGACATTCAGCTGTTCTTTGACAGAACATTTGTCCTGAAAGAGAGAGGTGTCCCTTGGGTAAAACAGTATTCTTCATGTGTACATCCTGGCATGCACTGTACTGTATGGTAAATATTTTACATGGTGAAGTATATGTGGGTTGATTTAATTCTGGAATGCTATGTGTTTAGAACCATTTTGGTAATATGACTCAGAGAAGATCAGGCACCTAGAGAAAAAAAGCTGTACGAAAATACAATGTGCAAATACAAATGCAGTCTTGTCAGTTAAATTATAATTCTTTACAAATTGGTAGCCATCTTGATGTTTTTTTCAACTATTGCTAGTAATAGAGTACCAGAAGAGGTCTTTCCATAAACTGAGAACCAAATTATTTGAAATAATTCCTTTTTCTATCATTAGCTGATTTTTAAATGAAATTTATCCACTACAGATTGCCTTTATCAAGTAATTTTCTATTAAATGAAAAAAATCTATTTCATTCTCCTTCTGTGACTGGTTTTAAGCAAAATCTTTTCGGAGTTTTTGTAAAGCAGTAAAGTTATGTTGATTTCACTGAATTTTGATCAGTTTCTTCAGACCTTAAGATAATTCCAGATCTGCAGTGTTTAATTGTGAACTATAAAGATACGTAAATCTGTACCACGTTTTCCTAGGAAAGAGAAAAAAGTCTTCCAACGTTCTGCAAAATCTTCTGAAATGTCATTCGTATAGTCTAGCCTTGGCAAGTCATGATTTAAGTAATAGAGGATCATTAATGTGCAGAAACCAATTACAGCAGCTACAGATCCATGTACCTTGCCATAGTGTAAATGTTTTTATATTAGAATCTATTGTTTATCTGTGACTACAGTAAAAATAATACATGAAATTATTTTCAAAGATATCAAATGTCCTCCAAGGGGGGGAATAAAAAAGCAAACAGAATTCTGCATTGGCAAGAGATTCCAAGTGTACCAACTGCTGGCTGAAGCTACTTTGTTTAGCTTTCTATCCTGATTTTGAATACAGATTGACTAAGTAGCTATCAGTGTGTATAGGCTGACCTGATAATTACCAAAACTAATTAGGTAGCTTAGTGCTCAGGTGGCAGTGAGTCATCGTGTGTCAGTATTTTCAGGTAACAAAAATGAAGCCACATGTCAGCAGAACAGATGCAGAAGCAAGTGGATAAATGAAAGAGTAACAAGTCTCTAAGACCAGATGGCCTATATCTAAGATTCAGAAAGTGTTTAAGAATGAAGCAGCTGAACTGCTGTCAAAAATAGACTCTCTCATTAAAATTAGTTACTATGCTAGAAAAGTAGAGCAAATGTACCTACGTAAAAAACAGGTTGCAGAAGGAGCCCTGCAGTTAATGATCATTATATCCCTGGAACAAGAAAATTTGTTGGGAAAAAAGCATTAACCCATCTCAATGAACATGGTAGGACAGAAACAAACAGGGTTTCTGTTTTTTAAAAAAAGTTCTTTCCTGATTCAGATGTTGGTCTTGTCTGTCTGTACCTGGTCTTCTAGCATTATTAATCAAAACTAATTCTTTACTGCTGCCCTCTGACAGCATAGAGGTACCTCCTGATTAGATGCCAGGTTTAAAAATTTCCTGGATGGTCAAGGAGCAAAGAGTTGTCTCTAATGATGGGTTTGGGTGGTTTGACAGAAAACATTGTGCACTTGGGAGCGCTTGAGGGCAGCTGCTACAAAGAAAGGAGGGGATGGAGTCTTGCTTGGCAATGGGCTAAACGTGAGAACAAGATTCTTCTGTCCTCAGTAAACTCTGTATTTGGAGTATTTTGCATGTCGATGTGAACGTTTGTATGGGACTAGGTATCTTCTGAAAAATTATCCAGGAGGAAATGTCTTAGTTTATATAGGTTCAGAAAGGACCTGTACATTTCTGCCAGCTTATTCAGTGTCCTGGGAGCTAAAGGGCTCTCATAATTTTGCGCCAGTCTTCTGTTTTCTTTGGGGCAGTAGCATCTGGGCTCATTAAAGACCGAAGTTGTGCTACAGATCTCACCAGCTGCTGAACTTTCTGCTGCAAAAAGTAATTCAGGCCAAATATATAAATCTCACCCAAATGGGTTATGTGTCTGATCTTTGTGTCAGGTTCTCAAATAATACCACCTCAGAATACACTTCTCGTCAAAAACAACTGTGGTGAGCCTGTGGTGGATTGCCCCTATGGGTTAGTTTGGACTGAAATTCTAGTAAGTTCTAGTCTGTACAAGAAAGTGAAGCAATTTCTGCAGTCTAGCCCATGTGCATTTACGCATTTACATTTTTAAGAGATTCATGCTGTTATAACACAAGGAGACCCATAAAATTGCACCATTCCTTCTGCTCAATTTGGCGTCTCATTGTTTCCTCAGAGGCAGTGGAACAGACTCAAAAGGCTCGGATGTTAATACAGCCCCATCCCTGTTACAGCAAAACTGCTCGAACTTCTATTTTTTACCTGATCAGCATGTTTCAGTATGTGTCATTTCAATATCTATTAATTTTGAATTCCTTATCTGTTAAGTTGCATGTATAATGCAATAGTCTCTTTAATAACAACAGTCTATGAAGTGTCAATCAAAAGATACAGTCAATGTTAGTGATATGTTCAAAGTGTTAATTTTGTAGAGAAAATATCTATACTGGAAAAAATGTTACATGAAAAACAGTGCAGACAAAAGCTGACCATCTAAGTACTCAGCTAAGACATTCTAAATATTTTATTAACATCAGTCTTGGACCAGGGCTTTTCCTGTGATTTGGGTGAAGATGCTGTGGACTCAGAGCAAAACTGGCGAGTTGGTTCTTACCCTCAGAAGGTGCCTTACTAGAAAGACTGTTGGGTACTTTGTCAAACTTTTTGCAGTCTAACCAGCACTCCTGTGGCCCTGACCCTAAACAAAGCTGATCAACTACCAAATTTTTACTAGATGAAAAAATGGTTCTTTTGTGTGAAACAAATCAGTGACTGCAAATAGGAATGAGTCACAGAAAAGCTCTCAGAAAAAAAAATACAGTGAAATGAAATGGAGTATTAAAACATTCACTAATGTTAGTTTCTGATTAAATTTTCTCCATAAAAGTGCCTGCACAAGAGATAGCAAAAGGTTGCGAGAGATAGTAGTAGTGCTGTGCTACCAAGAAGCAATGTGGGCAATCAAAGTATTTAAATCACCTAATTTTTTATGAGTGTTTGTGCAGGAGTAGTTATTGGGGAAAACAAAACGCAGCTGTAGGTGGAATGGGCCAGACAGGTCTGACAGCTCTTGGCGGACTCTACTTCTTAACTTATCGGTTTGTAACATTAGGATATGTAGAATTAAGGTCTGTAGGATTCAGAGTTTTTTGTCCAGATAAGATAACTAATTTTTCTGAAAGCAGTATGGTAAGCCAGATGTAAGTATGAGAGAGTCCCTGTGCTTAAGGTCATGAACAAAAGAGTTGATACTTTTGTTGAACTTCAGACTTGATGCCTCACAGGTACATGACATGATACCACATTGTTGACCAACTGTACCATAAGGAACATTACTAGCCAGTTTTTACCTTTACCATCGTAATCTTGCCCCCTTAGATCTTCCTAATTAATGTGAGCTTTCACATGACTTGCATGTTGACAAAATGGACCTATTCACGTTTCTCTGATACTCAGCCAAAAAAATTCCTTATATTGCTTTTGTTTGATGGGGTTTTATTGCTGAGAATCTGATCAGCCTGTGCAGCAACAAGCCTACTGGAAACAGCTTCTGTAGATGGAGAGGATGAGACACAAAAGTAAGCAGGACATGATCACAAGAAGACAACAGGGGTTTTGTACTTGGAAGAGAAGCATTTGCAGCTTCTTCCCTAAGTGGTGGGTTTAGGGCAACTGTGAAACAGCAGGAGTCGAGAAGCCTTGTGTGATTATATGGTGAGAGCCCTCTGAAACACTACCGCACTTCTCTCTGAATATCCCTGTCAGCGTCATCTCAGACTGGAAGGGTTTGTTCTTTTCAGGACAACAAAAGAAAAAAAATTTAAAAGATAACCAGACCTCTGAATCTGCTGAAGATGTATTTGCACATGTCCAAGATTCTTGGGTTTCAAAAGTAACCGTCTCTTTCAAGGTATCAACTCAGTTTAGAAAGGAGATGGACTAGGACAGAAGAAACCAAAGTGAGCAAGTAAGTTCTTTCTTGAAGGATGGTTTCTTCCCTCTGTGCTCTTGGCCTTCTGACATTGTGTCAAGAGACCTGTTGTTTCTTCAGTATTCCTATTATGTTTTCTTCTTTAGCACAGAGTGATTAAGTATCAAGCTGCAAGAAGTTTAGAGTTGTAGGCTTATTAGAAAATCAAGGGTTATTGTAATTTATTTTAGAAGCACATTTTATGCATATTGTTTCTAAATTAATCTCTACTGTTATGTTATTTTAAAAATACTCACAGCATCCAAGTATACGTAGTGGAATGGCAATTTGGCACACAGTGCAACACAGTTTCAGAAGATATTTTAAAAGTAGTATGGCCACAAGTACCATTGCCACAAGTGCCAGTTGATACTTGAAATGTGTCTAAAGTTGCAGTTAAATGTCTGTGTATGTCAGTGGGATGTGCACATGCTTGGTACCATGAAAAATTGAGTTATTTGTCCTAGGGAATAAAATATTTGGATAGTCACATTTGAACAATTTTGCACAAAATCCATAATTTTGCATTATCATCTGTAATTGTGTAGTATTAGAATAGTGGACTTCCCCCAGAAAAACTACACATGGCACTGAACAGAAGGAAGAAGTAGGAAAATAGACTGGGGAGACTTTCTTAAATCTATTGCAGGTTCTGATGTCGCATGGAGTGAAAGAAATAACAAGTATTTGCTATAAAGCACTCATCTCTGCACAGAAAAATGAAATATTAAGTGGGATCTTGTAATTTATTGAGTACAAGTGGAGTAGAAGAGGCTGTAAGAGAGAAATAAAGTCTTGGTGTGCTCTCTTACAATAGTCTCTTCACAGTCTGCAAAATCTGGTGTGACAGTGAATTTCTTATCTTTGTATTTTCTTCTTCCCCAGATTATAGGAGCCCTTGCTTTTCATATATATAGTAGATTGAGTCTTCTTACTGTAAATGTTGCTACAGCTTCAAAGTTAAATGTATGAATATACATGATGAGATGCCTGTAAGGAGGGAAGAGAATTAGTGCTTTATTAGCAGAAAACTGAAGAGAAGAAAATGAGAAGGAGGCAGGTGAAGAAGGTATTAGAGGAGGTGGAATGCACAATGTTAAATTGTAGTACTGGGGCTGGTCATTGAGTACCCTACACCAGTGTCTTTTGACAAATTCCAGTGGTATTTCCTGAATAATGTATTTAAGCAATGAGACTTTACAGTGCATGTTCAACTTTACTGTTGGCTAAATGTCATTCAAGAAATGAATGACAGTAAGCCTGCTAGAGAGCAATGTGAGTTTGAGGGGAAATAAAATTTAGGGGTTTTTTCCCTGATAGCTTGTTTCCAGAAGGTGGCAGTTCAGCATAGTGAGGAAGTAGTGGGGAGAAAGGTTTTTAAGATCTTGAGGAGCCATAACCAAGTGTGGTTGCCCAAATTTTTGCAGAGTTGCCAGCACGCTGCTAGCTGTCTGCATTTAGGAGTACTGACACTCCTGGCTATAGTGTTGCTAAGAACGTGTTCATTACTAAATAGACAAAATAACTGCCTGATCATAGAAACATATAAGCAATTTCATTTATAAATACTGAGCACTGCAAAAATTAAGTATCTTACCTTCATCTCTATGGGATATTGAACTACAAAAGCATATGCTAATAGAAATTGGAGGTGGAACAAAAGCCACAGCTTTGGCTGAGAAGCAAAGCAGCTCCAGGAGTGAGATTCCACCCTCTTCATGGGATGCCTGCTGTGTCTCTGCTCCTTTCCTTTGCACCATCCCATACGTAGGCAGGCGAGGAGGAGGCAAAGCACAGCAGGTGCCAGCTCACCTATGAGGGCTTCCTACGCTGGTGTGAAGCTCTAAGGCAGCACTGGCTGCCAGTCAGGCTCAGAAGATACCAGTGTTGCACTGAAAAGAAACTGCACCTATGGCTGTGTCAGGCTTGGGTCAAGGCTCTTCGATCAGCCACTGGAAACAAGAGACAGTGAGACACTATTTAACATTATTTGTTTTGAGTAACACTTTCTGCTTACTGTCAGAGTTGGCATGGAAACTGAATCAGCACTCATTTTTAAAAGAATAGTCCATTCAGAGTGAGGTTAGTCATCAGTGGGCTTACCAGAGGCTGCAGCTGCCAGTACTTAAACCTTGCTCATGAATAGATAGAATCCTCAAAATGGTAATGGTCATGCTACCCCAACCTTTGCTGAGAAAATAAGTGTCTTTTGAGAATGACATCATGTCATTTGCATTTGGGTCATGGTGGGTTTTTTTTAAAGAGGGAAGAGTTAACTACCTGAAATCCACAACAGAACTTTATTATTTCAAGACAGTGCCATCTGTTTTTATGGATCAGTTGAGTTTAAAGAGTTAACACAATTCATATAAACAATGATGCTTTTGACATTGAGGTGGAAGACGGTATAATTCTTAAAAGGCTCTAAGCTTAGCACTAGGCATCTCTGAATAGTCAAGATGGAAGCCTACGCAGCATGCAGAAATTGGCATTTTCAATTGCTTTGCCTCTATTGATGAAGAAGATTAGGATATGCTTATTTCCATTCTATTTTATTCCCATGCACAAGGGGAGAAGCAAAGAAATGACTGCCAGTTTTCTGTACCAGCAAGGTTGAGAAAATACTGATGGATAAATTGCTGTTCAGTGGCATTTCATAAAGCACCTGCTGTGACATCCTGTTCTCAGATGCAAAATGATAAATGTATATATAAATTTGAAAAGTTTAATTTCATCTGTAACCTTTGACTCCTGGCTTTTTGTAGCCTCAGAACACAAATCATACATGTCTTTGTCATTGATACAGGAACTGTTTACTTTATACTAACTATTTACATTCAAGACTATAGCATTGATACCCAATTGATGAGGACACTGATTTCTTTTTCCTTTGTGTTTATCAAGCAGATAATTTAAGTGAAGCCCTGAAAAAGCTGAAGATAACATCCACTGACAGCACAGCAGATAGCTTGGAGGGATGCTTGGACTGTCTGCTTCAAGCTCTGGCACAAAACAGTAAGTTGTATGGACCTTTCAAATTTTAAATCATATGACATCAGTGAATTAAAATGTGGCAGAAAGACTGACTCAAGCAGCAGGCTGCTAGATTGGCTCTGTTGAGTTTTGGGGGTTTTTAACCCATATGTCTGTAACATTCCAGTAGCAATGAAGACAGTGACAGGTAAATACCTGAATATTTGAAACAGCTGTAGTCCATTCCTTTTTCCAAGATGAAGTAGCACAATTACTTTTTTAATTGATCATTCAAGAAAAAAAGAAGAGAGGTGGAGAAAGAAGCTTGATAAGATGGGGAGAACGATAAGGGAGCTGCTTGCTAATTCCGGTTGAAAGAGCTTAGTTTCCCATTTGTAATGTATTTCTCCTCATACTTCCAATCACAGATTTCTTAATTCCAGGAATTTCAATTAGCAGAACTAGGCTGGATATCCAAAGATGGTCCAAGTTTGATATACAGTATAATAAAAATAATATCAGAATGGAACAGGATGTCGTTTTCACCACAAACTTTAGAATGCTTGTCCCCACTCCCAGGAGACAGAAAGATAAGATAAATGAAGATGACAGTTTATAAGACTTTTCTGATCTTAACTTTCTTAGTGCTTCAGATTGTGCCAGACGAAAAATACGTGTACAGTTTCAGTTTGAAAAACTTCTTAGGATAGGTACAAGCCATGATTCAAAATTCTTTATTTAAAAAAGAGTTAGTTCTTTGGAAATACCAGTACACTCAAAAGTATGCACTATTAATAAGTCTTGGTTTTTTTCACATGATGGTATTCTACAAATCAAAGCCTTTTGGATTAGTTGGTGTAAAATACTTCATAAGGTTTTTCACAACTGAATATAAGCACCATCCAGATCAAGTCAAAAATGAATTATAACAGTGTCTGCATAGTCAGGTTTTAATTCTCATTATTTTAGAAGGCAATACTAGCCAGAAGGTAATAAAATCTTTGGGGTTTAGATCAACCATTTTTTGAAGATGCTGAATCATTTTTATTATGGATTTATTTTCACTACTTTTAAGTCTAATACTTAAACAATAAGTACTAAAAAGAAGATCATATGAAAAGTGACAACTTGCTTGTAAATAACAGAGTTATCTATTTTGCCAATGAAGGTGACATAGCGGTGTCACAGAACAAGTCTGGCAGATACAAAATAATTTTAGTGATGTACAGCAAACTTACTGATGCTTCCATACAACCAGATGACTCTCCTCTGTCTCAGTCTAGAGCTTTGCTCTAACTTCCAAAGTCTTTTCTCTTCCGGATTTGTAGCTGCCAGATCAGATAAACAGATTATTAGGATTTTGACCTCTCTCTTTGGGGTAGTTCTAGAAAATTTATTCTCTGCACAATTTCCCATGCTCTTTGTGTATAAGTCAGTACCATGGGTATAGCCCTGCTGACCTGCTGTATAATACATATCTGCACATATTTACATTTGCCCAAGATTGAGGGCAACTAAAACAATGCACTGAAAATTAGATGGGTCAGATAGAACAGGTTTTTTTAAACAGCTTGCTGGTAATTTAGGAACTAGAATATCAATTCTGTTTCAAGGGAACTAGACACTTCCGTACCTAAGTTTTGCCAAGTCTCTTTGGACGACAGGCTTTAGTTCTCAAGGTTGTCTGATGATTTGGGGGACAGACTTCTGTCTTGAGATAATTTTATGAGAATAGCAGTACATTCAAAAGACTTCAGAGACTGAGGTAAATTGCATATAATAGATTGATTCAACAAATAGATACAGAATCAGCTTTCTAAATGCTTTTTCATAGCTCTCATTCTGTTAACATCTTAATATGGATTTGACTGATTGATATTTAGTTATAGGGTATATTATCATATTCATGTTACCTAGTTGTGAGATACACTGTACCTTTGTGTCTGTGTATAAATGATTCTACAGTAATAATTAGAAATGAAAAATTGTTTATATTAAAGTACCTGTTGATTGTAATGCAGAGTTAATTTAAATAATATTTTGCAAATAATTACTGTGCTCTCTTTTAGCATATTTTCATGTGTATGATTAAATTAATGAAGTACACATTTAGATTATAGCTCAGTAAATCATCATATTAATGTGAGAGAAAAAAGCCATGTGTGGAATAGTTTATTTTAAGAGAATTTAAGAGAATTTATAGGACTATGATTTTGTTGGGAGTTGTGGTAGTATTGTAAATCACAGAAGCTAAAGTTTTATTCACTGCATTAAGACTTGGAGATAAAAATATTATTTTATCTTATGTAAAATTTAGTACATTACTAATATGCTAATGCAACCCACTCCCATCTACTGCCAGCCAAAATCAGTAGTTAAACCCAGTGTTACTACAACAAATTGAGATTTTCAGCAAGGGACAACTTTAGTTTTGCATACTCCATGTACACATGAATGTTTCAGTGACCATTACACTGCTTTTAATTGCTATCTGCATGCAGCACAGGCTTGTGGCTGCTGCAGAAATGTCAGTTAAATTCCCTAGTCCCTAAGAACACAGTGAAAATGATGGTTCCATCTGCATACAATCCTTTAAATCATCATTTTGTTAAAACATTACTTTTTTCTCATATTTTCTGCTGTATAGAAAGAGATGACAAAGTTATGATGAATATTGTAACTTTGCGTTTCTTTCTATGTAATCTGCTGTGTTTTCTTTTGTTTTTCACTCCCCTTCTCAAAGCTGATCTGTTGATAATCCTAGACAGGTGTAATGCCCTGGAACATGATACCTCCTGCCTGACTTTAGGAGCTATTCTGCCATTTGTCACACCAGTCAAATAAAGGTGCATGCACACACATATGCTCTGCTACAGAAGGGTGAGTCAGGTACTCAGCTGAATGTGATAACTGCTGGTAAATATTTGGCAAGCCAAATGCAAATTGTTTTAACTACAGTTTGTCTAGGAGAATGTTGCATAGCTCTTCATGTCTGAGATCTGGGTCTGAAAATCCTGCACAGTTGGTTTTCTTTGGAGACACTGTTTGGAAATGCATATATTCCTATTTATGCAGATATTTCTGTTCTTGTCTGTCACCAGCACTTCTGTCTGAGGCCAGTCATATGTGGTCTAGCTTTCAGCACTAGAGAAAACGGAGGAGGTTAAGATGAAAGAGGCAACAATGAAAGAAGAATAAGACATAAAAATGCATTACAAATGCTTTAGAATAATGGCATACCCCATTTTGTGTGGAGTTCCTTCAGCATTCCCAGTGAAGTTAACTGGCATATCTGGGGACTTTGCAGCCATAAGGTTGCAGTAACATTAGTCGAGATTCACAGGTAGTATAAGATCTCCTTTCACCCCTGTGGATCTACCTCATTCGCATGAACTGATTTCTGTCCACCTTGCTTCTGAAAGAAAAAACAAATACTTGATCTCTCTCCACCTGCAAGTGCTTACCATCTGCTAAACTTCCCATAATTCAGATTTTTAAGGACAGGCTGGGGTACATGATCCATAAGCATTATTAGCAGCAAAAAAGCAGAACCAGCCATGCCCTAAATGACTTACTGGCTTATATTCAATCAAGAGGTGAAAGTCACGTATTACATGTGTTTTCTTTTAACAACTATACATTAAAACAGGTTACTGCATTGTCTGCTCCATAGAATCTGGATTAATTCTATACAGACATGGATTGATTTGTTATTGTCAAGAAAGAATTTTGCTGATCTGGAAGCAGACTGTTTACAATGACATGGAGTGTAGAATGATCATAACAATCAGAAAAGGCACAAACCTCCTTAAAAGTATGTGTAAGCCACGTACTGAAGAAAAGTAATTTGAAAGATCGTATGCTTATGTTTCTGGAATGAAGCATATTCTGAAGTATAGTTGCTTTATTTTGTATCTCGCACCCAAAGGAAAATACGGGTATGTACTGCTACTGGATACTGGGAACAGTTGGTTCATTGTCTTGTATAAGGAATTACAAGAGAAAACAATATTGGCCATCATTTTCAATCAACATATACAAAGTCATTCCTGTTAAGAGCCATTTTATAAATACTATGCCTATCAAAAAAGTGCATTTATCTTAAGATTTCAAATAAAGATGCACAAGGAAGGACTGCCAGAGAGAAAGCAAGCAAAAGGAAATAGAGGTTTTCTTTTAAACAGCAGGCTCTCTGGGACATAATTATTGCAGTAACAACAAAAAAAAAATGTTACTGCTAGTCCAGACATGCTGTGTTTCAGATACAAGAACTTATAGCAGACATAAATAACCCAGTTGTGATAAATGAGAAATCTGGAAAATCTGCTGAGAAGGTTATTTTTGGCTCTGCTGTACTCAGTGTAAGAGGCTGAAAATGCCCACTAATCCCAGCTTTCAGCACCTGGCTCTGAAAATGTCTGACATGTAGCTGAAGTGCAAAGGCTGGCACATGCATTTGAAATATTTTTTAACATATACTTTTTAGGAGACTAAGAATATGAGTTTACATGTTTGTGTGTAAAAATGGTTAAGCAAAATCACAGCAGTAAAGATAAGCTTAAGTGAGAGAGCAAGGTCCCAGTTTTGAAAAGGATTTAGAAATGTTGGAAAGATTTGGAATAACACACTTTACCTTCAAGATGTGGCTGGCTAAGATGCCGTATTTTCTACTTGTTGAGCTTTCTTGGTACTTGGTAACTCAAGGAACCGTCACATGACACATGAAAATTTTAAATTCATGCTTGAAACTGGAAATCTCAGCGTTATTCAAAGGCTACTTTAGCATGTAATTTTTCTTCCCATAATGAACACAGTTTCTTAATAGTATTTTGCTTTGCCCCAGAATGTATTTTGGCCATATGCTGGAGCCATGCTTTGTATAGAATATACTGTCTGTGTTGTATCAGAGAAAATAACATCGTTACAAATTCCCTGAGCAACTTGTAGGAAGCCTTTACCATCACTTCCCGCTGTCCAGCATTATGGTGTAGGGACCATAATGGGCTCATCCCTCCTACCTAAAGCTTCTTGTTCAGGTTTTCTCTTGGAAGTCACCAGTGGGTTTTCTGAAATTCTGTCATTCAGGGCTCAACTAAAAAAACCCTGAAATTTTAAAATGTATTATTGATGCTATTAGTGTCTTTGATTTGTAAAAGAAAAATCGAGCTTTACCTATTTTTATCTATTTAGTTTTTGGACATTCTTGATAGTGTTCGTACTGTTTTTTATTCATTGCAGAGTCAGGCAGGCAGCTATCTGCTTAACTGGTAACACTAAGTGCCATCTGATTTCAGTGAAATCTCGTACCTCTTTAGTACACAGAGAATTAAGAAACATTCATTTTGTCTTTTGTTTCCACAGCCCTCTCACATTTAGCATGAAAATATCTATCCTCCTGCCCCAAAAATAGAAAAAATTAAGTTGTAGAACCTTTTGTCATAGCAGAGTTATTCTAAGGCACAAACAACTGAAATCACTTTCATTTTTTCCCATTGGCTAGACATCTTAAGCTTTCTCCATTCCCTTTCGTGGAATGGAGTGTGGAGAAAAAGCTCCACATTTCAGAGCTTGCTCAAGCAAACATATTCTTAAACATCAGCACACTAACCTTTCTCTGTTTTGAAGAAACTGTTTGAGCAGAATAAGAGTAAAATGATGTGACTGTCATTTCATGCAGGTTGTGGCCAACGAACAATGCTTTCCTGGTTGTGAATGCTTGCATAGTATTAAAGCTTAAAACAGTAACTGTCTACAGGCCCTATTCTGACCCTCTAGCTTCCAGCCACACTTGTTTCATATAAATAGAAAAAGCTTTCAGCATCCCTTCAGCTTTAGCACACTTTACAAACATGTAAGCTGTGACAACACAAGGCAGTGCATAAGCGCATCAAGAGAGCTTAGCACAACCAAGGGGGTAGGCAATGGTACTAATTGGATTAGTGGCCTATTAAAACAACTGATAACTAGTAGAATTAAGTTCACTGACAAATAGCATTTCCCTGCTTTCTTATTCCTCTTTGATCTTTGGCATCTCCATTTCTTCTTAGCAGCAGTCTCTCTTCCAGGAGGATTTTTGATCCTCCTCGGGTGTGCCCTCCAGCGATCCCTGTTATATGTCTCTCACCTGTGATCTTGGAAGGAGAAGGAGGCCACCCATGGATGTATACTCAGACCCAGCAGACATGGGCCTGCATGTTAGTCCTGACATGTAAGTGTCTCAGCCTGAACATTTAAACAAGCAACAGATATTTACGGTGTTATCTGTGAAGAGGTAATATGCAGATCAAAGCTAGAACATCCTCCTCCAATGAGATAAAAACTAAACAGTATCATTGCTAGCTGTCTACTGAAATGGTTATCTGCTGAGATTAAAGTAAACTTCAGGAAGATGCTGTCCTTAGCCTATGACAAAGATTTTAGGACTTTATTATTATTCCTGATTTGGCTTGGAAACTACAAAAATACTAAGAGTTATCGCTAAGCTACCTGCAGTACCTTGTAGGACTTGTTTTCTTTACATATTGGAGACATGAACTAGTGTCTGTTTAGCTACTACTAAATCTTGATTCAGCATCTTTGAACTTCAGTGGAGCGGGCATAATGCATTTCATGTCTATTCAAACCAAGGGAGTGAGAGGGAGTAGAAATGAAAAAGAAAGAAATGAAACTAAGCGGATGAATAACAAGGAATACAGTGGAATGTAAGACTTTTATTTTAGAGGAAGGAGAGAAATAGCAGAAGGGAAAAACAGATATAAAGATAAAATTTTTGAAAGAAAAAAAAACGAAGCTAAGTGCAGATACCTGAGTGGCTGGTAGGAAGCAGTCAAACCAAAACCCCACATCTCAGACTGGCAAGAATTTCTAGTCTGGCTCTGACACAGATCATTTCTTGTAACAGAGCCAGGGGTTCAAACTGAATTGGGCCAGCTCAGTCAGTCAAGCCCATCGCAGGCCATTAAGCTTACCTGCAAAGATTTCTAGTCAAATGCCCTGCTAAAAGTTGGGATCCTGAGGAATATTTTTTAAGAGGGAGTTTTGGCTCAAATACTGTGTTATAAAGTGTTCCTTCTTTTTGCTGAAAGATGTTTGTTGCATCTTAGCTCATGGGCTGTTGCCTTGTCATGATATTGTACACACATAATCCAGAAATATTTCCTCATTAAGTGCTGTATATAATATATTATTACAGTATAACTATACTAAATCAAGGTGACTGCTTTTTATTGGACTGTCTCCCAGTAAACTGGCTTACCCTAATGATTACTGAATGGTAATCACTGCTGCTTAGTGGGATTATATTTTACATAAATTCCCCTTAATAGTGATGTATTTAGTTAGTGCCAGATAGTTAAATGTTTATCCAAGTGTTAAATTCCAAGTGCTATTCACTGAATACACAATGTGCCAAATAAGGATTAACTATTATATTTTTTTTCTTTGCGGAAGGCATCAGTGAATAGCAGTTCCGGATAATAGAATTGACACATCTTTTTTTTTAGATTGCCACTGTATTACATTTTCAAAAGGCAGGCCTTTTCTTTTGCTTCTGTATTGCATTTCAAAAATGCAAAGTAAAACGCCTACTTTTTACCCAAAAAATTATATTTAGAGATCATGTAATTCACAATTTCAGGTCTGCAGTTTCATTCTTAGCTTTGCCCCAGTCCTTTATATCTTAAAAATGTGATCTTTTTTTAGATTAGCTTTTCTTTAAGCTACTCTGATAGCACAGCTCACTAAAAAACCCAGTAGATTAAAAAATTCCTGTATGTGTAGATGTACTCTTTCAATAAGCAAAGGGTAGAATTTCACAGCAGGCATTTCAGCTCACTTAAGAGCACTCTTAAGAGATTGCTTAAAAGGAACATGAAACATTTCCTGCCTATAAAATGATCAGCTTTCAAATTTTATTTGGCGTTAATAAACTAAATCAAATTTGGAAAAACTATTTTACTCCACCGGACCAGCATTTGTAGACATTTTGAAACACTAAAGCATGAGAATACCCTTTACCCTGGGACCTGTACTAAGTTCATTCAGTACAAGTAAGAGAGGAGGCCGGGGAAAACGTCCACACAGGCTGAGCACAAAACACGAAGATGTGAGTGTATGACATTTGTGCTAAGATGCCAAACAACAAACTTGGCAGCTCAGGCACTGGCATCAAACTCTTTCAGCAGCCTTGCTACTGAAGTGGTTACATCCTGGAGTGGGTGAGTCAGAAAGGGGGAACAGCTCGGATAAATCTACCAGCTATGTGCCAGGGCTCTAAACTGGATCCAGTTCAGGAACTCAGGGGTTCCAAGCTGCCTAACTTTAATATTCTGCATTGTGCTGTGACCTATTCATGGAAGTATCGATGTGCATTTTTCTTCATTGAAGGCAAAGATGTCACATAATTTTTCCTTCTGTTGGTACCTGCAACAGGCTATTCAATGGGTAGAATCTCATCCTGAAATTCACTTTTATACTTTGGATGTAGCTTTTGGAGAATTTAATCATCGGGACTCATGCAGCTAGTTGATTGATAAATCTGTCTCTCCATCTGTCCTTCCTTCCTTGTTAGAGCTGAGATTTTAATTACAAACATCTGTGTACTGTCTCTTTCTTCATTAAAAATAGGAATTGAAGTTGCCCTGTAGCTGCAGACAGAGACAAAACAGAGCAAACACCATGATGGAAACATTTGTACAGCTAAGGAAGAATCCTCCCTCCTTGCCTCATAGGTGTCTAATTTGAAGGATAAGTGAGGAAGCAGATTTTGGGCATTTCCTCATGTGAGGAGGAGCATGCCAAAAGGAAATCAAATGTATACAGTTATTTTTATGCCTAAATTGTTATTATTAAAGGACTTTTATTTCCCCTGTAAAAATAACTCTTGATAATTGGAACAGACTCTTTGGTTAAGGTTTGTTAAGCAAAACGTCTTTATGAGTGGTGCATTCTTTGTTTCATGAGAGCATATAATTTGTTTTTCTGAGGTTTTTTACAAGTCATTTTTGTGCTTTTGTAGCCAGGCTAAAATCTTCATTTTGTGGTTTGAAATATACAGTAGGAGGCTGTGGAGAGAGGGACAATGTTTCTTGAGAGAGGCTGTATAGGGAGAGAGCATCAGTGCTTATGCTTGGTCACATGAACCTTCTTACTGTGGTGGTTAGGAGCATGTGCCAGTTCAAAAGATATCCCTTGTTCCCTTCATTCTCTTCCCTTCTGCCTCCTGAAAGAGCAGATGGAAGGTTCCTTTCATGATATATGTGGTTCATCATTATTTATTCATGTGTTCATCTTTCTCTTTCTGATGAGAGTACATGTAGGAGGAACATTATCAAGCCAAGGTAATTTTCTGCAGTAGTTTCAGTAGGTTTATAAAACATGTTTGCAGCTAGAAAGACATGCATTTTTCAAAAGACTACAGGGCAAATACGGTTTGCTTAATAAAGGGGACCCTCAAAAAGCTGTTTATTTATAATTCTGTGGTGTGAAGCTCCACAACATGGGAATTATTGCAGTGCTAGCCCCCACTACTGTTGGGTTACTAATAATAGTGTAACTTAAACTCGTTGTTCATAGGGAGTAGGAATGGTGAGCCTATAGCTTTCTTCTGCTAGCAAGGCACTGCTGATAAGATATACCTTGCCTTTCATAATACAGAGAGGAGAAAAGAGTGAATAGAGGGTAGTGAAATTGCAGAGGAAATGGAGCTGAGAGGGAAGAGAGTGTAGAATTAAATTCCAAACACATTAGATTTTTTTCCTGTGATTTCTGCTACTTAATTAACCAGTCTGATAGCCACGGTGCTCAGCTCTCCAGCTCTGATGTGTGGCATTAAAGATTTTCCTGCCCACACCCTTAACTATTCTGACTTCAGGCACTGCAAAACCCACAAAAAGCAAGCATATTGACATTTTAATCACTCAGCGATCACATTAATAAGATTTTGACACTATGTGATCTAACATACCCTTTGTCTTGATATCTAGTGATACAAGGAGACATCTAAAGCAGTAGGCTTAACCGTAGAGGGTTTCCCCCTCCAATTATACTGTGTGCAAAAGGGCTGTTTTTAATGCAGCATTATTACAGTCCTACAGTTTCTTTGCTTTAAGACAGGGGACAGCTCTAGGGGTGGGCTGGTGTAGGCAGACTGAAAATCAGGCTTTAAAAGAAAGCATTTGAAATCACAAGTACATCACAGATAGCAAAAGGATTATGAGGTGTGGCACCCTAATGTCAGGCTATCTAGATTGCTAGGTTTTCTTTCAGACACAAATTTAATAGATTTTAAAGGGGATGCAATTGTGCTAAAGGAATGTTGGCTGTGATTTCCTTTTAGGTGACTGCAGAAAGCACAGGAGGAGAATATTGGGTAGAGATTTGCCTAGGTCTTTCTTGCTCCTGGAGAAATTTTTTGGGTTTACATGCTCCAACTACAATTGAAATGGTAATTTAAAAGATGACAACTGAAATAAGTTTTCCAAATAATTTAACTTCTAATAAATTACTGGGAAGCCCGGAATGAAACTAGCATGCAGAAGATTGATATCCTTAATAAATAATACCTCTTTAGTGCATACACACAGAGAGACAGGAAGCCAGGCGGGCTTTCTTCAGCCTCTGAAGAGAACAAGTAAGGGCAAGAGTTGAGGCTTGCCTCTGCTAAAGCCACTAGCAGTTTCTAATTCTCAGCAAACCCTACATTATTTCTCCTAGAGCCAGGCAGTGGTAGGGGTACCAGCCCTTTGGCAGCATTGGTGCATGTAGTCTCCCAGTCTCAGGTTCTGCAGAATCAAAAACAGCTGATGGTTTTTACAGTCATAGTGAGAATACTGCTACATAAACATGACAATCTGTTGTCCATTCCAAAGAATCACACCACACAAGCTTCCCTTCATTTCTGTTCCTATGTCCCTGTATGTTTTATATATTTATACAGGACAAGTGTTATGTGAAGCTGAGCGCAAAGGAGAGTTGCACACTGGACTGTTTGCTCATGTTGTGCAAGTGAGGCAATTGTCCCATTTGGGCACTGTAAGAAATGCTTATTTACCTACAGCTGTGCTGAAATCATCTTCAAGACCTCCAGCTTGGTATTCTCTTCTACAGACACGCATTTTTAACACTTAGTACCTGAACTGAGTGTGCAGTTGACCTTGCAGACAGGTGAAGGGTATTTGAAGATCTTTGGACTTGGCAGGGCAGCCCTGTGCATCATTTGCTTGCTAAGTCTTCCTCCTTTAAAAGAATATAAAAAATACTGAGCAAAAATGCTATATTTAACAAGGCAGTTTTAGTTTTATATATGACATCTTGTTCCAATTAAAATACCTTTCCTTGTGTTTCAAGCATTTCAAAACTCCAGAAAGATTGGTTTCCTGTAACAAAAATAACTGCTAATTACATGTGAGTTAAGAAATTAATTTGTATATTACAGCGCATTCATTTTTTTTCCACCTTCTTTATTAGGACTTTAATATGATAAACACAGAATCCCTGGAAAAAAGTGGATTTAGTTTGCAGATACAAAACAGAGTAATGTGCATGAGGATGGAAGAGTAATTTTCCTGGCACATTCTCTTAGGATGCCTTATATGGAGGATCTACTATAAACTACTTGCAAAGATTTAGTGTCATACTGTCATCTCTCTATTTTGAAACTGAATTAATCTGTATATTACACCAAGTGTAAATTGTATGTGTTCTGCAGAGGAAGAGCAGTGCTTACTTAGACTTGGAGCAGACAAGCTGAAGCACCCTGTGGCATTTTTTACACCTAAGGCAATTCCTGGCAAAAATGCCTCGGAGAGCACTGTGGGCTGATAGTAGTAATTCTTCTGCCTGATGCCAGAGTAATGTGCTTTTCCCCAAAATAATGATGCTTGAGTGCTCACCCCGGGTAGAGTAGAGGTAGGGGTGTTCTGCACTCACTGCTGGTCAAATTAATCACTCTTCCCTCTTCTATGACAGCAGAAGTTTGACATTGATACCCGACTGGCTAACAAGAAACATTAGGAGGTTGGTTTGAAGGGACCGGTATATGGAGATGTGCCTCCTCTGCTGCTTCAGAGTGAAAACAAGTCACTGGTCAGTTTTCATCTGTGTGATCCCAGGTAGCTGATTTCCCAGTGTCTGAGAGGTCTGTTAGGGCCTGTGCTTTTTTTGGTGCTCACTTGCTTTCCTTAATAAAATAAATCAGGGTGTATCTGCTGCACACAACTTGCCTGGAGAAGCATTTAATTTTATTTTCCCACTTCTTGCAGGATATATTTAGTTCTACTTACGTAATTTATGCTTTGCACAGAATGAGTCCATCAAACTACAGACCAAAAGAGTACGACTGGATACTGTATATCTGAGCAGCAGCGTGACAGGAGAAGATGCATTATTATCTCCTTCCTACTAATACAGGTTCACACATAACCATAGTTTGCATTTTGAATTCTGTACGTTGAGTTTTGAACTTAAAGGATAGAGAAGCTCTTCCTTAACAGACATCTAAGATGTCTGGACCAGACTTTAGTCCTGCTGTGATTTTCTCTAAATTCAAACTTTCATTTTGCATGTCTATATCCATTGGAAAATATTGCTACTAAGTGCATGCTATATGTCAGAGTTTATAAAGGCTTCCAAATGAGCCATAAGCTCCTTTATATAATATCTTTTGAGGGGTTTTATCAGTGTATTTCAAAAATTGCAGTTAACTAGATTGCAAACAGTTACTAATAATTAGCATTTATATTATGCATGAGATACTGAGATTAATCTTTATTGATGCCTAATCAGATGTTTGTAATCAGATGTCATCACCGACATATTGCAGCTCAGTGGTCCTAGCCAAACACCAACATCCTAAGTTGGAATTATATACAGAAATGGGAGGCATAACTGCAATCCAGACTTGAAGTTCTCACTTTTTAGTCTGTTTTCTGTCATGTAGACATAACCAACTCTCGGACACTGAAGCATGTACATACTGTGTGTGAGCCACAAAACCCATGAGAGTCACCTCTGCCAGGCTTGTGCTGGCTTCTGTTCAGGGGCAGCTGGAGTGGATCTCTCCCACTCTCAGAGGCAGTTGAGTGGTCCTGGGGCTGCCACAAATCAAATTCAGTTGCAGCCCTGAGAGTCGGAGGATGAACACAGAATCCCTGGAAAAAAAGTGGATTTAGTTTGCAGATACAAAACAGAGTAATGTGCATGAGGATGGAAGGGAGGAGGAAGACGAGAGGGGGGGGTGGTATGTTGTTAACAGTTCACAGGCAAAGCACAGCCAAAGAGTGGTTGCAAACTGCATTCAGGTGGATTTGTTTTGCTTTGCAAAAGTCATCAATTGGAGCATCTCACAGTAAACTCTGGAGAATGCAAATAGCTTCCTTTATAAATGGCTTAAGAAGTCATGCTGCTTTCTAAAATGATAGCTGCCATCGAGTCGTACTGTATGTCACACTAATATTCATCTCAAATAAGCCATTTTTTAAAGCATTAGAAAAATATGTCATAGCATCTAGTACCTTGTCTTTAACTGCAGTTGAACCAATGTTGGTTTTCAGTTTGTTACAGAGCTGTTGGCCAGCAATGTTAGGTGAGGCCCTGTCAGGAAGCAGCTGGACAATTCCTCTTAGTACGTACAGAAAGGGGAGAGCTTTTGTCACAAATCTTTGGTATCTGCTACAGGAAACTCAGTGTTTTTCCCTTTCCCTTCTGCTGAGGCTATACTGGAACTACTGAGTAACAGAGTAACATGGAAGATATTTAAGTGAGTGCAGGAGAAGGCTAGAACCAGGATCATCTTAGCTCTCCCTCTTCTCCAGTTTCTGATTCCTACACTGCATTAAGCTGTACCCTAAACTGTAAGGACTTCCTCCATCATTCTTTGAACATTTCCAGTAATTCATCTCTTCACAGTGTCATTCCTTGACTTTTATATAATACCTTCATCTGCTGCATATCACTTTATGACCTTTAGTGTTTCTACCAGTCTCTCCAGTATTTTCCCCATGTAGGCATGAGTATGTATCTGTATATACTTCTATAGCAGTTGCCTTATAAAGATCAATTGATTAGAAATGGTAAAGTATTAAGTTCTATGAGTACATCAGATAAAATAAGTATGGTTGCTGAAATAACGGTTGGCTTCTTACATGGGAAATAATGACTTACATAATTACTTTTGAGAAGACTTCCCTTCTGCTTTTCATTCTGTTCTTCCCCAAAGCAATTCAATGCACAAGTCATTTTTGTGTGATGTGTTTTTCAGATATGGAGACAAGTGAAAAAATCCAGAAAAGTGGAGTTCTTCAGGTGTTCGCGAGTCTGTTGATGCCACAATCTTCCTGCACAGCAAAAGTAGCTAACATCATAGCAGAAGTAGCCAGAAATGGTGAGGTTTTCTACAAGAACTTTTCTGCTGGAACATCTTCAGTTTTTCACCTCACTTGTCAGTATGTTTTACTTCATTTATGTTTTCATTTTATAGATTAGACAACCTTTCATGTCGTTCCCTTTCACTCTTTTTGTTTTGTCTAATTTTTTTTCCTCTACTTTTTAATGCAATCAAAACAGCATTTGGCTGCTGGAATTTTTTTGCTCTTACTTTCATGCTGTTTAGTTTTTAATACAGTAATGTAATTTATTGGGCAGAAATAGCCCACCACTGGTGAAATGCATTTCTATATGAAAAACATGTAGAAAGAGACATGCACGATGTGTGCAGCCAGTTATGCACAGTGCCCATAGTTACAGCAGTAGGATCTATACAGATGGTTAAGGGATAGTAGATCATTTCTTTGGTCTGAGATTTGTCATGAGATTATTACCATTATGAGGCCTTTGATACCACACTAAAACCAATTAGTCCTACCTAAAGAGTATTATATGTGTTAGAGTAAGAGCCCAGAGTCCCAAATAAGAATCAGGTCCATTTTGGTATGTATTATATACATACAGTATATAATATAACACAGGACATAATCAAAAAACTATTTAAATTTTTCTTTAGATAGGATTCTTTTAACACTCACCCAGTACCTGCATATCTTGAGCTCAGAAGAAGCCTCATACCTGCAGGCAGACACTATGGGCAAACCCTGTGATGAGGGTACAGGACGTATGTGGCTGACTTTTCTCATTCCTGGACTTGCTGCTGTCCCAGCCAAAGAGGCACAGATTCCAATTTGGACTTCCTTCCCCACAGGCCAGACAAAGAAAAGTAGGATATTTCTTAACTGCTGTCCTGGCAGCCTTATCACCCTCCTTTTGTAAACTCTCCTGCTGATGCCTCTTCAGGGAAAGGGCTACATTCTTGCTGACTACTTTCACATTCCGTTTCCACCTTTTCTGTGGAATCAGAAAACTACAGCTGCTTACTGATAACCCCATGGTGACCTCCACTCAATTTACTGGTTTTGAGATAGAGCTATATATGGTTATTCAGAAACAACATTAATGAGAAACTATATATGTTTAGATTTTAAGTGTTAAAATTATTTAGACAAAGAGACAGTAAAAAATATGTACATAGAAATTTAAATTTAGAAATGTTTCGGAATGATAGAGATTTAGGCAAATGTATCACAGGATTTTTTTTTTTTTCTGTACTTAATGAATTCATAACAAGTATGTTTAGAACATCACTGTCAACCGTGTGTCCTCACAGTTGGTCCTTCTAGCTCCTACCCAAGGAAGGAAAAGTTAAGAATAAAATCGATGTTCACAGTAGCTAAACTGATTACTATGTATTGTTTCCTCAAAGAGTCTCTTACGGAGCATTTTAGCCAGTATATTTCAAACGTGAAATAACACATGAAATGTCTGAATAGTTTCTAATGTGTACTTTTTCCTGACAGATTTTAAACTGATGCTTTATGTACACTCTCAGAAAAGCTGGCATTTTACCTGGTTCATCATACAAAATAGCTTTTGTCTTTTTCTTAGAGTCATTAGCAGGTGTAACTGGGACCTCTGTCAGCCAAGGTTAAAGTGAAGGTATTCAGAAATTATTTAAGGTGCCCAATGCTTTCAAGACTGAGATCATCTGAATATTTCTCATTGGATTCTAACTCTGTTGAAATAGTTGCTTAAGCAGGATAGCAGGGAATACTTCATTTGAATTCTGTTGTTTTCTTTATTTTATTGCATAAAAATACAAGAGTTTCATGCTTATATTGTACCTGTTTTCAACAAACTTCAGGGCACTTTGAGAAATTTGTGTTATCCACATTCTATGGATAGTAGGCATTAAACTCATTCCCTGAGTGGTAATGCCATGCAGTACTGCCAGAGCTGGGAGCAGAGCCTCTGATTTTGGGCGTTACTGATAAAAGAGCATCTTTTCCTTCCCCACTTCTTGTTTTCCTCTCACATTCCCCATATCTGATCTTACACACAAACACATCTGCTCTACTCACATCAAATCTCTCTACTTGCCTTAGTGGTTTTGTCTTGTTTCTTCTCTTCCTTTTCACCTCTTCGTGCTCTTGCTGTTTTACCTCTTCTGCTCACATGACTCTTCCTCCTCCCAGCTTGAGCTCATATTTGTCTCTCCTGTTTTAGACATCGAAACATACAAAACTCCGTTAGTCACGTATGTCGCTCCAGCTACAGCCATTTGCCTTTCAGCTGTGAGCATTATGAAGGCTCAGATGTACTTGTTATGTGGAGTTTCTCTCTCCACTCTGGACCTTTTAAACCCTCTTCCAAGGTTTTCAGTCTTGCCTTTACCAGGTGCAGGAATGAGAGAAAATCATCTTCAAGTCAGTAGTAGTACAACACAATTACATTTCTCTTTCAAAATCTTGTTCTTTCCGTTTGTGTTACTCTGTCCACAGTGGTTCTTCCTCCTAACTTCTTAAGTGATTCTTCGCTGTTTCCTTCAAAGGATCTGCTTCATTTCTCTCCCAAGTTAGTGGAAACCTTTTAAAGATTCCACTGTCAATCACTTTCTCATTCTTCTATTACTTCTGTGTAGTATCAGCTGCAAAAGTATTTGCAGTTACCACATTTTTGTTCCTGTTTCACAGATCTATTTTGATACATATGGCACCATTTCTTTTACTTGTTGCTGTTACATGACCTTGATAAATACAGGTTTGTTCAGCATATTGACCAATGATTTTGTTGCTTAAAAAGCTTCTGTTCACTCCAGATGGAGGGAGGGTCGAGGAAGGGTTTCTTACTCCTTTTCACCACATGAGGAAGAACCTAAACAAACAGCAGAACAAACTAAGACCTCTCAGTCCTTTAGGAGAGAACGAGTTTCATTCCCTAATACAGACTAGGAGAAAAAAACATCTGACTTTGATGATGTAGAGACTATGGTAACTTAGTGGGTGTGAAGGAAAGTGATGCAGGGGTAGCTGAGGAGCAGAGAAGAGTTTTTACAGGCAACTGAGAGGAAGAGGCTGAGGGGACAGAGAAGACAGGAACAAACTAAATACATCTACTAAATAAACATTGCAATGAAGTTGAAAGTGGCAGTTTTAAAGACCAGATGTATCTGATATTTGTTACGTTCATTACAATGGATACTATCACCATCTATCTATCACACTACAGCATCTGGCCACAGTTCTAAAATGTTACAGTACCTTAGGAAGATGGGTTAATTGTACTCACAACTATCTTCTCTTGGATCTGTGCAAGTGTATAGATATTGCTGATTCTTCTTAATCTGCTTGTTGATGTATCAGAGTTTATCATCACATGAGAATTGCTTACTTCTGACAATTCTTTAGCTAAAGTAACACTGCAGGATTAAATACAAAAGAGACCAGATTTGGTAGCTACCAAAACATCAAAGAACATTGTAATAGGTGCAACAAAGGAAGTATTTAATTAGATGTATTTGTACTTCGAGTATTGTATGAAATCTTTGAGTTATTGGTATGAGGAGTTTTGTTGATCCAGAATCAGAAAAATTTTCTCATCTGTTTTAGGAGGATTGTACACCCTGGGTCATTCTGTCTCATAAATGAGTAATGCAAAGGTAAACTGACTCTGAAAGATCCAATATTGCTCAGGATCAGGAAGAGACATAACTTGCCCCTCTACTCAGCCCTGGTGAGGCTGCATCCTGTGAACTGTGTCTCGTTCTGGGCTCTTCTGTACCTGAGAGACATGAAGCAGGTCCAGCAGAGGCCACAAGGGTGATGAGGGGGCATCTGGAGCATCTCTTATGAGGAAAGGCTGAGGGAGGCCTGTTCATTCTCGAGAAGAGATGACAGAGATGGAACTTTACCAATGTATGAGGAAGAACTTCTGTACCGTGCAGGTGACTGAGCACTGCAACAGATTACCCAGAGAGGTTGTGGAGTCTCCCTCACTGCAGATATCCAAGAACCATCTGGATGCAATCGTGTGCCATGTGTCTAGGATGACACTGCTTAAGCAGGAAGGTTGGACCAGATGACCCACTGCAGTCCCCTCCAATCTTACTCACTCTCTGATTCTGATATAATTTGTAGTTCAGAACAAATCAATGCCTTACAATACTACATCTCTAAAGGGTGCTCTGTAGTAAACTGTGAAGTAACACTGGTGTATCAGGTGGTTCCTTCTATAAACCTCCTCTTTAAAATGTGCAGCACAGTGCCTGCCTAGTGGTATCTCCTTCTGGAGAACAGTCCTTTATGTCTCTGACACCATGTCTCTATGTCTTTATGTCTCTATGACTTGCCAGCAGCACAAATAATTCTTTGGTTCTCTGTGGCATAGCAGGAAGGAAGGGCAGAGAGCTTCTGCCCAGTAGATGGGTCCTCTACCTTTCCTCCCATGGTAGGCAGTGTTAGACTGTGGAAAGCTACAGGACTTCGGGCTCACATAAACTCTTGTATTTCTCATTCTCTTTTTCTGTTTGTTTCTTCGTCTTCCAAATAAAAGTCTGTTACTGAGCTTTATTTATTTTTTCAATTCTTTTAAAGCAAAAGCTTTTCTGGAATTCTAATTAAGGGAATAGAGAGTAAAAAATGCTGCTTAGAATACTAGTTTTAAGTCATCTTTTGTCTTATTTAGTAATTCTAGTTTATGTTGAATTTGTTGTGAATTCACTGTTCTTTTCAGCACTTCTTTGTGATGCTAAAAATATGCTTATTCTGAACTAAGTTAAATTAGTTTCCATGGAAGTCAATTAAATACCCTTAATTCCTTCTTAATTAGCAAATAATGGAAAGATTTAAGCCCAGATCCTGACTTGGACTTTTTCTGTAGAAACTTGCATGAGAACTTACTCTTTGTCTGTGTACACATTTAGTCACAGAAAAGGCCCAGTTGCCAGGCCAGTGTAACTGGAATTGACGAAACTGGAAGTAGCTGGCCTTGCATTAACAGGCTTTGCTTTATTTCCAGAATTCATGCGGAACCCCTGTGTGGATGCTGGGTTGATCCCTCCCTTGGTGCAGCTGTTAAACTGCAAAGACCAGGAAGTATTGCTTCAAACAGGACGTGCCCTGGGCAATATATGCTACGATAGCCGTGAGTGTTGAAATCTGCTGTATCTTGTACATGCTCTTGTGGAAGGGAGGGAGTGTTTTGGTGTTTCGTACATTGTGTCCCGGGGGGTCATTTTCCTCTTTTCTTGGTTTTTATTTACCCCACGGTTCTTCTGATTGTGTGGGAAAATTGATCATCACACTTGCATAATGCTTTTGTGACAGAAAGATTAAAACACCTTTTCACTGTTGTGATACAACTGGATATAAGAATAGAAGGGCTTTCTGATCCTGGGTTTGGTTTTTTGGAGGGTGGTTTCGAACATAATGAACTAGGTTTTCAAGGAGCAGATGCTGCATATGCAGAGGCACTGAACAGTTAATTTTTCCTCAAACAGAATGTGTTGGAAAGGAACAGAGTCAGAAGGGAATATTCATATTCTAACCAGTCTCAAATCTGTGCAGAGCTGCATATGTGGCTGAAATGATGCCTGAGTTATGGTCCTGATTCTCAGAATGCTTATGTGGCCAGTCAATTGCTCCAGGATTACATATTGGTATTTTTGGTAGTCAAGGGTGGTGGCGGGGGGAGGTTGGTGAGGTTTTTTAGCTTTTTATGGGTACAATAAATTTTTACACTGAGAAGCAATTGAGTTTTGAAATGCAGTTGCAACTCCATGTGCTGATTACATGCATGGGTGTGTCATCTGCAAAACCAAACCAGCAGTTGCAGTGTTTTGAAGCTGCAGCCTCATTATCCCTTACTTTAAAATTTTGAAAAAAGCCCGTGCACAATAAATATGGTGCAGAAGCAGAGACACCAGGAACATGTTTTTATGCACATGAAGGAATTAGAAGCCTGTGGATGTCTGCAGATGGGAAGTGAGATGAAATGTAAAATGTAAATGTAAATGTAAAATCATTTTGTTATCCTGAGGGTTAGTGCCTTATTTTATATGGCAAGAATTTTTCTGCATACTATGTTGCATTTCCCAAAAGCTCTGCTGTATGAATACTGACTGTAGCCTTTCTCGTGCTACTTTTTTCATCCAAGTTGAAAAATTTACTTTTTATGTTGTTTTAAATTACCTTGCCTTTAATCTCAGGGAAGTTAATCATATATTGGCATTTCCAGTTACAGACAACTACTGCTTGAGGATGTTAACATATAATTCTTTCATATAGGATTTTCTTTAAGGTGACCGATTAACTGAACTGCTGCTTCCCCATGGAAACTTCAAGTATAAGCTGTTAAGCTTCCTGTAACATCATTTATTTACTATATTCTGTTTCAGGATTATTTATGAGATCAAGGTTGCTCTCAGGTGCACTGGTTTATTTCATATAAGTAAAATCTCTGTAACTGTTCATGTCATTGTTGTTCATCCCACACTTTTTTCTGAAATACAACAAGGACACACAGAAATGGTTTTGTAGCGTGAGGTTTTGTGGACTACTGCTAGCTTTTACAGTGCAGGATTTATCCTATACAGAAAACTGTATTACTCACCTTGTGTTGTCCTTCTGTGGAGCAAAGCTGGCACTGATAAAATCTACAGTAGGCAGTGATGTGTTCTGTGTGCCATGTGTTGTCGTGCTCCTGTGGGAGGACAGTCACTACCTTCCCTGTATTTGAATAAAATTAATGAGTAAAGTGTAATAAAATGTGACAAAAATCAAGGTTAGCATATTGGATTTGAGTGGAAGAGGTTATTTACAGTGCTCAGTTGTCACATCCACCCTATCTGACATTTTCTATGTTAACTTAATGTGTGATTATTAAATAGTTATGGACTCTATCCTAAATTCTTATTTAGGACAAATACTTTCACTGTGCTTATTACTAGAAAATGTAATATATTTCAATTTTTTTCTATTGGTTTTCCCTAACAAGGAGATATAAAGTATAACAAAGACAAGATGTTGAGGCCAGTAGTTCTAATTTAAAATGTTACATATTGATAGTATTTTTTCTTTTCAATTGAAACAAAACCAGCTGTTACCTTTCTGGTAATTGTGATTTGTATAAGAACTTGAAATACATCAGTAACTATATTTTTCCATATACGTGAGCTATTTTTGCACTTCTACTGCCCATGTAACTATAACATGCAGCAATGAGTAATATCTTCAAGTCCTAAATCAATGTTAGGCTGAGACTATGCAATAAAGCCTATACTGGATGGCTCATAGCAATATTTCTTTTTATTGAAAGCTCCAGTTGTCCTGTATTTCATCCCAGCAAGCATGCATCACTTTGTTTAGTGACAGCTTGTGCTGTTATGGGTTAATCAGGTCTGTATTTCTGAGAGAAGTTGGCGTGGTGCAGGATGAAAGTTGTGGGACAAACAGCTGCTTCTGCAGGGAAAGCCCCTGAAACTGGCCTTGAAGACAAGGATTGCCTGAATTGTTTTTCCAAATTAAAGGAGAATGGCAGTGGTTCCTCAGTGTTCACAGATCCCAGAGTTGCTACATATAGGCAAGACCATTTCCACGTAAGTTCAGGAGTGGCTACTCCTAGAACACAGCTGCTATGGAAAGGTTATTCATTACGAAGTCCCAATGCTGAAAGAGGTTTAGTACCTTCCTTGAGGTAAAAGGGGAATTACACCTGGCCAAAGACCTCACTGAAGAGATTCATTTCGTCACAGAAAACGTGAGATGAAAACCTGTTGACTTACTGACAGATTTTCTTGTCTGTTAAGTTTGAGGTAGACGTGTTACTGCTTGGGTGCTCATCAGTGCTAGCCCTCTAAAACACTATTTAATCACCTATTTGAGCATGGACAAAAATACAGAGAATTAAATGCATTACATAAACAGTTAAAGGGGAAAAAATAGGTCAAACTTATACCAAGCAGCCTTGAGAGCATCCTTTTTAAAGTGTTTGTTTTGAAGAAATTTGTGTTATGTGAATCTCTGAACATCAAGAATGCAGGCAAATACAATTGCAAAGCAGAGTAGAAGGAAGCTTTGTTAGTACTGATGAGGCTTCTGGTCTCCCAGCCTTCCTCTTGTATGCAGAGATGAAAGAAACAATTGAGGCAGATAAGAAAATTTTAAGTCAGAAGTAGTGAATTGCAGACTGTCAGAAGCAAATGTATGCAGACTGTTCAGTGCAGCCCTACAGTTTAGGAACAGATATGTTACTGCATGTTCCTGTACAGCCTGTAATTGTTCTGCATGCTTTATCCAGTAAACGCCACATATACCTCAACCCCCAAATTTTCATCAGAGCAGAAAGTGCAAAGTAAAGAAATGGAGACATGACCTCTCCTCTTCTCCCTCCTGCTTTCTCCCCCAGTATATCCACAGCCTGTACCAACTACAGCTGCTTGTACTTCCAAATTCCCAGACAACAGAGTCCTCAGCCTCACTTATGGCAGAATTTTACCAGAAAAATATTAGATGCAAGGCTCCTAGCCCGTTCTTTCCTTTTAACCACCAGTTATGTGGTTTTGCTTATAATCAAAGCTAAATGCTTAGGCATTGTCCAGTCAGAGCATAACAGCTATCCTAACTGCTTCAGCACTCTTTATCCATGAGTCAAACTATAGGTACCTTTCTACTGTCTGTCTGTCCATCTCTTCCTGTTGTTGTCCCCAGTGCTGTTTCTGTAATAAGTTCGTTCATTCAAGGATATTACAGAGGTGCAGACATCAGAAATAAGGGATACCTCCCAAACTCTTCTAAGTTCTCCCTACACCTTGGCTCCACATGCAATGTAAAGATCTCATCTCCATTGTTTGGAAAAGGTTGTGTTTAATACGGTTCTTGCTGCAAAAAGCAATGTCTTAAGTCAGTGCAGAATGGCTAATTCTGCTGTAGATAAAGCCTAAGAATTATTTGCTGCCATCAGCTCTGGCTATTGGGGTATTAAGTTAAAGAAAAGCATTATCCAAATTGCACCTCGTGATCACGTAATGAACACTCTGGTGATTGGTACACCCCTCAGCTCTCTGGTGGCTTTTTTCACAGTAGACTGGGAAGAATCTGGTGACTTGACTCACGTGGCTGATCAAGTGCATGGGGGACAGGGGGACCGAGACTACAATTTTCAACTTAGGCCTACTTTCTTGCAAGACCAACAAGACAATGTGGGAGAAAGACAAAACCTGTGTGTAGCCAGGTCTCTGTCCTACTGTGACACCCCCAACACCAGTGCAGTTTGTCTAGATGAAAGATCAGGCCAAGCAAATAAATTTTATCAAGTATTTCAATAGAAGATGATGCTATATTAAGTTAGTATTATTTTCTTATCTAATAATAGCCTCACAGTATTTTTTATCGTGAAGTTTGTGGTGCACATGCTACCTTAATGTCAGTGATCTTTCCACAGAAAACTTGTTCAGTTCTGAGCTGAGTGACAAAGTACTTTCCTGTGTTTTTATATAGCATTGTGCACATGATAAAGGCTGCCATAGTTATGCTATAAAAGTGATAATTCTAAGAGGAAGTAAAAGGCTGGGATATTTAGAGCCTTATTCAGTAGCCATACAAACTAGAGGGAGTCATTCTGATTGACTTCAGTTGAGATTAGATTAGGCTCTTACCCATTAGAAAATAATTCCTTCTTGCTTTTTAGAGTATTTACATATTCTGAAAGCTAGCAAAGGCAAGTGAGCTCTCCATATATCTTGTAATGGAAATGAAAAATTTCCCATTCTTCCCTTCCATAATATATATATTAATGGTAGTGCTTAGAGACCTCTTTGGGGAATCCAGAAGCCACAGCCATTTTTCATGTACCACAGCCTTGTTTCTTCATGAAACCACCAGCTTGGGTACATGTTCTTAGCAACCATACTTGGTATATATATAAACATCTTATAGAATTGGAAAGAAGCTAGAAATGCCAGCTTGTTCTGTAAAGGCTCTCCTCTGACAGCTGCTTATCTACCTTTCTGAGCAGGAGATTTATTGGGTCCTTTTCTCATTTCCCAAGCTGTACATTCTCTGTTATCTATGCACACTTATTTGTATTGATGGCAAGACTCCTAGCTGAATTTCATCTATGTGGCCTTTCACATGAAACCAGATCCCTCTTCATCTCAGCCTCAACCCCAGAACATGTACCTTTTATCACTTTTTGTTAAAAAGATCTTATACATGCTATAAATTCTGTAAACTCACCTGCCTGTCTTACAAGAATGTACAGATCTCTTGTGGGGATCTCCTAAGAAAGGCTAAGTACAAAAAAAAGAAACTGCTCAATTGTACAGTTATGTTCTCTCAGGAGACAGGATTAATTTCAGAATCTACAGGAGAAAATCAGACACTTAAAAATAAAACATACTGGAAAGAAGTCAAATCCAGTTTTCTTCAAAAAATGGCATAACCTTTTTCATTACCGTATGGAAAACCAGCAGAAACCTAGAACACAACTGATGTTGATAATGGCACACTACTGGCTAATCCTTTTTATGAAGGTCACCCTGATTCATGCAGCCTGGCAGCATCCAACCACGATTTTTCACTTATCATTGTACTAGATCCTACCAAATGCCAACACCACCTACTACACTGTTTCCCAGGAAATACCATGAAATCGAGACCAGAGTCCTTAAATTGTTGCTTGAAAACTGAGTGTTTTGCTTGCAGAGAATTCAAATTCAAGGTTTTGATTGTACAGTAATAGTGTTTTACCTTTAGATCTGTCCTCTCTGAGGCATGTCCCAATCTTAGAAAACTATAGCATTTTTCGTTTAGAAGTCCTTGATAGTGCAGGTTTTTCTCCAAGGCTCTGGACACAAGTATTGCATCAGATTGAAACTAGAGTGTATGTATTCCAGCCTATATTTCCTCAGTAATACTGAGTTCTTTTTAGCAATTAATCATGAATGTTCTTAGGAAGCTGTTAAACAATATTTTTCTAATTTCTTATTTTACAGCTGGCCTAAATGGAATCATAATGATGAGGAAATCTTTCTAGACCATCAGATAAAAGCCATTTGAGAGTTGATGCAAAACCCATGAGTTCTCATTCTCAGGCTAGGCTCCTCCTGGGCTTCATTATTTGGGACAAGTAGTGCTGACCCCAAACCCAGGACTTGCCTCAGCTGTTCCTAGACCCCAGGTCCACTTACTACTTTTTCAATTCTTTGAATAATTTTCTTTCTTTTTCTAGTAGGGAAAGAAAAGTACCCTAGTAGAATCCACAGATACGCTTTATGGTGAAGTCTTTTGGTTTTGTTTTACTTTTTCCTTCTTGGGCTTTTCCCAACCTACTCTGAATCCCTCACACTTTCTGAGACTGCTCCTCTGGCTGCTTTGGTGGAGACCCACAGCTCATTCAGGCTCCTTCAGATAGCAGCACCACTGTCACACAGTACCAGGCTCGGCCTCTTGCCAAGCTCCTTTCAGCAGCAGCAGCCAGCAGCACACCCCTGTTCTGCACCAGACTGTGACCATGTCATGCTCACTTCGCATCCTTCTTTTTGGAGAGTTTGAAGCTGAGAGAAAACACTGCACTGCAGGCCTGGGAGTAGGAATTCTAAATTAATTGTGGTGTGCAGGTCTATTCTGTTAATAGCATGAGATGCTATAAATGCCTATTTACCAGTGTAGGAAAACTGCCTGCTGTTTTACCGTATAATTGGGTTCCATGATTTATTTCATGCTGTATGAAATACTAAGCTGGCTTCAGCTCTGACTTACACTCTCATTACTAGAGTAATTTGTTTGACTGCAATGGAATTACTAAGGAGTTTCATAGAGTTATAAAATCAAGTGAAGAGTCTGCTGTAAGCATATTGCATATGAAAAGGAAGGCAAAGGGGAGTGCTACATTCAGCTTTGAGGACCTTTACCTGACTTTAGTATATCTAAGTAGAACATTCTCTTTCTAGTTGGCTTCTTTAATTTCAAATATAATTTGGTAACAGGAATTACTACATTTTAATTACACACTGAAGTATCCTTGGAATCCAGAACAAATGACTTGCCAATACTGAGTCTGGTAGTATTGTGTGTCTTGTTGCTGATAAAAACATTGCTGCTGCTGTATTGGAATCACAGATCCTCTTAGTAGCATTTGACTGGAAGTGAAGTACCAAAGTCTTGACCAGTAAATTCGTCACTGTTCTTTTGTCTGAAATTAGAAACACATGTTTTTTCTTGTGTTTATATGACGTAAGAGGAATATGACAAATAAGCAAATTTTATTGAAATTAAATTGTGGTCTTGAATCTGGCTTGCATTTGACTGCTGCCTCAGCATAGCATTAGGGAGATTACAATATTGGCACACTTACCTCTCCCTTCAAATGTTCTGGCAAGCTCCTGACTCTGTAGACAAAAGAAATCATGAAAGAGATTAGGGCTTGTTGGCATTGATATCCTGTGGTCCACACATTGAACATGCTATGAAGAGTCTACCAAAAACATCCCCAGATCTCTATTTGGATACATTTAAGAATTGTATCTGTTTGTTAAACTAGTTGCATAGGAGGGCCAGTACACTGCTGCATCAGTTGCCATTAGCAAAAAAAATTGCTGGCAACAGTTTTATCCACAAAGATCAACTCTACCTATTTTCAGTCCTTGAAGGGGCTGTATTAAAAGACAATGTTCTGCTAGTGTTTCTAGTTTACTGTTTACGTATTTATTATTTGAGCAATTATTCTAAAAGAATAACTTAAGAAACAGTACCCTCAATGCTTACCCTTTGGGCTAAGGATAGCTGCCAGCATTTTAAGATGAACTGACTACAGGAAAATTCTGTTTATCTCTGAAGGAAGTATAACTAATTCAAGATTGTTTCTTCATAAAGCAAAACTTTAAGGTTATGTTGATTGATTTTAATCAGCAAGCAAATAAAACAAAACTGTACTTCTGGTAATCAGTCTTATAAGTCCTGAAGGAATTAATAAAGGAAAGGGAAGTTTCAGTATAAGACAGAGCAATCCCAAAAATTCTTTCAAATTATTAAAACATGAATCTCAAAATACAGGATTGCTGTGTAATGTCCCTTTTAGACAAGTGCACAGAAGACTTGGAAAAAGCAGCAAAAAATAGTAGTGCAGTATAATCACATGAAGCTTACTTTCCTTGAAAAATAAAATTAATTAAATGCTACTATGTGTCGTGTAACAGGGTTGTGGTCTGTAGTCATGCAGTCAGAGAGCTGACAGGGGCAGTGACTAAAAAGCCTACACAAACCAGACTGAGGATAAAAGGTAGAGTGAAGTGTTAAAGCATTGCATGAAAAGTTTTAATCTTACAGTGTCCAGACAGGAAAAGAAAAGGTAAACTCCCAGTTTACATAAGTGGCAGTGGTTTTCCTAATGTCTACATAGATAATGTCATTTACAATAGCTCAGGATTTGCCATTGTTTGTTGAATATTTTTTCTTTCTATTTTTTTCACATGTGACCAGGATATTTTTTCCTTTGGAGTTCTACTCCTGCAGTTTTTTCCTTACATATGTTTGTAATATTCTGTCACATCATAATGTCCTTGCACCAGCCGGGTTGCTATCTCAGATGATTATGGTTTCAGGTAAAAAACTAAGCAGCAGGAGCAAATGAGTGCCTCACCACAAAAATCTTGCTAGAGGACCTAATTTAAAAAAACAAAACAGGGGAAAATAGAAACAGAACATGTAGAAAGAAAAGCCTCACCCCCCAACTTGGGCTAATGTAAATTAATTCATCTTTTTTAATAAGGAGAAACAAGAAAGACTTATCTCTAAAGCACTAGTCTAATCTAAGAACTATTTGGTCAAAAAACGCAGGATTGTAGCCAAATGCAATAAAGATGAAGTAATTAAAATAAAATGGCAGTATATTACTTAAATGATTTGCTCATTACACAAGTAAAAAGATTTTTTAAATAAATACTTTATTTTTCCCAAGTCACCCAAATTTGCTGTCTTGGCAATTGGTTTATGTGTATCAGGGATCTTGATCATGCAGATCTTCCTTTCCCTCCCTGACTTGCACCATTTATACCAATGTAACTATTTACACCAATAAACTTTTGCAGAACGTGAATTGGGGAAAGGATAATTCAGGTTTCTAGTTGCAAGACAAAACCAGAACATTTCAAAGTATAAATCTGATACTTAAAGCCCAAAAGATTATTTTTAAGAAATGCTGTCAAATTGGTTTTTAGCTGATGATATGAGAAATGAGTGTATTTTTTAAGCCTACATGTTTCCTGATATCTCCTTCTAGTATGGCACAGCCCTTTTCTCCTGATTTAGATTTCTTCTTGTTAACATTTTGTGACTTAATGATTTGTTTTAGCGCTTGGAGAATTAGGGACAAAAACTCAAGGGAAACATGCAAATAGCTTGGGAAAAGCAAATTGAAACTACTCTAAGTGCTGCATTGTAAAGATCTAACAATCGTGCACACTAAAAAACGTTTGGTTGTTGACTTTGGGCATGGTTGAGCAACAGGAAGATTTGACAAAACTATTCATAGAGGCAATGTGAACAGTCACAGTAGTTTGATAATCCGCTTAAAACCCTTTTTTTTGCATAAAACTCCTTTGAGCAACTCAGGATAGAAAAAGGGACTGTACTAATTCTTAGATACAGTTGTGTTGAATTGGGCTAAAGAACATTGTGGAAGTAATAACTCATTCTGTAATAAATCTTACTGTACATTTTACAGGAAAAAAAATCCTTCTGGTTTCTTGAGTTGTCATTCTGGCATCTTTAGACAGTATTAGATGTACTTAAAAAAAGCTATACAACAGCGTTGCCCTTTGTGAGCTGCAGTGAAGCATTTTGAAGCAGAAGTGTGAATGCTCTCATTAAACTGTTCAATCACTGTTCTCTTAGGAATAGCAAATGTTTATTTAAAAAGGTCACAAGAAAAAAAATTCAACACAGCTTCTGGGAGGCTTGGAAGCACACTAAGTGTGGGAGTTCATAGAGCTGCTGAACTGCAAGGTAATAGTTGGATTGAGAACAAGACACAGCAACATGCTGTGGGCTTGTTTTGACTGTAAATGATTTGGAGTTTGATGAGTATTCTTGTGTGCAAAATCTGTTCCTTAGCGACAGAGGAGTAGTGAGAAGCGAGTTGGTGAAACGCACATGAAGCAGTCTGAGTCAGGACTACGCGTTCTGCTTGGGGAGGCAGTGGAGTGGCACAGCAGTGCTGGCAGTGGGTAGGCAGGACCTTCAGGGTTTTCCTCCTACATCTGGCACAGGATTCTTTGTGGCCCTGCACTAATGAGCTGAGTTAATCCTCTTGGGCAAAGAAGGCAGCACCAGGAGATCCTAATTATAGCATTCACCCAGGTCTGTTCTTCACTCAGCTGCCTAGGGCAGAGAAGCAGCCATGCAGGTTGAGCTCCAGCGTGGAAAAGAGGGAGAGCAACAAACTCAATTATGGTATCTCCTTTACAAGTCTACCAGCCTGTGTACTCCTGTCAAAGGCTGGCACTTACAGCCTGCCACCTTCTTAGGAGGGATCCTGAGGTTCATTTGTACCTAACTTTCTGAGTGTACTGTAAAGACAGACATTCCTTGGAGTGAGATTTGTTTCTGAATCTTCCTGCTTTTACTTTTTCTGTCTGTACAGCAGAAGCTGGTTATCTGATTACCTAACAAAAACGTTGTGTGGATAAGAGTTTTGTCATGTGTTTGACGTGAGAGACTATACAGGAAGTTTTAATATATAACTTCTTTGACAGACCAGAGATAAGGGAATTTAAAGGATATATGACTTAGATTTGTTGTAAAATATTATCACGCAGTAATTTTCAGTAGGGTTCTGCCAAATTCTGTCCGGGTGAGGAACTTAGCTTGTAACTTCTTTGTGTGTGTGTTTTAACACTTGCTTCCAAACCCTCACCCAACTCTACCTTTATATTATTCTTTGCTTACATATTTTACATGTTGTTCATCAATATCAAGACACAGGGTTGAGCTTGACGTGTGATTCTTATCTGAATTTATCATCTTAGTTTGTTGATTTTAGTTGCATTATAGTAATTTGAGAACCACATTCAGTCCATCTGATCCAGAATCAAGTGATTCAGTTTCATTTTGCACACCTGTTTTGACTCACAGAACAGGTGAGTCAAATACAAAATCATGTATTTGCACAAATTTTCTAATAAAAAATACCAGAAAAGGATACATAGAGCAGAATGCTTGAATATTCTAACCCAAATTACTTTTTATTCTCTGCTGATTTGGTAGATGTAAGCACTGAGTCTAAACACCTAACTACATTGCATCTAAGTATTTTGATGTAGGACTTCCTTTTGTTTCAGCATTATAGCTATGTTTGTTATGACATCAAGGATGTGAGTGATTTCTTTTATATTTGTCCTTTTTTTGACAGTTGTTTCTTGACACAGAGTCCTACCTTGAATTTAACTGTTTAATAGATTACAATTTCTCCTTTTTCAAAATGAAATAGACATGCCTGCAGCGAAACACAGTTTTCTGATATCCTGATCCTGTCCAAGGTGGAAACAGTCACGGCAGTGAATTTATTCTGCAAAACTCTTACTGCTTTGGTAATAATTTTAAGTTAAGACCTGCTGAGAATTACCCTTCCTTCAGCTCCACTCAGCACATTTTCTGAAGTCCCTATATGCAATACTTAGAATCCTGTTTTTTATATATAGTATACAGGGTATATATAGTTCATAAATAGTATTAACAAGAATTGGAAGATTTAGAAACTTCTTTTTGCAGAGCTCTGGAACACTGTACAGTGGAAGATCGTATTATAAATGTGTACAGCCTTGGGTTTCATGTTGAATGCATTGCAGAATGATGAAAACTTGGTAGCTTGACCTCCACATATGATAGGGAGAGAGAGCAGTGATGGTAGAATGGTGAATAACAAGGAACAGAGGAGATTTGCTTTGAGGAGAGGAAGGAAATTAAGAAATTGAGGAGAGGGTTTGGGGTTTTTTCATATTGCAAAACTTCAGTGATTCCCTCCTCTTTCCCCCCTGCCACGAAGCTTTTGTTTTCATCCAGATTTTCCAGCTGATTCCAGTGGTAGTTCACATGGAAATCTCTCCTTTTGGAAGCCTTGGAATTTAGTTTATTGACTCTTGTCTATTGCTTACTGCCTGCTGGGGAAGGAAGCAGTACTGATGATTACTGTAATAGAAGGCCTGTTTTTCCCTTATTCCTACACTGTTGCATCAAATCCGATTTGTTATAAGGGAGGAGTTCCATACAAAGATTATGATATGTTATTTACAACCCTTCAGAACGTTGTAGTCTTTTATAGATGCGCAGTGAATTTTTCTTTTAGCCATACAAAAAGAATGTGACAGTGGTATTAAATTTCAGCTATAGAACTACAGAGAACATGCTGTGTGGCAGAGTGAGTGCATGAACACTTGCCCCTGGGAACTAGTACCTCTGTCTGCTTTGTCTGTTTTATTCCACTTTTTTAAGTAACCCAAGCAATTTATTTTCTGTATTTTAATTTCTTGATCTGCGTAACAGCAAGTGTAATTTACGTGTATGTGGACTAGGCTGTGTCAAGTGCTCAGTACCTCCCTCTGGCAAAACTCAGTGTATCTTCAGAATATTATTTATCAGCTCCAGCAGCTCTGCCTCAAACACTGAACTTCTTTACAAAGGTATTAGTGCTAGGTGGTTAATCCGTTTTCTTGTAGGTGTTTTCGCTTTCGTAGCTCTGTTGCACTTAAAGCTGGCCCTCAAGCCTCTCTCTAGGTGAATTTGACAACACTGGAGGAATGACTTCACTCTGTTTAAAAGCTTCATTTTGTATGATTACTGTTACGTTCGGGATTCGACGGTGGGGTTTGGTTTCATTTTTTTTTTTTTTAACGTAACTCTTTGTTTTACAGATGAGGGCAGGAACGCAGTTGACCATGCAGGTGGTGCACATATTGTAGTAGACCATTTAAGGTCACTGTGCAGTAAAACAGATCCAGCCAGTGAGAAGCTCTTGACTGTCTTTTGTGGCATGCTGATGAACTATAGCAATGAGAATGGTAAACAACACCGAAAATTTGCTTTATGTCTACCAGGAGAACAATCCCAACAAAATAAGATAAAAAGTTAAAATATAGGTTTACATTGTGGATGCTTAACACTAAGTTATTCTAAAGAGATCAGGGGCCTCAGTTCACATGTACAATTTTCTGTTTCAGTAAAATTATGTTCCCAAAAATACTAGATATATTCCTGACACAATTCCAGATAACATAAATTGTATAAAGTTTTAAGATCAGCATCTGGAGTTTACTTCTTTGTCTAAAAGCAAAGCATAAAGGTGTATCATACAGATTTACAGAAGTTAATTAGAAGGCTACATTAAGTCCTCTCTTTCTCATTAGTATCAAATAACATCATAAGACTAATTTGTTGCAGACATGCAGTGTTGTTAATTATTTAAGGGTATGTATGCCAAGCAGTTAATAATTTTTCTCCTTGTGAAATGTGTATAAAACTGTATGTTACGTTGTTCTAAGATAAATGGGGAATCATATATAGGTGTGTTCAACACTGTTCTGTGTCTACAAATTAGAAGTTTATGTTCATTATCCCATTGATTGGAGATGTTCAGGGACTGGGACAAAAACCTGAGAGTATATAAAATGAGAAACCCTTGACCACTGAGTAACACAGTAGCATTCTACATTAGTTGTACAAGCTAGTACCTAGTTTGCTTCTGCACACAAGTGTTTTAATGTGCCAAGGTATATTTACAGCATTCACACATTTTCAAGTTTTCAAAATATGAAGAAAATTGGAATACATTAGGAAGGCTACAGAGAGGTGGTTCTGCTGACTTGCAATGGCATATATTACAAATATAGTTAGTAATTACACTGTCTTCAATCATGCCCATTTCCTGAATTGCAGTGTTTTATCTAAGGAAGAAATATCTTCTTTATTAGTTACTCACCATTCCCTGAGAGACAGCACCTGCTGTAACTCACTTTCCAATCCTATGTCCCCAAAACTTTTCTACTTTTCAGGATGGTCCATAGGCTTCATTGTATGCATTTTTAATCTGCTTTATCATCTCTTCTAGCATAGTTACCATGTGTGTTTTCTGTGCCATCTCTCTGGAGATCTCAGCTCTTTGTGTTACTCATCCAGCTCCAAATATAACTGCTGTATGTGTCTCATCTCTTTCTCTTGTTCTTACATTGGGTTTTTTTCCTCCTCTTTTCTTTTTATTGTCTAAGAATTCTTGTTTACAGTACTTCTTCCATCTTCTCTAAATAGCAACTTTCTAGTTCCTTTATTTCATATAGCTTCCAGGAACTGTTTTGCTTGACCACATTGCATGAGAATCACATTTATTACATTTCATAGTGTTAATTCAGTACTTTCTTTGTTACAATATTTGGAGCAAATAGATATTCTCACTTCTAAGCTACCAGAATCCTCTGTATTAATTACGACTAATGAGCATACAGTATACTTGGTAGCTCAAGACAGATGAGTCCAAGAGCAATGTGTAGAGATACTGTTTATCAGTTTTGCTTCAGTGACCAAGCTCCCAGCAGATCTTCTCTAGGAAGACTAATTATGAGATAAATCTCCCAAACAAGCAGCTTCTGAACAGCTTAACTGTTATGAACATTGAATAAATGACTCATTCCATCTAGTAAGATAGCTTATTCTGATGCAATCAATAAAGCAGTTGTGTGGTTCAGTGACAGCCAGGAGGATTCACTAGCTGCTCTCCTCTCTACTAGAAGACGTCTTTCATCTCAAACACACGCACAATTCACAGGAGCCACTGAAGCAATGTCACAAGTGAGAAATGCAGGAATATTCCCAGGTCTTGGATCTGGGTGCTCACCAGCCCTGTGTTCTACCATCACATCAGGGAGGAGTGTTGGGGCTTTATGAAATGTCCACCTTGCCCCACATGCTTGGTTGTCTCGATGAGGAAGGGTCCCTTTTGTAGGAACCCAGCTCATGTTTGGCCCAGCATTCACGGATATGCTGTGTAAGATTTGTGTCCTCTAGTTCCCTTGTGAAGCTCACTGACTGGGACAACCATTGAATTAAACCCCAAATAATATGCCAAATCAATATTTTTTAAAAAAAGTGATTTAGAGGAATAAATTTTTAGGAGAAAACTCAGTGACCATACCTGTAGCATGTGAATGGAGAAACTGTCTTGCCAGTTTTGTTTTAAGGGTCACGAGTACAATTGGACCATAATTGTGAGCTGATCTAAAAATATCACCTGTTGGCCATTGTAAATTTTCAGGACAGCAGTCAGTGTCAATTAGGAGCCTGAGACAACCACTTACTTCCATGCATTGCTGCAGCAGGTGAATAATATTCTGACTAAATACAGTTCTTTGCTGACCTGTTAAACATGAAAACTGAGATTGCCCTGACAGTAAATTGTGCTCACAGCTTAGTGATACCATTTTTGGGATTTACTTGCAAAGGTTTGATCCCAGCTACTTACAAAGAAGATAAAACACTGCATTGGTTTTGCTGAAGGATGAGGAATATGGGATTGCAGCCTAGAGTCACAGATTTCTTTATCTGTAGTTATGGAAACCAATTACACAAAAATAAAAGAAAAAATATTAGGTAAGGAGGAAGTGTTTCAGTCTTTGGAATAGCACTTCTGCCTTCTCTTTTCATGTTTCTGTAATCTTTTCCAGCTTGGCATGCCATGTTAAAAAGTTACAGGTGGGGACTTGGAAGATTTCTTTACCTGCTCTTAATGGCTTGCATTCCTTTAATTTGTAGTAGCTGTCCACTTAAGGACCATTACAGCACAGTTGGTTCTTGCATCTAATTGTCTGTGAACACCCTAGTATTTTCTAATCATTAGCATTTTATGAGCAAAAGAGTATATAAATTGTTTTATTTGGTTCTAAACAGTTTGTCATTCCCAGTCAGCTAATTGCCCTCTTTTTTCAGTAGCTACTACTTCATTTTTAGTAAATATCAACTGCCTTGTTTTTTTAACGTGAGAGACTGAATCTTGAGTACTTCAAGGGATTTCTAACATATGAGTTTTACAAAAAAGGCAACTAAGGAGCAGCTACAAGTAAGATTTCCTTTTCCTAAACAGAGCAAATTAATGGAGCATTCTTGTATCTCATCCTGATTCTGGACACTCAGCTTGCAATTGTAACCCCAGTCATAACACTGTTGTCTACCCTTTAAAACTAGGATTCCTTTTACCAGGTTCTTGTGTCATCTGCTTGTGTTCAGGAATTATTTTTGCTTTCTGTCTCTCAATTCTTTCTTTGCTTCCTTGGTATCTTATCCTTTCATTAGTAACTACAGTTGTTAAGACAACACACTCAAACTTTGGCATTTCTTGCAGTTCTTTTAAGCTTAAAAAAAAGCGTTTATATTTATTTGCATTGCTAGAAATGAGAGGGTTTTTTTCTGATGGAAAACATCCCTCTGCCTTCAGCGAGGTTATCTTGACCCTCTTGTCATAATTGTATTTTACTACCCAAATTCAATCAGACACAAATAGCTCATCCCTGCTTTCAGTTATTAGCTTCTGTGTAGCCATTAATCTGCTTAAGAGCAAGAAGCAAAGCAGGCTTAGATAAAGAGGGAAAAAACTAATAACTAATCTAATGAAATTAACAATCATATGCAAACACTCATGTAAAAGAGTTAGAAATATGAGTGGTTATTCTGCAGATTTCATAATCCTGTGAGCCAAGACTATTTGCAAGTTAATGGGATCAGTCTGTAAGGTAACGAATTGTCTCTTGAGATCTCTAAAACAAACCATGAAGGCTTTTTAAAGAAATGCAGAAATTATGGAAGAACTAGGCCAACTGGCTTATTAGGTATTCAAATTGGAGATCAGAAGTCAACTGGATACAGTATGCATGTGTGAAAGTATACATACATTTTTATATATGAGCATATATATGTAGATAAAAATAATTACGTTGATAGATTGCTGCCTCATTTCATTTCATAGTAAACTTCAGTCTGTCGAGATTGTCTTGACTTCAGTACCTTTGTAAAATGTGACGTCCTGATGTTAAATCATACAACTGCTGAGCCTTTCTTATTCTCACAAAGCTCTTAGCAACTGGAATAAATGTTGGGGTCTGATGTGCACTGTTGACCACCTGCAGAAGCTATGTAAATACACAAGAAATGAAAGGGAGATTTATGGCACCATTATTATAGCCTGACAGCAATACTTCAGTAATGCTTCCTCCTAAGACTTACCTTTGCTAATTTTCATGTTTGTCTTGGTTTTTGTTTCATTTACATCACAGCTAGAGATGCCTAGCATGCTTTCAAGACCAAAATATGCTTAAATGCAAAGTAACCTAAAGTATGTAAAAGCAGATCAAAAGTATGTTCCTTACCATAGTGAGATAATCAATACAATCACTTCTATGTTATGTCATGATTTAACATAGCTGTGGGGATTGCAAGCAGGTTTCTCTAGGGTATGAAATTATGCCATCAATTTGTACAAGACTACTTTTCCTTCACCATTATAATCAGTTACTGATGGGACACAAATGATGAGTTGTTTTCTGAAATTCTTTTCAAAATCATGAATTAGCCTAAATCAGCGTTTTTAACTAAAATGCCCCCAATAAAGTTCTCAATTTGGGATATTCTCCTCAGATCTTACTCTTTGGAGTTTCCATGTGTGTCACCGAAGGACATGGAGCCATTGAAATTCAAGTTTTAGGTAGGTAATTCTTTGTGCTGGCGCATGTATTGATTGCCTTTTATCTACCTGTATATGCATCTGTACAGCATCACTGTCAGTGCTTTTCACCCCAAAAGAACACACAGGCATAGTGCCACATGTGATAGAAGTGTAAAATGTGGCTTTAAGTCATAAATTCAGAAGAGGCATTCAGTTTTTCATGCTTCCTGCTCGCTGTGCATAAAGTTCTGCTTAGGAAGTAGATAGAAGTGCTGTTCCATCCTGAAACACGATGTTGCCTGGCATCATGGCTCGCTTTGGTCCTGTGTCAGACAACTGACTGTAGGATGGATGCATGTTTCCCCAAATTTGTCTCCTGCTCTAGTAGGGCATTAAGAATTTCTGCAGTGAAAGGCCAAGATATGCAGTTAGTCCAAGCTACACAGTCTGAGGTCTTTCCTAGGGCAGAGGGAGAACTGCTGGCAGTCCCTCCAGCTGAGACTGAACCACTTAGATGTTTTTAATTTATCTGAACTAAAAAGTGCTGTAGGTCTCCATACCAGTGAGGTGCCTAATGCTTTTCTCTTAAATTGCTTAATAGACTTTGCTAGAGAATGAGCCTCCTGTTGGTGATAATTACATATGTAAATGTCAGATCCAGAATTTGTATGGCAAGCCCAGGCTTAAGTATAAGCACAGCAAATAGCTGCTGGCAGCCTTTTATTTTCAAAGGTCTTGCTTCCTGTGCAGTTTTGTGACTCACAGGGTTGCCCTGTCTTTCTCAAAGGAGAAAATTTATAAATTTTAAATTAACACTTACTGCTGTTAAGGCAATGTTTACCTTATTGACATTCCTTGTAATGCCATTCTTACCACTGTAGATAGACAATTCCTGTACTCAGGTGCCATCCTTCTACTCTGGGAAAATCAGACTGGTATGGAGTCTGGTATAATACCTGACTTTTGACCTAGTGCAATTGTTCTTTCATATTATATGGGGTTCTTTCCCTTTTTTTAATTTGGAAATTCTAGAGGTCCTTTAGTCAGTGCACTCTGTGCTCTCTTGATCAACGATATATCTTTCTATTTGGCTCTTAACATTCCTATTTCCTTTCAAAGATTATATGGTTTCCCTTTTTCCACTCATCTTCTCCTCCATGCTTTTTATATATTTTGTATTAAGAAAGAGACAGCAGGAAAAAAACCCTGCTCAAAATGGAGAGTTTATGCTTCTGATGTTGGAAGGAAGCCCATAGAGATTGTCTCTTTATCCACTACAGTTGGATAAAGCGATTTTTAGAGTGACTAAAGGTATAGTCTAGTAAAAAAGGAATTTCTTTCCACATATTTTTCTATGGCATTTGTGGTTTGTGTCTTTCTTCTCCCACTCTCCATGACGACCAGTTTTCCTTCAGAATTTTTAAGTGTTTGCAGGGGACAATTACAAACCAAGGACAAAAACAGATTATTTACCAGTAACTTGAGTTCTCCTACACAATAATTTTCTCTATAGAACCATTCCATCTCCCCCTCTCCCCAGTTTTCCTATTGAAAGACAGATTTTTACAGTCAGTTTGGAACGAAGTAGGAGGGTGTAGTAGTGACTCACACATCTGCCAGAGGTAAAATGGCATTCAATGCATGCGCTAGTACAATTTGTACTTACCTGAAATTTGACAACTTCAACAGCTCTTTGGTGTCTGACATGGCGTTCTCATAAATTTCACTAAAGACCACGAATCTGTGGAAGAGGTAATCCCTCCCCCCAAAAAAGGAAATTCAGTTACTGGTAAGTAATACAGTTTTATTAAAGATGTCAAGCCATAAGGATTCCTGCTCATCCCCAATAACCTGTAATAACCATGCCATTTACTTATTTAGTATACCAAATCCATAACTATTATCAAAGTATTTTATACTGAATGCAAATGAGCTAAATATTCTGGAATTGCATCATAATTTTTATTATATGAAAATTTCAAACATGCTTGGCAGAATTTTGAGGGCAAAGAGTTTTTCAAGAACATGAGATGATTCTAAATTTGCTAAACTTCAGATGCCATACGTTTTTATCTCCCTGTAAAAATCTGCAGTTTTTTATGGCTCTGATGCCACAGATACAAGAACTCCAACTGATTTCAGTTGCCTAGAATGAATTCCTTAACAAGAAAACCACACCAAAAAACAAACAAATAAAAACCCACAAACCCCCCCCCAGAATTCACCGATAGGGCTTGACCAAAAGCTAAATGAAGTAATACAATTCTGTTGACTTCACTGGGCTTTGGATCCTTGTCTTTTGAGTCTGTAACATTTAAACATAGTTGAAGTGCTTCAGAAACAAAGGAAAAAAGATGCTTAGGAAAATTACTAAACAACATCTGGTGTGTTTTATGTCTGCTTCATTCTATTCAACTGCAAAACAATGTTTTTCTTCTTTGCTATGTTATAGGTAAAAGGTGTAAGAGGAAATACTGTTATAAATAATCTTTTAAACCAATCATGTTTCTGCCTAACCATCAAAGCATCTTTCTATTTGCAGACACCTAGGAGCAAAACTTTTCTTACTTGTAAATACTATAAACTTTCATCCTATGCAAGAAATTATCAGAATGGCTTCTAAGGACTTTTCTTAAACCTTCCATTTTTTGTCTTTATTAAACTTTCTTTTTTCTCAAGCTCCTCATAATCTACATTGTGACTTCCTGTGTTTATAAAACTTTTCACGTTTATTTCAGTGCCAGTTTATATTCATTCTAATTTTAATTTTCCAGTTTGGATCTTTAATTTTTAAAAAATTATATAGAAAAAGCTCTCAGATAAATCATTGTTTCTCTGACCTAGTTCAGGTCAGTTTCAGTCAGCTAGTCTCAGTGAGCCCAGAATCCAACCTGACGTATTAGGAACCTGATAACCACAAAATTGTCAGTAGCTGCATAATTCACTATATACCCTATGACCAGATCAGGAAGGAATATTTTTGGGAATACATTCCACTGCCAGGGACAAGGAGAATTATGAGTCCGTATCCCAAATCTGGATCAAATCCTAGTTTGAAGAGTAGAGGAGACAGAAATTTTAATGCTGCTTAGCCTAGAAGTTGCTTTGTGTGAAAAATGCTTTTTTGGTTAAAAGAACACTACTATGAAGAGAAATGCTAACTCACTGTTGTACTCTCTTTTTATGTAGATACCTTGCAGTCACAGCTTATCAATATGGGTGTTATTCCTACGTTAGTGAAATTGTTGGGTATTCATTGCCAAAATGCAGCTCTGACAGAAATGTGCCTTGTTGCATTTGGCAATTTAGCAGAACTCGGTAAGTCCACGATACTAATCTCAAATTTACATCCAGTTTTCATAATGTTAAGTCTTAGTTAAAGACTAACAAAAGCTCGTTCAAGTCCTTTTGGTACATTCAACAATAACAGACAAGAAATTTTTGCTTATTTTCTCTAGAATATATAGTTGTCTCTTTTTTTCTCCCCCTTCAGTAAGTAAAATTTATTTGGGCACTTAATTCAACCTTATGTTTTATGTTACTGTGCTTCAGTGTGCTTTAAATCATCTAAACAGTATATCCATAGCACTGCTACTTAATGTGAATTATTTATTAATAATATAAATATTGTATCCTGCTGTAGCTCCACAAAGTTTTATCAGGATTAAGTTTGGCTCATGAAAATCTCTGAATGAAACTGAGACAGGCACAGTTCATTAATCTGCATATACAGTATTATTTTAGGTGTAGAATTTTAACATATTCTAGTCTAAATACCTCCATGTACAAATCATGAAGAGATGTTAATTTTAGTTACAACTTCATTTAAATTGAAGTTTGTGGCCCTGCTTTGATCCAATGCCTTTGCAAGTGGATCAGTTTTCATTGGAATTTGACCATGTGTAAATCAACAGGTTGTTATGGCCTGGTTTTTATTAACATTTGTTATTTATATTGCTGTTCTTTTGCTAACCTACTTGGTGAAATTCTAATCTTAGGAGTTGGGGGTTTTTTGCACTGGAGTAAATAATACATAGCACTTACGATATCATCTTGTATTTCTAAGAACATTCAGCAGTTCAAAATATGAAGAATATATCTCTGAGTTTGTAGTATTTGGTGGCCTGAGTTCATAGATTTCCAGGCCAGAGAAAGTATTATGTTATCTAGTTTAGTCTGATCATACACATAATATATTTATTTACAGCAGACAAGTCTTAACAAATCAACAACAGGAAGAGCCATCAAGGTAGCACTAAAGAAATGAACAGATCAGAGGTCTTCAAGATGGGCACTATGTACTGAGTCTGCACAGCAGAAAGTACAAGAGTCATACACTGAAAGTTCTTGTGCTTAAGTGCAACTAAAACCATAATGATATTAAATGTAATAAGTGGTAGCCTCACTTAATTCCTTTCCCTCTTTGGAAAGATCCAGCTCTGTCTTGTTGAGTAATGACAACCATGGGAAAGAAACTTAAGAGCAGCTGCTTCCCTTCCATTTCATATACACTGAAAAGGTGCTCATTCTTTAAGACTGGCACAAAATTAATTTACTTTATAGTACTTTATTCTCCCTTAAGCAATAGCTTAGTCAGTCACATCGTAACTGCATTATTTTATTTTTGCCTTGTAACTTCAGGGAATTTTTTGGTGAGGTTGTCATTTTTCATCACTTACAAGACAACAGTATTGCACAGATTCCTCAAAAAGCATTATATGACTTTTCTTCTGTGTCAGAGCAGGGCACAAACCAGTGATGGATCTGCTAAAATACTGGAAAGATCAAAAATCCACATAAAATATACTATGCAACCATGCATAGTGAGAGAAAACAATAATGAGACGTGCACAAAAGTGTCTAGGACTGCAGTTCATGCTTTTCCCCGAGTCCTTGGGGTCAATTCTACAGTAAAGTAATCCCTAACCATCCGTCAGAGCGATAGCAAAGGTGCTGGAAGGTTTTCTAACTACAGATGGCCCTCAGGAGGTGGCAACTGGAGAACGCAGAACACCAGCCCTACCACCTGCATCTCTTGTAATAGTGCCAGTGAGGAGGAATATGATACGGGCAATGGAATCAGAGATGCTTTTGTTGAATGTACATTTGAAGATCTGCTGGCTAATCCTGGTAGGAATCTCACCCATCTGTAAAGCCGCTTTATGCTGTATCTGTGCAGGATGAGATGGCCCTGCAACAGCCACACACAGATTTCAAAAGAAATGTCACCATCATGAAACCCTGTAAATATTAAAGTATTCGGTGCAAATCTTTACTTCTCCCATAGAAAAGGCAGTATATAACCTGCTCTTCTTTCTGTTAAGATGAGGGAAATCAAAGACTTATTATTTTTGTACTATTACTGTTTCTATAGCTACCTTACATTTTGTTGGGCAAAACCAGACCAAACAGCCTTGAATCACATATTTATATATTTTTAACAGCCTTAACCATAATTAATCCAGGTCAGCACATTTCAAGTGTTAGACATTTATCTTTTCATTTTGTGACAAGCATGAGTCTGTTGCTCGTCTGTGAAGAGCAGTTAGGCATCTCACTGAGTAAACCTAGTAACAAAGAGAAAAAGTAGTTCTACCTTTCAATATGGTTTGTTTACTTTATACTGATTTTCTCCTTTTGCCTCACAGAGTCAAGTAAGGAGCAGTTTGCCTACACAAACATTGCTGAAGAGCTTGTGAAACTGTTCAAGAAGCAAATAGAGCATGATAAAAAAGAGATGATTTTTGAAGTTTTGGCCCCCCTGGCAGAAAATGGTGAGAATTTTTTTTTTCTCTATCTTTTACTCATTCTCTTACGTGTATTCTGTATTCCAGTATATTGGTGTCTTTTTCAGGCACTAAATGCAGAGTAACAGGCTGCCCCATTCCAAAGCCACCATGGCTGATCCTTGTGATTGTAGTTCCATGCAAAGTGAATAGGTCTTAATTGTTGAGCATATGACAGAAGCCAGCACATTGTTGATGCTAATTCTATCACTGATTCACTCTGTATACTATTATGTTATATTTTATTGCCCTGAGCCCACAGTGGGAATATCAAAAGCTGCTTTTTCGAGGGCTTCCCAACATTTGTCTGGGAACAACTTGCTTAAGTGTTCATAGACCATTGGAGCACCAGGACATCATTTCCTGGAATTGCAGAGCCACTGGCAGTTCCATTTCCTATGGACATTACTTTTGCTAGGGGCATGTCAATTGCAGAGCTAAGGGCCAGACACTCTGCCCTTACAGTTCACTGAGAGATCATATGAATTTAATTTGGGTGTTTGGTGGCATATCTTATGTAGCCCCAGGCAGCCCCTGGGAGTTTGACTCACTGCCCAAGCCAGAGCAGGAATTGATGTGCACCTGATCAACCCTCCAGGATGTTCCTCCCAAAGGAACAAAGGATCAGACAAAGGTGGCTTTTACAGTCTATCGCCTGCCCTTAATGGAAATAAATAAATGAGTTAACAGGTGGAGCTGGACTGATGCGGGAAGCAGTTCTGTGTAGGGAAGACATCACAGTATTTGATGGCTCTCTAACCTTGTTAGACCACCTCAGCATTAAAGCTTGTTTTAATTGAATGAATTGTTAGATAGAACTGCAAACTCAAATTTATGTTTCATTCTACTCTGTTGTGCATACACACTCTGTGTGTGTCTGTTTTACATAGTATAAGTCAGGATAAACTTTCACTTCCATTTAAAAAGTTACTTTTGACTTTTAAGTGGCATGGAAAATCAATTCCCTTTTTTTAGTTCTAAAAATGCACTTTTTTTCCAAAATATATTAATTTATTATATAATAATTAGCAATTTGCTCTAAGATAGTTCCATCCTCAGAAACTGACACAGAATAGGGTTGAAATTTTTTTGTATTTGACAAATGTCAGTTCAAATGCTTAATTTTTCTTAGAGTATGTTTTTTAGTTGCAATTAGATTTGAGAAATTCACTGCTGCTGATCCTAACTCAGATACTTCCATGTTGAGAGGTAGTCAGAACAACATTTCCACTGTGGATTCAAGGCATACTTAAATGAGTTCACTTTGGTGGTACTGTTTAGGGGCTTTTGATTGTAGATAATTAGCAATAGGTCAGAAGGGAAAAACATCTAAATGAAGTATCTGCAGAGTCTAGATTTTGGTGTTAGAGTGTTTTAAGCTTTTATTGTAATTTAGTTGTTGATTAAGCATGCTGGTGTAGCAATTTCAATTTCAAATCACAGAACATCGGCAACCCAGTATTCTGTAGCTAAGTGAGTTCTCTATTTTTTAAAGCACCTCAGTGCAAAAGTGCATATTTTAAAAAAAAATCCCAACTGGAGATTTTGCATTTCCTTACAAAGTTCATGAGAAAGTCAGCTGCCCTTAGAGGAACAATGGATTTCACTCAGGCAAAAACCCTAGTGACACCAGGAAAATGAGAGTCAGGCACATCCTCCACCAGAGGTAGAACACACTTCCTCTCCCAAATGTGGCTTGTAAATGGTATGAAAAAAATATTTCCAAAGCCCTGGCCTAAAAATAATTTAACTTGGCTTAAACACCTTTTTGTTAAAATACCATTTCATATGGAAAACTGAGAGAAATCCACTCTTTTGCACACTTCTGCAGAGCTTTGTGACTTTTTTTCAAAATCAGCATGCAAAAAGTACCAGAACTACTTACATGTATGAAAAGACCTAACATAGCATAAGACAGCCTGCCATTCCCTCTTAACAGAAAGGGAGTTTAGGCATGTAAAGGAGACTCCCAGGGAAATATCTGTTAAATATTTTGTTATTTTAGAAACAAGAGAAAAAACATTGTTCCCAGATTCTGTGTCACCTGAAAAAAATACTTACTACCTTCTCGAGCCTTGTTTCAAATAACAACTAAGAAATTAGTTTACCTCATCAGTTTCCAGAACAAACTTCTCTGCCAACCCAACCTTTTGGATCTGGCCATTCTGCACTCCTCCTGCAGCCCTTTCAAAGAATGGCAGATCTGGTGTCTGTCTTTGGAAAGTGTGAACACAGCACAGTCCTTACAAGTCTGCTGTGCCATGACTGAGGTGCCAGAAGTTTGCTACAGAGAAATATAATCATTTTTAGAAGTGAAGAGATCCATACACCTTCAGCTTATGACTGTGCTCTAAAGGCAGTCCAGAGCCAGGGAAAGCCTGTTAGATGAATAATAACAGAAGCTGGCCATAAGAATTTCAAATAAAGAACTTGCAGTTTTATGTACACAAGTTGTCAGTGAAAACACTGACATCTCTATTTCTTACAGTCTGTCGTGCATGTGTGTATGATAGACGCATTTAAAATCCTGATTCTGACTCCTGTTATCCATGCTATTTTCCAGATGTCATTAAACTGCAGCTGGTTGAAGCAGGTTTGGTGGAGTGCTTACTTGAGATCGTCCAGAAGACTGTGGACAGTGACAAAGAGGATGATATTGCAGAGCTTAAAACAGCTTCTGATCTTATGGTTCTATTATTGCTTGGAGGTAAGTATGGGCTGTCACTATGTTCTGCAAAGCAACAGCAGATAGTTGTAACGCTGTTTGGCTGCTGAATTTCGCTATTCATTAATTTTCTAAATATCTTAGAGGACCTGCTACCCACCAGGCAAACATGAAACAGGTCAGATTTTGTCCCTCATTGCAGGATGGGATTAATTGTAGTGGAACCAGCAGAGCTTCAGAAATATAAAGAGAAGTTTCCCTAACAAACACTTTGGCTTGCTGACTCTCTGTGCTTTTTACCCCAGATGAATCCATGCAAAAGTTATTTGAAGGAGGAAAAGGCAGTGTGTTCCAAAGAGTACTTTCATGGATTCCTTCCAATAGTCATCAGCTGCAGCTTGCAGGAGCACTGGCTATTGCAAATTTTGCCAGAAATGGTAAGAACATGCCATAATAGCTTATGTAAATTTATGTGTGCCCCTCTATCATGCTCTGTCTGTATAGCTACAAACAAGAACTGTGTTGCAGTAAAGCTGCTGTTGAGTTACACAGCAACATCACTAGTTTTAAACTTAACGATCCTCAAAAGTATTAAGCCTACTTTAAAAATACTATTTTGCATTTGTAGAGAGGTATAAGGGATCTCTGCCTCCTTCAGTATTTCTTCTATCACTCTTGTAAGTTTGTCATGAGCACTGCAATTCTCACAGATGACGGTGGTCAAATTCTCAATAATGAAATCTAGAAAGGAGCAAGGAAATAACCCTTCTACTCATAGGAAACTATTGTAAAAATCTTAGTAATAATCTTCCCTTCACAAGTGACTTGTTACATCTTGCACAGACGGAAACTGCATCCATATGGTGGATAATGGCATAGTTCAAAAGCTGATGGATCTGCTAGACAGACATGTGGAGGATGGAAATGTAACTGTGCAGCACGCTGCACTGAGTGCTCTCAGAAACCTGGCTATTCCTGGTAAGCCTCTCTTTGCATTGCTAACTACACAAAGGTGAAATTCTGTCCTTCCACTGTACCCCTAGGGAATGTGGGTGGTAGAACTGCCTCACAGTCCTAGATGCAGGTCAGACTGCTGCTTTTCATTCTGGCCCATCACTGCTTTTGTGTCTGTTGCACAGCAGTTGTGACAAGCAGTTCTGAATACAGCACAGGCATGATGACCGTCCCTTACCACTTTGATCCCACAGCATCCCCCCACCAAAGGGCAGGCAGCCTTCTAATCGGCAGGGAGCTGAGGAGATGAATATGATTTCTCAAGCCTTTTTGTCCAGAGCACTGCATATTTTTTTTTTCTTTTTGGTTCCTTCATGTGCAATCTGTCTCACAGCTGAGGATCCCCACCAGAGAACAGTGCCCACTTTGTTGAAACACTGCATCTTACTTAAGACTTTGAAAATTGCCAAATTAGAGCTGGAGGTAGACTGTCAGAATAGCCAGCCTATTGCAGTTAGTAGTTACTGTTTGTTGGCAGTAAGCTGAATGCTAATTTTGTCATTTTTAATAACTTAATTTGTATGAGTTTTGATTACCCAAGCAGAAAGGTAGAGCACATGCACAAAACAACAAAGCAAATTTGTAACACTTGTGTATGCTTTTTTGTGCCAAGCCAAAAATAAGTCTTTCATCCCTTTAACCTTATTTTACTATTTTCAGTTTTGACAAATCATAACTTTTAGAAATGATCATGCACACATAACTAAACCCACTCAGCTTTAGCAGTATTCCATTTGCTTACCTTTCTGAGGTGAGTCATTCTTTTCACTTCCATCAGTTAGTTTCCCTGTAGCCTATGCTGAAGGGTGTCTGCCAGAGAGCTACATAACCTTCCCTGTACATTGTTAGAAAGAAATGAGCAAGTAATAACTGACCTCAGTGATGAGCTGCGTGTCAAAACACGATTTCAAATACCTAATAAGACTTTTTTCCAAGTAAACTATTGGGCAAGGTTTGCACCTTAAGTGCATTTCAGAGAGCTCTGTGAAAGTGGAGAACATGGACTAGTGGGAGGGATGAAAGAGAGGTTGGAGGGGGGAAGGAGGCAACTAAACACTACAAACTCCAGACATGTCAGGCCACAGTGTTGTTTGTATGAAGTACTGGAACTGGGTAAGAGGTTATTCTGCTAATTAGAGGCTTTAGTTCCTTTGCCTGTGAGGAATAGAAGAGTGTGGTTGGGACTCAGAGAAGTTTCCTCATATTTGGGGGTGCAAGCATTAGCTTGGGCCTCTGCCTGTGCACTTTGTGGAAGATGCCTTTCCTAGACCAAGGGGAGGAGTCTAGCCCTTAGCTAGTGCTCAAGCTGAACACTGAAAATTAGATGTGCGTGCTAGGAAAAAGTACTTAATTTCACAGGAACCGTGACATTTTTCCACAACACAGTATCACCAGCGCACACTGTTCTGAAGTCAGTGCTCACAACCTCTTTTTCAAACCACATCTGAAAATTTGCTTCAAGACCAGCTCAGAAATAAACTGCATCTTCCAGAAATGTTTTTGAGATCAATCTCTGTTCTTTATTCATGCAGTTGTAAATAAGGCTAAGATGCTATCAGCTGGCGTTGCAGAAGCTGTATTGAAATTTCTCAGATCGGAGATGCCCCCCGTTCAGTTCAAGCTGCTGGGAACATTAAGAATGTTAATAGATGCACAAGGTAAAAATAAACTGTTCTCTATGTTAAGTGATTCTCTTTGGTTCAGTCTGTGATATGCTGCCAAGATTCTTAAAAGAGAGAAGCAGAGGTTTTTTTAAATTTCATTCCTGAAGTCATGGAATAAATCTAATACATATGCAAAAGGAGAGGAATGTGGGTTGATTTTTTTTTCCAGAACTCCTAAACTGACTACCAGAGACCCTCCAAATAGGTGTCAAATACTTATTTACTTTTGAACTTCTTTACACTGTCACATTACAAGTATGTATTGAGGCGTGAGTGTTTTAAGCTACCACTCCTGTTTTGCTGTTCACTTACTGTATACCTCAGTCCTTGGAACAGGATAATACCTATCAATTGATAGACTGCAATTTCAGAAAGAAAAAGCACCTTTTAATTAACAGCTTGTTCCAGGATGAGCATTTATAAAATCAGAAGTCTGCTAAAAACCAGAAGTAGTTCATGAGGTGAATTAGCTGTGTATTTATTTTTTACTCAGTCCTACAGATTTTTTCAAAAGATCTATTCTAATTCTAGCAAAGCTATTAGATGTGAAATAGAAATTTATTGAAGAAACTTACGTGACTTACAGTCTATCAAACTTAATCTAACTGACCACAGTGCTCCCTTCTGGCAGCAGTCCTGCCTGATTTTTTAAATTTTTGATGTAGCTCACAGCTCAGCTGGGGATGTGACATCATCTCTATGTTCCCTGCTCTTAATCAATGCAGAAGCTTCATTAACTGGGCTGATAAGTTGTTTTAAAAACTGGATTATTAATGTTTTTCTGGATGTTTTTTTTCCATTTTGACTGGCTTTACTTGCTTCAGTGCAACCTAGACTTCTCCCACTGGTAGTGCAAGCTAGTGAAGTTCTTCTAGCTCCTCCTAGTTAGTAACTTTCAGCTTGTTTTTCTAGCACTTGCTTTAAAAAAGTGACAACCTTTTTGTTGTGTTGTTGGCTCCTGCATCATGTAGCAGAAGCAGCTGAACAGCTGGGCAAAAATGTAAAACTGGTGGAACGATTGGTGGAGTGGTGTGAAGCCAAGGATCACGCAGGTGTGATGGGAGAGTCCAACAGACTACTTTCTGCACTTATACGACACAGCAAATCAAAAGTAAGTTAGTGGAGAAAAAGGTCAGCTTGTCAGAACTGAGAGTTACTTGTGCACTTGCTGTTGGTGGCCAACCCTCCAGCTTACAATCCTTCTAGTGAGCCAGCTTGGGTATTCATGTGTTGCATCTCCTCTGCCCAAGGCTTGACTCATTTTTTATTTTTAATTTATCCTGCAGAAGCTCAGCATGCTGTATTCTCTGTGTTTTAATGAAGAATCAGAGAACTCAGTTGTTAGGATCTTGCTATATATGTATATAAAATTGAGATCCAGAAATAGTCTGTCTCCCTACTCTTCATACAGCATATTTCAGAGGTTTAAGATTCTGATGGATCATTAGAAATGATAATTTATTCCAAATTCTAACAAAAGCTTGCTTGTATATGGCAAAAGGTATAACATTAAGAAAAATTAATCTGCTCTGCTCCTCCCATCACCTTCATATCAGTCAAATATCTTTACCTAAGCAGTCCAGGTCCATCATTCTTGCTCAGCAGAGTATTAGACAAAGCAGCCTTAAAAAGGACAAACACATCTCCTCTGGAGACAGGCTATTTCAGGCTCAGACTTCCTTTAGCATGTTCACTGATATGAAGACAGGCTGCATTACTGAGCCTAAATAGCAAGTGTGATTGGGAGAACTCAGACTCTAACAGTGACTTCTTCATTCATCCATGGCATTTATGAATTGAAAAACATAGTAGGGGCCTGATCTATACTGAGCCTGTCCAAGAACAAATGAACAAGCCTTACAAGAATTTAAATCTTTGCTGATTTCTAATATCACTGTCTCTGCCTAATAGCCATTCTCCATTTTATGTTCAACCTCTAAAATGGATCAGGGCTCATTTTTCTGAGTTCTCACTTTTTCTGCTCCCCTCCCCATAGTCCCCAACATGCATACATGGATTGCAAACACTACCACAGATGTGAGATGTAATAAATATTCTCTATAGGAAAACAGAATTCAATTCTAAATATGGAGACACTACTGATGACATCAAATAGATATTAAGGCAGAAATTAACAGCATTATCACAGGTGAATTAATTTTTGTGTGGTACGTGTACTCACAGAGGAAATTTGACAGGAAGAGAATGATAACAGAGCCAAGAGGGTGGGGTTTTTTAAGCTTTTGCTGCCCTCTAGGTTTGAATATGAGTACAGCTTAACAGAAGATCAGGTTTGATTTTGGCTTTTAATTTTAAATGCTTTGGGGTAATATTTACAAAGGCAACAGTCAGTTTTAGTCATTATAAAAAGCTGGAGTAGGTACCTGTGATTTCAGCCACACTAGCACCAAACATGATGGCTGTCATCTATTTGGTACTGCCTTTTAAAGGGTGATGTTCACGTACAGAATAAAAAATCTTGATGCCAAAGACACTGATTGGTTCTTAAGACTTATATAGCCAAAAATTCCACACCAATTCAAATAGAACTTAGCAGTTCCCAGATTGTCTCACTCCCAAAACTACTTTGGAGTTTCAGTAGAAAATTGCAAATAATAAAATACATCATTTCAAGTACAGAAAAATACAAAAATACTGAAATGCTTGCATACATTATGTCATTTAGGAAGAAAAAGATGTTTTAAATGTGGTGTTCTTGGGTCATTAGGCTATACTTTGGGCCGCTAGTATCTTCAGTATGATTATCTAAAAATATTTTAGTTTTCAAGGATTATGATTATATTGTGTCTGTTTCCCTGCATAAACAGCACCACTGCAAAGCCTGTGCAAGGACTGAGAAAATAATTCATTCTCAACACATATGTTAGTTTATCAGTTTTGGCTTGTGGCTGATGTTAGAAAAGAGGGGTGTGTTTGAAATGGAATTAAATGAATGGTGGTTTGTTTTAACATATAGATTAAAAATTTAAATCAGATTCTTGTTTCAAGAAATAACTGCTATTTCAAACCTTTGTGCACTCACAGGATAAATAAAAAATAATAAAACCCAACCCACATTTCCTTGAACAGTTCTCTTTCAGCATGCCAAGTTACCTGATTTTTCAGGCAAACATTTTGCAAGTATTTTTGGGACATAAGATCGTGAAAACATGAGGTGCACAACCACTTTTGAAATGATAATTAACAAATACTTGTAGAGACCAGAAATCTTTATTTATCCCTTGTCACGTAAGTTGGATCAAATTTTGGACTTGAAAACAGAATCCCAGCTGTGTATTTTTTATCTGCTTTAGACACATTTAACCCAGTTAAATGACATTTTAAGTTCCTAGATAGTGGGCAGCAGTACTGCACAACAGTTCATTTCAACAGCTGGCTTTAGAACAGAAACCAACACATTGGTATCCCATACCTAGCCTTTCCTTACCTGTTTTGTATTTGAAGAAAAATTCCATAAGAGACCACTGCTCGTCGTCCTGTCCATGTCTAAACAGCTTTTCAAGTACACCATTTCTGTTACATAGTAAGGTGTAATATCTGTGATCTCACCTCTCTGAACATTTTGAAGAAGCTCTGAAAATTCATGGAGAGAGATGAAGGCTTTAATAACTATTATAACTGTGTTCATCTGTTTCCTTACCTTAAGTATATAGTGTGTTGGATACTTTAAACCCCTAATTATTTGATGATTGATGGCACAGCGTGAGAACTTGAGTTACACTGTATAAGCTGGAAAAGAGTTCATTATGAGTGTCTTAACTTAGTCGTGGGGTTACCTGCCTTTGTTTAACACACTGTACCTTACAATTGCAGAGCAGTAAGAGATAATGTGTAGGCCTACATGTGTGTACATTGATGTATGAAGTGATTCTATGTGCATAAAGCCAGTGAGTACCCTTACCCAAAGATAACATAGCATCTGTGACAGTTCCTTTATTTAATACAGTTTGTATGCAATGCAGAATTTTTTCATCTTTGCATTATTTATTTTAGGATGTAATTAGGACCATTGTACAGAGTGGTGGCATCAAGCATTTAGTAACCATGGCGACCAGCGAACACGTAATAATGCAAAACGAAGCTCTCGTTGCACTGGCATTGATAGCGGCTCTAGAGTTAGGTGAGTATCCCAGCAGCTCACTCCACCTGTTTCCTTTCCAGTCCGTGCCCAAGAGAAGCCATAGAGGGAGAATGCAATGTAGAATAGCCTCCTCCTTCCACCTGCCTTTCAGTAGCACAGAAATCTGTGGTGGTCCATGCAGACACAGGCAGGCTATCATGTTATGCAGGAAACTGGAGAATGCTGGATATATGGGATCTGCTCCATCATTCTGGTAGGTGGTGGTGTGATCTAGAAAGGCCCTCCAATTTTCACATTTGGAGTAAAACCCAGAAGGCAAACGTACCTAAGACTATATGACCCGATCACATTCCTACACTGGAATGTTAATCCCCTTTACAGAGAGTTTATCAAAGTAAAGCATCCACTTACCTAATAAGTAAGAACTAGAGAATACACACACAGGTGGTTAATGTCCCCAATATGTCTTCATTAAATTTCACAGAAATAAGTGCAAGAATTGCCAAATGAAGGCAGACATGATTACGTGTCTTGACCTGCGTTTGTAGTAGCTCAGCTTTTCAAACAGGAGAGTAAATGCTCAGCAGAAGTTTTGTTTATCCTCCTTGCTTGCTTATTAACTAAGGAACTAAACAAACAACCTTACATACTTTTGTTCTTGATTTCTCTTGCCATTGCATACTATAGGAATGCTCTGTTCAACTTCCAAATCACTGCCAGTACATCAAGGAATTGTTTTAAATAAAAGGAAAGATGTTCCTGTTCACATGAATCATCTCTTTGTCTTGTCTTCAGGCATTTAAAGGTTGAGCCCGAATTCAGTACATGTATCTTAGAAAACTACAGAGGTAGTAACTCAAATGGAGATCTTGAAAAGTTTTCCACAGCCTTTATAATGGACCCTGAGCTCCCTCTGCCATGGAATCAAGAACTACACAATCTGTATTTATTCAGACAGAATTTCCAGACACAAATTCAGGCAGTAGAAGTCTTGAAATCTGAAATATTCCAGGTGTTGGCCTAAATGGCTAGAAAGCCTCATGGCTTTTCCATCAGCTTACTGGACATTAAGACTAGCTTTCATCATTAAACTCTGTGACTGTCCTTTCAAGCAGTTAGACAGCTTCACATTTTCATAGCAAGAGCTGTGAGTCCTGTCATCATAGTATCATACCATAAACATGGGCTCGAGTTTTATACCGATGAGTTATGTAGCACAGCCTCACTTTCACTGGTGAAGAGATCATGTTTCAATAAATGGATAACACATGGAAGCGTCAAAGCAAGTGCCACTTCCAGACTTACAAATTTTCACTTGTATTTCAGTCACTGCTGAAAAGGATCTTGAAAATGCTCAGCTTGTTCAGATTCTACACAGACTGCTCTCAGACGACAGAAGTGCTCCAGAAATAAAATATAACTCCATGGTGCTGATCTGTGCTCTTATAGGATCTGGTGAGTATTCAGGAGAGGCTGCTTCCCAAGATTTATGTATGCTGCAATATAGTTCTCTCCTACCGCTGAACACAGAGCATGTGCAAACACAGTGCAACTGGTTCTCTGTTCACAATGGATGTAGACAGAAAGGTTCAGTTTACTATGACTCTACAGTGTCTATCTATAGTGTCAAGGATAAGGCTATTAACTCAGTCTTGGATATTAACTGCAGAAACTTGACCCTGGCTTCTGCAGAATGCAGCTAGCTCAAACTTTGACACGAAGGAAATGAAAAGCATTTTAAACTGCACAATATCAAGTTGTCTTTGCAAATATGCAAAAACCAAGAACTTTATTTTCATTTCCAGCTGCAAGTTCCCTGTAATTTGATGTGTGATGGTGCTTTAGGAAGGATCCTTGCATTTATGTCACTAGGAAGACTCCTTTCCTCAACAGCCCTCACATGTTCAGCCCACCAGGCACAGTGTGCACCAACACACATCAGTGCTGGACACTGTAAACTCTCGTCTCTCTGAGCTCACCCTCTGCTAAAGGTCAGGCTGGTTACAGGCTGTTGGAGCAGGCTGTGGTTTGATATTGCAACTTCCTATCTGAATGTGGGCAAACAAATAAACAGAAACAAACCACAAAACAAAAAAGATGTCATGGGGAAATTTCATTCAAGGTTTCAAGAAGTTGCTACATTTCTTTCATTCAGTTCTTTAAGAAAGATTGATTCTGTGGAGGGAGAACAAATTTCATTCCATAAAGGTTTTAGGCAGTTACAGACAACTAAGATGACAACTGGAATAATTACAGAAAGGTGGGAACTCACAGCCTGTCTGCACAACTTGCCAAGTGTGAAATATATGAAGGTTCTCTAGAGATTAGTTTACAGCAATTCAATTAATAGATTAAAAGTTACCACAGTTAAACGTGTGCTGTCTCTGTAAACAAAGATGACAAAGATGCTTTTTTCCTTAAACAGAGTTCACCATGCCTACTGCAAGTGTCATTTTGGAGATCTGTACATCCATGCAAGTGAATATTGTATTCCTCCCATCTTATAGGAACAAATACACAGTTTCAGAGAGTATACACATCTCAGTGTGCAAAGATTGTGCTCAAAATTTGCTAACAAGCCTCAGCTCCCAATGAGCACTCACTTCAATGTTAAGACGTAAACTTAGTTGTTACTCACAATCTTCTTCAGCCATTTCCTGCTTGGGACTATCCATGCATTTTAGAGCAGAAGCCTTTTGCCAAAGGTTCACAGTCAGCCTCACTGTCTTGATCTGTATTTCCATTGTTTCCAGCTAAAAGAATCATCTTCAGAAAATCTGCCTGACAGTTGCATTTTCCCTTCCTGAATCTTGTCACCTGCAAGACTGACAGAGTTACTTAAAGTCAAATACCCATCTCTCTAGTCCACCAGAGTACAGACCAGCCTTATCTTAGGGGGGTATTTTAGGGCTATGGGAGTGGCAGAGTTCAGTCTGCCACCACACTGTAAGCTTTACCTAAGCATAAGACTCCTTACCCTGCTCCCAGAGAACGGACAGCAGCATGTTACTGCATTATGCAGCTGGGAAGTTAAGGCCCAGCATTTGACTGACCCAGTGTTCTGTCCTGCTTCCTGATGAACAGACCTGTGTAAAATCAGTAAGGGCACAATAACAACTGAGCAACCCTGGTATTAACTTTTACATTTGGGGAGGATTATTTTTATTTTGGGGAGGTTATTTTTATTTTAACCAAGGAGAGGAGGATCAAGAAGCCAGTTGCTCTTTACACGTCCTTTAAATGGGGAAATACTAAAGTACACCTCTCCCAGCTCTGTTGCCTCTGAACTCTTTTCATTACCGTCTCCACACTGTGAGCATTTACATGTTTCCTTATTCTACTGTGAACGCATCTGTGCAGTTATTTTTAAAGTAACTGACCCCGGTATAGTTGGATTAGGACTAGAAGCAGTTCCACTGGTTTAATTACTGGTTTAGTTTAATTCTCCCGCGACTGCTGTTGTTACTATGCTTTGTTATGGGGTATCTGGCATCGCATTTAACTTGATGTTGCCAGCACCTGTGTGTTCACAGGTTCACAGAATGGGTCAGGTTGGAAGGGACCACAGTGGTCCAACCTCTCTGCTCAAGCAGAGCTATCCTAGAGCACATGGCACAGGATTGCATCCAGAAAGTTCTGGTGAGAGAGACTCCAGAACCTCTCTGGGCAGTCTGTTCCAGTGCTGTCACCTGCACAGTAAAGCAGTTCTTCCTCATGTTCAGGTGGAGCTTCCTGTGCATCAGTTTCTGCCTGTTGCCTCTTGTCCTATTGCTTGGCATCACTGCGCAGTGCCTGTTCTGTCCTCTTCACATCCTCCCTTCAGACACTCATAGACATTGATGAGTTTCCGTCTCTGACATCCCTTCTCAAGGCTGAACAGGCCCAGCTCCCTCAGCCTTTCCTTGTGAGAGATGTTCCAGTCCCTTACTCATCCTTTGCTGCCCTCCACTGGACCCACTCCAGGAGCTCCATGTCTCTCTTGGACTGAGGAGCTCAGAACTGGACACAGCACTCCAGATGTCGCTTTATCAGGACTGAGTAGAGGGTCCCTTGACCTGCTGTCCATGTTCCTCCTAATGCACCCCAGGATACAAATGGCCTTCTTGGCTCATGGACAGCTTGTTGTCCACCAGGTCCTTCTCCACAGAGCTGCTTTCCCCAGATCAGCCCCCAGGCTATGCTGGTGCCTGGGATTATTGTTCCCCAGGTGCAGAACTCTGCATTTGCCTTTGTAGAACTTCAGATGGTGTTAAGGAGTTAATAGATACCTGTTTTTGTGTGATTATTTCCATCTGGAAGTTCCTCCTGCAACTGAGTCAATGGATAGGGAAAGAAAAATGAGGACAACGGAAAATGGAAGAATCATCCAAAGCAGAGCATTCATAGCTAGCACAGTCTTCTGTAGGCAAGAGTCTCCATAAAATTGGATGTTACCAGCCACTGTAAAGCACAGTGAAATGCCTGCTTAAACATGTTGCTATCTCAGGAGAAAGCAGGAAGTGCTTACATAGCATAACAACAGCTTCACTGACATTAGTCTGTACATACACATTCCCAGGTGCACAGCAGCATGAGAGCTTCCAGCTCTTACATGGTAGGGGTTAAACTGCATGCAAACTAAAAACATGTGAACCAGAAAATAGGTAGGGATGGGAACAAGTGCCACAGTTTGCTATTTAAAGAAAAAAGTAAATAGCACAGCATAAAGCATAGCTATCTGAAACAGGTGGTTGGGTTTTCTCCTGGGAAGTTCAGAGGTTAAGCCCCGAGCAGCATGTGGAAAGCAAAATTATATGTAAGTATTTGTTGTTAAGTGGGATTTCACTAGAGTGGCATGAAACAAAACCAACTGTTTTAGATCAAAAGCTGTGAGATGTTCAGAGTACAGGGCTTTGAGAAAACTCACCAGATTTCTTACAGAATTTCTCAATTTTATGAGTTGCTCCCAACCTCTCTTAATTAATACAAAACGTACCATGCAATCCAGGATCTGAATCATCAGACTGTCTCCTAGTTTTGAGTAGAACATAAACGCTGCATCCGTATGCACAGCGCTGGGTAATGCTCTGCGTGTTGTGTTTGCATTAACTTCAGAGCTGAGCTGTAAAGGGACAGCAAACAGTGACGAGGTGGTGACACATCCATTAAGGACCCATCTCACACCCTCACACAACCAGTAAGAGTTAACATACACAAATGATGTGGTGAGCCTGTCACGGCCAGCTCACTTGGTCAGGCTAGTTTAAAGAATAAACCAAAAAAATGTTTTCATTAAAAAGACTTCCTAAGCATCTGTTTTGGAAGGCAATCCAGGTGGATATTCTTAACTGCTATGCAGCAGCTTCATCATTACCTGAAGTCCATGGAGCCTGTGGGTGCTGGAGGCCCTGAAAAGTTTTCTCTCCATCCTCAAAAGCAATTCAAAAATAACCAGATTATGTGCACACACAGCTGCGTGTTTGTGTGTACAGGGTTTAGTAGAAAAGTTTCTCACAGTTTTCTGTTCTTCTGCCTGTCTCATACAAAGCACTGTTTCTTTTAATATTTCCTTTTCCAGAGCCTCTTCAAAAGGAAGTGCAGAGCATGGCGTTCCTAGAAGTCATATCAAAACTCCGCAGCCATGAGAACAAAACTGTTGCCCAGCAGGCCTCGCTAACAGAGCAGAGACTTGCTGTAGAAAGCTGAGGAAGGTCTTGTTTCCAGTGCATCCCATCACAGAGTTCACCTTTGTCCTCCGTCCTGCTGCCGCTCCTGCTGTGTTTTCCACTGTATCACTTGTGCATGCGTGTAACGTTCCCACACAAATTGATGAACTGCTGTAGGTACCCGTCCAAAAAGGTTTCTACAAATTCATAGGTGGTGTTAACATGAACCTGTCTCCACCCGTAACTGTTCTACTTGTATTCTTGTTGCTTGGGCCACATAGTAGAATGTGCATGTTGTAGTCCTATGATGACGTAGAAGTGGTACTACACAACTGACTCTTTCCTCATGCCCCCTAACTGCATAACAATGTACTACTAAATTAGGGACAATACGAGATGCAGCAAGTCCAGACTAGTGTGCTGACTGTAGGATTAAGAAGTAAATCTAGCTCAATTTTTGGTGCTTTGGAGATTCAGGTTTGAATGCAATGTACTGCTGCTCATTCACTGGTCTTGCCTATTAATGTCAAACTCGTGGTACCTAGAGGTAACAAATAAAAATTTCAGTGCTCTCACTTTACCCTGTGGTTTGTCCTTTTTTCTAATCCCACGCAGAAGCCACGACTGCACCATCATGCACTGAGGAGTTGTGAGGAGTTGTTTTTGTTCCTGGCTCTGGTCCGACACAGTCACTGCCTTTCGGCTGAGTGGATACAAAGGAAACTATTCCAACCACTTTCACTGTGTGTGCTCACACAGAAGCACAGCGTGGCGTAACAATCATGCATTTCAGCAGCAATGCATGATACAGTCCTTATCCTATAAAGCCACGTGCGTATGAGTGCTCCTGGGCTTGCTTGGGATTGCTTCTTTGTTTACTGGGGGGGTTTTATAGATGGATTTTTATAGGCATATCTTGCAGCAGCTGTTCAGCAGCAGCCCATCGAGTGAGAAATGGAAGATGCAAGAGACTTCCTTTTTCTCCTTTCCTAGGTAAGGGAGATGGAAAACTGCCAGTCTGAGCACCTTACCTCACAGCTGCTCTTTTGTAGGCCTATAACATGCCAGTGAGCAAACCAGCAGACAACACTTTGGCAAAACAAGGAGCCAGTTGGGATAGCAGTTTCCAACAAGCCAGCAGATGTTACTTTGGAGTGTGTGATGTGACCGATGTGACCACTGCCTAACTTAATCAAGCCCACCATACATGAAGGTCACAAGATAAATAACATTTTCAAGTGAATTCAGCATTCCCAGTGCTGAAGTGTCAGCCTCAGAAGTTTCAAGTTCCTTTTCTTACCAGCAGAGGCAGCAAACCCAAAGTCCAAGCACCTATGAGGTCTCATGCCAGGTAATTGCAAACCACTGCTTTTGACCTTCACAAATGCACTCCCCAGCTCCATGAAACCACTGCCTATCCCTCAGATACTGTGATGGGAATATGCCAGTCATAAGGGGAAAGGGATTATGTACACAAGCTGGGTATGAAAAGAAACTTGCCTTCAATAGTCAGCTTAAGCTCTCAGATTGTACCAAAACACAGCAAATGCAGTTTTCACACTGCAGAGATTCCACATCCATTTAATCCAGTGCCAGAAACATGCAGAAAAAGCCTCCAATACCACACTGCACAACAGCAAAAAACAAAACAAAACAACAAAACACACATTCAAAAAGGTATTTGCTAGTACTAGTGCAATAAAGCCACTGACAGAGTGCAGAGCTGTCAACACAGACCAGGACCTCGTGACATCAGGCTCCAAATAACACAGAACCTCTGCACTGCTGCTGAACATAACCAGCATGTTTACAATCACAGCTCACAGGCCCTCACAAGCCCAAGTTTTCTCAGGCACAGAAAATTCCTTCTCTTGACTTAAACAGAACCCAAGACAACATTTGAAAGGCCAGTTATCAACAACCTGCCTGGTTCTAGAAAGAGATTATTCCTTTTGATATTGGTATAAACTGCAAGTGCTCACACAAACTGGTTGTGACATTGACAGAATTCCCATTTAGTTGTCTAACTGGAGCTGTGGTTAAGCATTATCTCTATGCTCATCACCAAATGTTTATCAGGAATACCACTGTCACAGCAAGCATAAGCACAGGGCAATGGTGATAACCTACTTTCAGACGGTTTCCCTGGATGGAATATCAAATGACTTGCATTCCTAGATAAAATCTGTGCTGAGCCTAGGAAGGAAAGCCCACATAAGGGCAAAGATGGGTGTATGTCGCAGTAGAAGGTGGTAATTGAAGAGACTGTGCTGTCCTGAGGCAAGCTGCAGCCTGCAGGTCACTTCTATGTGGTTGGTAAATCATTTATCCTCTGAGCACCTTTAAAAACAAATGGGATCTAAGGACATTACTATCACATGCATTTCACTAGTCTGAAGTCAAGTGAAGTGAAACTGCTGACAGTAATTCCAACTGGATGTTTACTAGCTAGATTACATCTAAGCAGAGCTTGACATCTGCTGCTCAGACTGTTTCTATGATGGCAATGCCGGACATGGGGCCTTTTCTTTGTCTTAGTGCCACCACAAGCCAAGCCAGACCGACCGATCCCTAGGGCCACACCACAGGACAGGCAGCGCCTCCCTCGAGTGTCTTGCTCGTCAGCATCAGTACGAACTTTGCAAGGCCCAGCATCTCACTGTCAGGAATGTGAACACATCCACGTGTTTTTGCATTTCAGTGTCCTTATTACAAGGAGAAGCTTCACTCTGGGTAAAGCACAAACCCCAACAATATTGGCCTTGCATGCAGAGCACCCATTGGTCAAATGAGGCCATGAGACCCAGAAAAGGTCATTTGTTTCAAAAGTCCTACAAACAGTAACTAGCCTCAACTTCAAGAATTAGTGTACAAGTCTGTTAGGAGTTTGGCAGATGGCAGGTAGCCACTCCTAGTCTCCCTCTCCATCATGAAAACACTTATTCAAGTCAGTCACATCTGTTAAGCAATGTCCCTGGCTTTCCTTCTCTTTTGTTAACTTCTGATCATTCCTGTGCTTGTGTGTCATCTGTCCCCAGTTTAGATGCTTATTTTGCCAAATCATTTCCATACATACAGATAAATGTCATATGCCTGAAATATCCAAAAGGCATTAGACTTCAATCTGTATATAGACATGCTTTTAAATTGATCACAGTGCCATTTTGTGTACAAAACCTAGAGGTTTTGAAATACTTAAAAAAAAAAAAAAAGGTCTGCTTCCTCGTTTATCCTAAGTAGCACAAGATATCATTACCCATTTTTACCTGCACAATACTGTAAGCCAGTTCTCACTACTTCTGTTTAAGGATACGTTGCCCTCATTAAACTTTTGAAAAGGGAGGTAGGAATTTCATTTGTCTAAAGTCATGCAAAGCAGCAACTTCGGAACACATCAGGGTCACCAGAATAGTTCTGGGGAGAGCACAGCCACTGCAGCCTGAGGAATATCAGCAACCTGTTGGAAAGAAGCAGAGCGTGTTCATTAGGCAGAGACTTCAACAACAGCTGACAGCAAATAAAGGATCTCTTCACATGGGGACATGCTCTTCGTGTATTAGCTTATTACTCACTTTAGGGCAGCCACTGGTGGCATGAGCATTGTGACTTAATTAGAACACAGTATTCTACAACACATATGAGAGATGGGGATTTATTTCCTCTGTTAGTTTGGAGGAAAGGAGGTAGGGATCTTTTCCTGGAGGAACTTTCCATGAATGCATCTTTCTATTGTTAATATTAAGTGCTACATCAAGAGTACATACACATTCACAACATCATATTTCACACCATTTTATTTATAAAATTGTAATTATCTAACAAATTGCATATAAAATGATTTACTTCAAGTAAATACAGAATACTGCACGACTATTAAAACTATTGTATTGTCCATCATAAGTGTATTAAAACATTCCTAAAAAATGCCTCTATTAAAAAACAAAAACCCAAGAACACAAGTAGCATGACCAAGACCATTTTCAATAGCTTAAAATGAATTACCAGGAAGTTGCATTAACTTCCTAAGTAGACTCCAGTTACATCCATTGAGATCAGCATGTGATACAATACCACAGTCTAATGCTAAAGATGACAAGAAATACATTATGCACCTGATCTATGCTTTTCTCCTAGACTGAAGGGAACCAGTCTGAAATCAGAAAACTAAAGCTCAAGTCAAACTCTACTGGGCATGCAGTTCTGTTATAGCAATACTTTCAATCGGATAAGTGTAGTTGGCTTTTACAATCAATTTTACAACTCATAAAAAAGGAACACAAGAGAATACATTCGTATAAAAAGGAATGATACACAAAGGGTAAATATTGACACCTTGCTGTACACCTTCAGATGAACCAGAGAGAAAGATTCAGCTGGAACTAATCTGGAATATACGTATCAGAAACAGCTCTTAGTCACAAACCCAAATCCCAATCTCTCCAGAGCTCAAGGTCCATCTCTACTATGTACACAGCGTGAACATGAACACACATACAGATGGAGCTTTTTATCAACACACTTATATTGCCAAAACACAAAAGACAGCTAGCAGTGCTGCCTCGTGCACGCTAGTAGTACAACACTTCTTCTTATACTGCACGTTAAGGGAGACAGATTTTTTATTTCTTTTTTTTCAAGTGGCAAAATTTGGTAGCTGATAGATCAGGGTAGTATTATTTCATTTGTTTTAGACAATTTCATCACCTGTTACAGGTATCTGAATAAGATTCCAAGAAAAAAATGGGAGGAACTGGAACATTCAGCAGTGCTTGACACCTTTTGAGGTCTAATCTCCTTCCTAGGTATTTGCAGAACTGCTATTTCAATGCACCCAAAAGACATACACAGCAAGAAGGGAAACAGAATCAAAAATTCAGACAATAGTTTTCTCTCATAACCAACCATATTAATCAAGACCAATTTTAACAAGGGCATCTCTAAGGTAGTAAAAACACAGATTGATGTCCAGGACAGTTCTTATAGCACCATGTTTAGTCCTGCCACAAGTGATGGCAACCTCCCATAACTGGCAGGAGGTGCTGCCACCGACTTTCCACTTTACAGTCGAATGCTGTTCTAATGTCAAGCAGCAAAGGGAAAAGGCAAGGGAGGCCCTGCCACTAACCAGAGCCTGAAGTGCTGGCCAGGGCTTCACCTTCCTCGGGTGCAGCCACCCACCCACTGGGCAGACACGCGAGCGAAGGCGGCTGAGGCGCTCGTGCTTCTCCACTGGGGTCAGGGACAGCCCGGACAACCACTCGGGACTCACCAGCAAACTCTCCTGGTGGACACCTTTCCTATCCATAATGAACACTTTCAAGGTGAAAAGCAGTCATGTGCAAGAATCATTTAATCTGCATGCTACTATTTACATTTCAAACACTATTTACACACCAGAACTACAATGAGCATCTCTCTCAAAGGGGAGAGAAAAAGGCTTTCAGGACAGAGTACACTTGAGTAAGCACCCCCACAGCTTTAAACTCTAAGGGGCACAATCAAAATTACGGATTTTAAGCAAAGAGATCCTACTGCTACCAAAACAGACAAAGAGATGAATCAAACATTTGTTCATTAGGCTATTAATCAAAAAAAACCCACAAAACCCCAAACCCCAAACAAAAGAAAGGCCTGTGAATACAGAGGGTATTTAGAAAGCAGAGGAGCAAGGACTGCGATGCCCTCTGGCAGGGCTCAATGGGATATATGGAAATAGCTTTAAAGCCAGTGCTGCTGCTGAGCTACCAGACTCCTCCTAAGCAATGCCACTACTCCACAGGAACCACCCAGCAAACAGGGCTGTTTCACACTCTCTAAGTCTGACAACAAGTTTCTGAACAACTACTGCACATTGAAGATAATTAGACTGATCTCTGAACTCACACATACCCCACCACCACACCAGGCAGGCTAGAAATTGCCATGGAGTCCTAGCACCTACCATATCTTATTGCTTTAGACACTGAGCCCACGCAGGCAGCAGTTGTGCTTTAGTTGCAGCTCACCTGAACTTTTCAAAGTTTCCTGAAAGAAAGTTTGCTTGTATTTGGCAGGCTCTGACAATAATCCATTGATTTCCAAGGCCTCCCACAAGCTTTCCGAACTGGACACCTAAGCTGCTGAGTAGCTGCTGATGGGACATTTCTAGGACATCTTACCTGATCTGTAGACAAAAAAATGTGGGATTTAAATGTGTAACATAGGCAGCTAATCCTAAACATTCAGTGCACATCCATCAAACAACTGCAAAAATGAGTAAATAAGTATCTCTTGGAAATGAGGGAGAGAGAAGGATCAACATCCGCAGCAATAAAGACAAGCTCTAGAAAAATAAGTTATTTAGTGGTTTTTGTAAGAACAGTCAGTCATTCTGGGATTCAGCAGAAGTGTTGCACATTTGTGTGTAGACGTGCAAGTTGCGAGAACAAGAGCTGCTCAGCTTGGAGCATTTACCCTCCTATCAGTCTGACACTGCCAACAGCACAGCCAGCAGACTGGAACTCAGAACAGCGTGACAAGACAGAAGGCCAATACAGTACAACTGCAGAGATTCAAGTAGAAGAACGAAGCTATCTTCAGAAGCTCAGAGCAGCGACAGCAGTATTCAAGATCAGTGGCAACAAGGAATGTTTCTGTAATTAGGCTTTTTGTTTTCCCTCCAAACCAAAGCCCAGGATCACAATCAAGGCTCTTTGGCGGAGGGGTTATTTCCTCAACCCCACTTCCCTGATTCCTCCCTGCACCATTTTGTCTCAGTGCAGCAACACTGGTGTTGATGATCTGTCTGTCCTGCCACTATCAGGCAAAATGGTATGTCCCTCTGGGGGAAAACAACCAGTAACTCCTCAAGTCGAGGAGTGGCTAAGAAAAACATAACACTGTGCTGAGGTGGAACCAACTTTATTAAGGACAGTGAATTATAATTGCTTTGAAAGGTTTTAAAAAATACTCTGAGTCATGGCTGGCCTTTAACAGCAGATACCAAGGGATATGGAGGCTGCCTCATTCAGAGCCAGTCAGTGGGAGTTAACCAGAAGAGGATGAGGTAATGCTCAAAGACGAGAGGACAACGGGTCTGTCTGAAGCATCTGTGAAGCGCCGGCGTGCCCATCACCAGCCTTCAGAGGGGAGAAAAACCACGGCCAACTAAAGCACAGAAATCCAAATGTGCAAGGGTACATATACTCATTTGTTTAAGAGTCACAGGACCAGAAAGGGCCTTAACAGGTCATCAGATCAGCCTTCTATCTATCCCCCACAACAGGGTAGCTTTGAAAGCAATGTGTTCCTCTCTTCTACTCCACATACCTCCTATTTTAGGAAACTCAACTGAGAAAGATGTTATATTCTTACAAAGAGCTGCTACGCACCCTCTGCCGCCGTCTGACCAAAGCAGGACCACAGCTTTCAGGACTGGTATGGGAGATATTGAGAAGGGTCATAAAATAAGCTCAATTTATACAAAGTGCAATAAACTACCCAAGCCGCGGTCAGGTCTTTAAGTTCACTATTATTAGTGAAGAAGAACAAATCGAAAGCGCTAAGCTGGATGGTGCCTGATCTAAGTCTTCCTTCAGTATTTGTGCTTTTTTCCATATTCTGCTTTCTTGTGTCCAATTCAAAAGGGTCTGTCTGAGCTGATCCCAATAAATGCTTCTATTTTAAGTCTTTTATTCTGTTGCTTCAAGAAAGCTCTTCGTTGCCTTTAGAGCAAGAAATGGAGACATCTCCATAGCATGGATTCGTTCACTGGAGGTAAGCATTTACTCTGGCAAAAACTGTTCTCTCCAACTTCCAAGAGAATGGGATATGATCTTTCCATAATCACATGCATTTATCAATAAATAAGTCTGGATTAGACTGTATTAAAACATATGCACATATTTAAAGCACTGAAGTGTCACAGATTCTTATTCCACAGCTCATGCAAGTAAAAAGAATTAAAGAAAAGAAAAAGGAAAAAAGAAAGACAAAGGCCCCAACTAGGAAGAGACCAAAGAAACAAGCTTGAGTATGTCAAAGCATTAATATTAGTGAGATCCCTAAATACATTAGGTTACACTAAATTTCAGAAACAAAAGATTTTGCCATATCAGATACATAAGTTTTGATTTTAAGTTAATATTTAATTCATTCTTTGAGTATTATTCTTCTTGGACCCAACATCCACACAGCTTTCATACATTTATACAGTTATATCCCATCCTTGCCTTAAGGGACTGATATCCAAAGGTATGGCAGCAACCCTTGTTTGTCAAATATAAAACTCCTTTCCCTTCATACAAGGGTAGAGAAGGAAAAAGATCTTGACAAAATTAAGCAATTCTCCCTGTTGCTGATTCCATCCTCAAAGTACTACAGGGAGATGGCTGGAAGCTTGCATTAAAAAAAAATTTCCCTTGTTTTAAAAACAATTTTTTTTACTGTACAGTAGATGCATAGAAAGTTGCTTCCTGCTTCATGGGTTTAGGCCTGTAGCTATGTTTAGCTGTGAAAACAAGAAGATTGTTCCTTTACAGAGTGGTGAAGAGATAGACCATGTCAGGAATATTTGGCAGCTATCAAAGAGCTCATGACATGAAGAATAAACAGCATATCCACAGACTACAACAATGCAACTCTGTCTCACTGAATACACCAATTTAAAAAAGTGTCCACTTGTTACTCCAAATCAAGAATACAGTAGAGATTCACGGCTCAACAGCTTTCAAAGTGGTGGTTTAAAAGAAAAAAAAAATTGTCAGTGAGCAGCAGATTTTCAATAGCCCACTCTTCTCTCCCCCACCCCAAAGAAACACAAGTTCACTGCAATATCAGGAACTTAGACTTGAGACTACTTGGGAGAGAAGGCTTCCCTGTCACCCATGTCCATACAGCTTGGTGTCGGAGTGACACACTGGAGGTTTCAGAGGGTTTCGGTTGTCCAGTGTCTTCTTGTGGTTATTTCAGCAGTTTTACCAGCTGGCTCTGACAGCCTCAATGTCACTAACCAAATTCTGGGCTAAGCATATCCCAAATATCTGGAAGAGACAACAGTTTATTCATTTGGAGCATTGGACAACTCTTTTCACACAGGCAAACTCCTTAGGTTATACCAAACTTAGATATGAAAGAAACAACAGAGGTAGAAATTAAATTAACAGTAAGTGGTAGAAGAAGCAAGAATATTGCAGAACTCCTGCAACCCCAGTATTTTTATAGTGGCACTGGGTTGCAGTTAATTAACAGCTCTACTCTTGCTTCAAAGCGCCCCTAAAGGCTCTCTGCTGCTCATTTAAGCACCACTGGGAACAGTAGGTCTGTACAGGCTTAAAAATCTCTACCTAAGCTTTATCTAATAGAGTGTTAGTTTTGACCTGCCGAGAGTTTAAAAGAAAAAAATGCATCCCTGTAGATAAAAATTAAATATCCCTTAACAAAAGAAAGCCTCATACATTTAGTTCCCACTGCTAAACATCCACAAACAGGCAACCGACACTGCATTTCCAGTTCTCATATACAGTTCCCCCCCCCCACATATTCACTTTATCTATTATTCCTCTGTGCAACTCATTACAGGGAACATGATGTTTACCTGCAGTAATGCTATCCCAATGAATATACCAGCAACTATGGTAAGGTTGTCCTGCAACCATTTCTCAAACTGAGGGACACAGCCTTTAGTGTAGATAACAATCTGCTGATCAACTTCCTGCCAAGGAGAAGAGGGAAGAAAACAAAGATAATTACATTCAACTACACCATCAGTAGAATTATCTCCTCTCGCAACAGGGATTCAGATCCTTAACATACCACATTAAGAAAAAAAAGCTTACTGGTTTTTGCCTTGCATCGTAGCCACACTGAGTATTAATAACATCTTCCTAGAAGAGAGGGAGAGAGAGAGAGAGAGAAAAAGAGAGGCAATCAGTAAAATGTCTCCCAAACACCTTCTCCCAGCTCCCTGAATTGGTCCTGTATGTAATAAGACAATCGCCCAAATTTCCAAACTTTGGTTAGCATATTGCTCTAACAAAAAAAACCTTCCTCCTTCACTCTGCGCTATTAATTATTCGCAGCAAACAAGAGCACACAGTCAAAAAAATTTTTATCTCTCAAGTCAGCAAGCTGGGAAAACCAGCCCTCCACTTGGGTGAACTCCATGTTCCAGATACAAGCATTCAGTAGTCAAAGTAAAGGGACTAGAGAACATCTCTGTTAAGTGAAAGAATCTTCTGCTGGAAAGGTTTTGTCTATACTAAAAAATATGCCAAGAGTACTGTTATCATTTTCAGGGTTCAGTCTGTGCAGAATGAAGAGGTGACAGGGGGCAGTTCTGTTGCAGAAGCTGCAAGTTCTTTCTGAGAATGTCTGTAGAAATATGTACGCTATCTAGTTCATTTCCAAAAACATGAAAGAAAAAAGAACAGATGGGGTAATGTGTTCTAACTGCCTGTTCTTTCTTACAGGAGCTTGATACCAATGGGAAAGGAGGGTTTTTTCCTACTCCCTTTCCTTCAGTACTCCAAAGGACAGGTAATAAAATAGGCTCTGGCAGAATTTCCCTAGTGAATAAGTGCTTCTCATTGGCAGCTGAAGCTGAGTGTTTACCTTTTATACAGTTATTTCATGGTAATAAAATGAAGCATGAAACTTTTGGCATCAGCCACAATGGCAGCAAAATATTAAGTTACTGACTTTTCATATAATGACAGTGAGCAGAAGGAGGACTACTCAAGAAAGTGAGAAAATCAGCCAATCTTAGCTGAGTATACCCAACACCACAATTTAATCAAATTAAATTCAAAAAGAAAGGCAGGCAGTCAAGAAATGCATTTTAAAAAGCAGCCATATGGAAAAAAGTATCTCCTATCAGCACGGAAAACTCCTGTTTCCTCACTTTGCAGGAAGTACAACAGGTCGCATTCTGTCAGCTGCCCAAACTGGATTCCCTTAAAGGACCTTCAAAATTTGAGCAACTTGTATCTCTTAATGAGATGAATGCGTCTGTTCCAGGATCTAAGTGTGACAGACTTCAAGGATGTAAAAGCACCTAAGATTCTGACAGAGGGATTTTAAGTTTTGTTCCTTGTACTAAACGCCTACTTGCTTCATCATTAATGTCTTCTGCCTTTGGCCTTGGAATTTGTTAACCAAAAGAAGGTACAAAAAATGCAATGGAAATAAAGTTTTCTAGACTTGCCTGTACAGGAATTTGGAGCACTTCAACCTCCTTAACTACATTAAAGTGAACCACACTAGTCAAAATTTGCTTTAGGAGACTTTTTTTAGCCTACTTTAAACTTACCAATTCCTGATTCAAGCTAAACTAAAACCAGTAAGGCATCCATGTAACTGTTTGCATCAGTCCAACACTGAAACCTAATTCTAAAAGAGAGAAATTTGCTTTCCCTGTGTGTTATCACTGCAATTGAAACAATCACAGCATGGTTAAAATTACCTTAATTGTATGCATGACTTCTAATACTTTCAGTCTTTAAAGACCATTAAGGTTGTTGTTTCCTTACAGTGAATGAGATTTATCTTCAAATTTCTGGCTGCTGCATCACACCCTAACAAACTGCACAGCCATTTATACAACAGAGAGAGAAAGAGAGAACTTTAGGATAGATTATGTATTTATAGGATTACCTTGTACTGCTGTCACTGGTTTCGTTTTATAACAACTATATTTTTAAAACTGGGTTGTGATGACCTCTGTGTGGGTGGGTGGGCAGATAGGCAAACACTAGAGGGAATCCTAAGCATAATGTAATGTTTGAGCCTAACCTACATTTTGTTTTAATATACCATTAAAACATTTTCAGCTATGCTTGTCAGAAAAACTCCAACTACTATGAAGACACATTCACTGCAGAGGAACCAGAACCAGCTTGTGCAAGTGGTAGTGCCTTATCAGGAGAGGGGGTGAGCAGCAGCAATTGGATGATAGGAGCAGCGACTGCCTTGCATTATTAGCAAGGCAGGAAGCACCTGAGGTGCCTTTTGGCAGCTTGCCTAACTTCAGTCTGTGCTAGACTAATACATTCAAGGAACTGTAAGTCATTCCAGGTGGAGAAAAAGCCACAGCTGAATTGCTAGATAATACAAGCACTCAAAGCCAGCTTCTTTCAGGCTATATAAAGCCAAATGTATACAGTGCTAGGCATATAACAGTTTCCACATACACACTCGTCCCTATTCCAAGCCTTTCACGATTAGCAAACTGACTCCCTACACTTTACTTTTCACTTTACAATTTACTCTTCTTGATCATGTCCATATTAGTAAATGCATGGCTCCAACATTTTCCACTTGATGATCCAGAACTACAATATTTTAAAAGATGTGAAAATTTACCAAAAAGCTGCTCCTGCAAAGAATTTCTGACCTTTCAAGTCTGATTTCAGGTGACTGTAGCACAGGCAGTAATTTTAAAGGTAAAAAAGGGTATGTAAAGATATCCATATCCAGCTTGAGATTCTAATACAAACACGTCAGCTCCTCACGGCACAGACTGTCACTCATTACAGTACCTGGTACAAACTGGGTCAAACTGGCTGCAGCCTCAGGACACTGCATTAAATAAAGAATAATACCCCCTCTAAAGTGTCTGATCTTAAGGGTTCCTGTTCTGATGAATTTCAGTTGAAAGCTCACATCCTTTAACTCATTAAGAGCTTGTCCTTTTTATTCTTGGTAAAATTAATATGTATGTTCAGCCAAGCCCATGGTTCTCTCTTTTTAATAAAAGCCAGAAAATGAAGTTAGCTTATGATTTTTGCTGACTGCAGTAAAGTTAGTGGTAAACCTGAGCTGCAAGAACAAAAAGAATACAGGTTGGTGAGAAGTTAATAATTATACACAATTTCCAGACAAAAAGAAAAAAAGGAAAATCTTGAAGAGTTATTTACAATTGGAATGGCAGACCCATCCTACCCTCCTGTCACTTACAGCAGGGTCTTTAGTACAGCAAGAGAATGGCACACCACAGCGCTCTCGACTTGCGTTGGAATCTGTACAATTGAAGTAAATATTAAGGTTCCAGTCATCGGCTCCAAAAGCTCCACAGCATTGCCACTAGAACAAAAAAAGAAGGGCTTCCTAAATATCAGAACAAAAATCTCAGCATTAGTAACATGCATCATTGCTGCCAGTCTCCCTCTAGCTTTCAAAACAAAATCTGAGACTCCTACTGCTTTCATTGAAACTGGCTTTTTTTTTGTTTGGTTGGGGCTTTTTATCATTTTTTAAAAATACCATTCCAGACCTGTAAGTTGTTCCAAAGTTATGTAATTAAAGTTATGTTCACACCCTGCTATGCTGCTTTCTGGAGAGAAACCCGTGGGTGAGCTGATAAGCCTATACAATACCACAGAGTTGCACAGGCCTACAAGCTCAGGCCTGAGGGACGGTAGAGCCAAGAGTACAATATTCTGTCCAGTGTAATGGGCCCTGCCTTTTCAAAGAAACAAGCTCCAAGGACTACACTGGTACAGCTAACTACTTTTGCCAGTTTGGGGGAACTTTGCCTGGCTGTACGGCAGATACTATGAACACATTGTTCCCTGAGCATCACACACTGCACAGTTAACATCTTTACTACTGAATCCTTCAAAGAGTAAATCTGCCAAAAGGCAGGCTTAGTCTCTGGCAAAACATGTTGAACACACAAGGAACTGGTGTGTTTTGCTGAACATAGACAGAATGGACTGGAGATCAGTGAAGCACATTTACACGGTTTACAGCATTTAAGGAGCTACACCAATGAACTCATCTATGCCAACTTTAAAGAAAATGTAAAATTTAAAACCCCACAAACCAACCACATTTTTAAAAGCATTGGAATAGCAATTCTCTTTTTCTAGATGTAGCACAGGTCTCTTTACAATACCTGAACATGTTGTCTTCAAGCACTATCTCTACTGGTTGAAGAAGTTATTCGCTCTCACAGCTCGCGCTACCCCTGGCTTATCTGCTGAGTGCTAATCCAGTCAGGAGAGAAAGTTTTAGGTAGTCACTGCAAAACTGGACTGTAGCCTTTGGCTGCATACAAGTGGACCACTGCTTTCAGACTGTAGTGACCTCTGACCTTCTCGCAAAAGATTCAAAACAGTGCAAGGATCCAAATCCTGTTACCTACCATTCTTCCCCCCATACACAGAGAGGCAAATCAAGCACTGAAACTATTTTAATTGCAGAATGTACAAAAATCAGTAAACGTGAATCCAGCCAACACTTAGCCGTGTTAGCCACACAGTGCCAAATTCAAAGAGGACTTCTTCAACACACACCAGAACTGAGTACTGAAGAGGGAAGGTATTGGCAGACCTTGTGTGCTAAAGTCAGTGCAAGACTTCTTTACGCACACTGATAAATTACACACCACTGGTTTCACCCTTCCTTCCCAAGTGCAGATGTGGCATCACTTAAGAGATGTCCTACGAGAACTTTACAAGTCCCACTTCATTAGGCTAATGCCATTAAGTCAAATTCAGAAGAAATAACATTGTAGTTTCATTTGGACCAACTAAATACCTCTGCCACTCTGCAGAGTGGTGTAGCACATCTAATGTTCCTAAAACTGCACCAACATTCATCTTAGGACCAAATCAAGCTTAGAAAAGGAATAATTTCTTAAACAGATGTGATAGCTCCAGCAACACTTGGTGCATTTGACACACTAAGTCTTCAAGAAAAGTCACCCCAACCTTCCATCTTGTTTTACTCAGTCACACATCAATAAAGCCACTTTTCACAGGTGCTGTATGTTTGCAGACGTTTTGTAAAGACAAACATACATATATTCAAAAGTATTATATGCTAGAATATTTCTGTTGCTCTTTAAGAGCAAAAATAGATGAAAGTAAAAAATAAGAGCAGGTATTTCTTAAAAGTAAGCTTTACAAAAAAATAAACATAGTCCAACTTACATATTCCTGTGTGAAGTCTATGAGGTTTTGTAAATCAATGTCATCTCGGTATGCTCTGATGTTGTTGTTTATAAAGAAATACAGCTGGTCCTTTATCCAGTCTTTGAAAACAAATGCTAGAACACCAGCAGTGAGCTCCAAGAAGAAAATAATTCCAAGAAATACAGAGAACTATGAAGAAAATAAAAAAGGCTAAAATTATTCTTTCTGACCAAAAACTTTTTCAAAGTTCACAATTATATCCAGTGATAACGCTTTATCTGTTTCAGTGCAAGTTCAAGCCATTCTGACACGCAGGAAATTTTAAATGAAAAACACACTATTTTTATTGGAGCTGTAGTACAGGTATCTTAATTCTAATCTAAAAATAATAAAAATGCTAACAAATGTCCAAACCTTGGACATTTCACCAAGATTTTCAAAGAGATCCAAGAGAATTCACTGTAATTTCAAGAGACAGCCAGTCACCACCACATGTAGGGCCCTTGAAAACCCATCTTAAATTTCTACATAGGCACTTACATTTCAGAGGACATAAACAACCAATAGTGACAGTAAAATGCTTTCTACGTGACTTTTGATTTAGATCCTCTCATTGGCAAAGCTTTGCCTAAGCAGACAAAGTAGAAATTGGTAACAGCAGAAATTAATTAATGACTAAGTTGGACCGGAATGTCTATGAAATGACTCACATCCACATTAAAACTAAATGAGGCTGCTATGATTAATGCAAATGCAATGGATGCCAAAGGCATTACTAATGATCTGCCACTTTCTCTAAGCATTTCCACTGAGTCTACACTGTTTTAAACCACACAGGGGTCCTGGTATACTGGAAGTCCATCCCCTATGCAACTGTGCCTTTCAGTTTCATTTTAATATGCTCTCTGTGTGTGTTCAGATGCATTTTTAATTTCTCCTGCAGCTGCTGTATGGGAAGCTATTTCTGGTACAGCAGATGGGTTCATTTTAGGCAAGCTAAGAGAAGCAAGGAAGAAGAAAAAAAAAGTGTTACAAGCTGCTTTATAAATGCCTCAAGAACTGTGACTCTCAATTGCCTCCTCCCCTTATACAACATGTCTGTGGGAGCCAAATGTGTCACTTGGAGGCAGTTATTTCACTGGAAGCTTTTTCATGTATATATTAACAGTTAACGGTTATGAAGACACAACTACCACCCAGGCTGTGCCCACCTCTGGAAATGGGAGTGGTGGATGAAAGAATCTTTTTTATTACAAATCTTCAATTTATCTAAAAGGGAACATGATACTGTTACCCTCATCTTCAAAAGTCATAGGAGGAGGTCTTTCAAAACATAGAACCCGGCTACCTAGCAAACTGAGGTACATTTGAATATCAGCAGCTCCTTCCCAAACCAATAGTCCAGCCCAGAGTTCAAGAAACCTTCCATTTTCTTTACGCATCCTGGACAAATTCTTCTCCACTTCTCCTTCTCAGGCCCCAGCACTGAAAGCAATGAAGCTTTTTCCAATTAGCTGAATGGCACAGACTGAGGATATCAGCCAGCAACCCTTCCTAACAGTTCTACCTCCTCTGTACCATGAGGGGCCCTTGCACAGCCAAAGTCCCATGGGTCACATTCACTGGTGTATCTACATCCCTCATATTTCATATTTCAAGGCAGCTTGTTATGGACTCCAAGTTCAACACACAGATTCTCACAAGAAATTTCCCTCTTTTTGTAGCAGGGAAGCAAAATGTTAGGCTATATTCATATCAAAAGCAGCACTTCCATAATAGGATTCTTATAACCAATAGTTTTGAATTCTAAAAAAATACAGCCAGTAAGCACCAGAGACTGAAGAGCTGTAAAGTGTTAAAAGCTAAGTGCTTTCGTGGTACTCTGACACTCGATAACACCTTCTTCTCCAAAATACATTTTAAAAGCTTAACACAGTAAAACAGAACAAAGAATATGGCATGCTGTGTAAATGAGGAACGTCACAGTTGTAAAGGGTACTTACAAATTTGAGAAGAAAAGTGTTTTCTCGTAAAGCTCCAATGCATCCTGCAAATCCCAAAATGAACATAACTCCTCCTACCACTAGGAAGAGCCAAACAGGATCAAAGCCTCCCAGGTCAGTGATGGAGGAGATATTGGACAGCACTCCCTGAGAAAGAGACAATGCCAAGGGATTAAAATTATGTTCAGCTTTCCATTGTACAAATTCTGCCTGCATTTTTCTTCTAAAAAAGACCACAGCAAAGTAAATGTTCTGCAGTACAGTAAGAAAACACAGTTAAGAAAATCTTTGTATCCCAAAAAGATAAAAAGTGCAACTGCATGCAATATTTCTGAATCACCATGTGAATGAGTAACAAAATATTCATGAAGAATCCTTTGTGAGAAACCCACACAGCATTTTCTGCTTGTGTAGCTACAAGAAGTAGTCTGCCAGAAACTCAGATTAGGTATTTGAACAAAATTTAACTCAATCTTATTACCCATGCTGAGGCGCATTTTATGTATCATATACATCATTTATGTAAACACACAGTTACATCTTATTATAGAAAAAACAGTTAAAAGCAATAAAACCACCTTAAATTTAGCACTTATGCTCAGTATTTACAGCAATTTTCAGAAATTAGAAGTGAGCTCCTAGGCTGAAGCACCTTGCAACAAAAAATTTTTCACCACATTTTGACAAACTACATATCTGGCCAATTCAACTTCAAGCATCTACAGTGCCAAAACCTCATTCTAGAAATAAAGTATGGCTACTGAATAATTAGTTAGCAGGAAAAATTTGAAAATAACAAAGTCTCTTAGTAGGACGAAAGACAGTTTAAGAACTTGTCTTGGGACATGGTTTACACTAACTTATGGTAGACTATCATATGTTAAATCACATATGCTGTGTTTTAGATACGACAGCACAGTCTGCTTGTAATGCCATTTCTGCCTCAGAAGCAAAGCTTGGGTTGCGACATCAGTAATCCTGAGGAACTATTTTAATTTTTTGAACACATTTTAGGCAGTTTGGCTGATGTTGAACAGATGGGTTGTATCAACAAGCAAGTACAAAGTTTCCCCTGTTCCAGTGAGTTTGCACAGGAACAATTACAGTTTCCTAAGGCTTTTTGGCAGGAAAAAAAATGCTGAAGTGTCACTATTTCTTCATTCACCTCCTCAGTGCTGTAGGTCAATGCAAAGCACGCTGCTGTGTTTCCTCAAAGAAGCCTGAACCCAGGCTGAGTGCTTTGGACTACTGCTTCCTCTAACTCCTGAATGATGCTGTGGCTTAAGAAGCAGCAATAGAGATCTCTACATCTACAGCTCCTTACTTGCAAAACTCTAAGGTTTGTCTTTTTTCTTCTTCCTGTTCATATCCCCTTTGTTTCTTTGAAATAGTCCCAAAACAGCAACAATTTGGAGGGAACTTATTATAACCTCATTTCCAGAAGTTTATAGTAACATTGTTAATGATGACTATTCACAACTGTGGCTTTAGACCTCTGATTATTTTTTACACACACACATATACACACACAGACACATACTCATTTTGGACCACTCTAAACACATCCATTGTCGTGTAATCAATATCTCTAACACATTACTTCATGTATTCTGCAACCACTTTCATAGAGTTTCCCAAGCAAAACTTGAGCAAGTAGTAAGTGATGACAGTACTCAAAGCTTTTTAATTCTGCAGACAGCGACAGAGTAGACAAAATATATATGTGAACTTCGCCAATGCACACATCCAGAAGCCCTAAAAAAGGCCGAAACCCAAAGAAAACGTGACTACAACCCAGTCCTAAAGTATGAACAATTATCCAACAGCATGAATGACATTCTCAAAGCAGATTCTTCTCCCTCCTACTACAGAAGGCTATTGCCTGAGAGGGATGAAAAAAAAATTAAAAATTAAAAAAAAAAATCACATTCATCACTTTCCTCCTACATCACATGCAGTACTAGCCTTACTGTCATTCATTAAAAAAGCAAAAAGAGATGCAAGGAACGCTATAACATAACTCAAAGCCAGCACTGCTACCAAAGCAGAGTAGTTGGCCCATCCCTTTTTCTGGTACCATCTCAGTGAAGAGATACTACACACCAAGATGAAATGAACACTTACCTGTCATTAACACTTACATCAACTTGTGCAAAAGTTTTTCCACTACTTTTGTTCCATTACATTAATCATAGAAAAGAAATCCAAGCCAACTCTCTGGCTAAGAATAATAAGCAATATTAACAGGATAATCCAACAACACACAAACCTTCGAAAAAATCAAGGCCTTGGCCGTACACAAGTCAAGAAGCTTGAGCTCTGCCTCAAGGGGATAAACAACTACTAAAACGGTTTCTTCATAAAGCTTTAAAGCTTTTTTCCTCTGTGCTTATATAGTTACCATAAGATGAGAATAAATTCTGCCCTAAAGCCAGTACTACTACTCTTTTCTTTTAACATTAGCCAATTTTGGAATTAATGGACTGTGGTGTAGTAGAGTGAAAAAAACAGTCACCGGAAAAAGGATGTTTCCTTTGTATTAACTTATTTTTACTCTAAAAAAAATCCAAAAAAGATGAAGAGTAAAGTCTCTCTTCATAAGACACTTTGTTTTTCTTTAAAAACAAAGCAACAAAAATAAATCAACAAAAAACTCACAGCAAATTACTATGCTAAATCAACCTCTTTCCATATGAAAGTAGGAAAATTTGAATGAAAAGAAATCCAAGTAAAATTCACCTTGCATTTGTGGACAATACTGTTAGAGAAGACAGTCATAACACAAAAGTGCAGTAAGAAACACACCACTTCGCATTTTGTCACACTCCCATTCAATTTAATGGCAATAAAATTTATTGAGCCAATTTCATACTGTTTTTCCAATCCTGCCCTTTCTCCCTTTACTTGATTTTCTAGAACTGCCAGGTTCTTAGCACCCTGTAATGCCACATGTTGGCTGGTCACTCCTCAGGGTAGCTATGATCCAACACATACTGAACAGAACAACACAGGCTTTATCTGCCATTGTTTGCTGTCCTCGGAAAGCACCTTTATGTGCATCTGTTGTTAGTCCACATAAGGCAATCATAAGCCTAGCTTGGATAAATCCCAAATAATACATCCTGACAATGCAAAGCACGTACTGCTTAATTCTCATCTGTACTCTGTATGCTCTCTGCATACGAACCCCAAGTTATCAGTATTCTGGAAAGACATCTCAGGATACACAATCTTCAGAGAGGCTTTGTCAATAAAACAATAGCTAGCAGTAGGAATGAGAAACACAGACAATGCCCTGTGATTACAGCTCGAGATACACAGAGGTAGTCTGATAGAAGATTCCTGCTTACTGCTTAGAACATAGTTTTCCAGTCTTGTACTCTGGACACTTACGAATAAGCTCTCTGAAGATGCAGCAGTGCAATACCCTGAAGAAAAGCGTATTTTGCTTTGAACAGCAGGGCAATGACTGGGGAATAATATCTCACTTTATATTGTTAAGAAGACCTAAATGTACAGTCCTCTAGGCACATACTCTTCCAATCCACTACAAGTTTCTTATAATGCCTACTACATCTACTACCACAGTATCAAGTACTTTTTGGATGCAACAGCTACTCCTGGGAAAAGTTTGACAGAGATGTACAAACATCTGGTAGTGACCAATTCTGTCTTCAACCCATCTTTAGCCAAAAGCAGAAGGAAGTATTTCCAGAGGTGCTTGAGCAGAGGATCAGCAATCTCATATTCTAACACAGCATCCTCCATGATGCACTCTGACTCCTCTGGCTGAACAGTCAGTCACGGAATATATGGTGAGTGTCAACTTCTCTCTTGCATCAATGCAAGACTTAAACAAACCACCTTTAAACACTTTAAAGTCAGGATTTCTACAAGTGCAAGGTATTTTTCTCCAACAACACTACTGAAGTTGCCCACTACAACCATGACCATTAAATAGTTGCAAGTACTCTGATATTTCAGCATCTAAAAGGAGAACAACTTTTTCCTCTAAACACATTCTCGTTTTGAAGTACGGTTATTTTTGAGGTACATGCACATCACTTTCTCGGTAGTTTAGGCACGTGTGTAATCTGTATTTGGCAGGAAATGCTTTGTTTGTATGAAGAGACATACTTGAGTAACTTACTTCTCACTATGGTGTCAACCCAGGGCTCTGCTGTAGTCCCACAAGGAGAGCCAGCAGGACATGCTCCCTGGCTGATCTCCAGTTCATCTGTTTGCTCTGTTCCTCCACCCTCCATAGCCTCTTGTACATTACAGTCCATGAATTTTTATTTAATATTTTAATCCAACGCAAGTCAAAATTTATTTGGTGTAGTAAAACAACGAAAGCGTCATCCATAATGGAACTAAAATAAGAGTGAAGTTGTGAAAAAAGTTCCTTTATTTGTGAAATGTACTTCAATCAGTAGGATACAATGATGAATGGAACAGGAAAGACTGACCCCATATTTCTACCCCATGCCAAATTCAGGAGAATGAAATAGTAGGACCTGCTCTTTTCTTCAACATAAGGGTGCCTTCCACCCCAAAAAGAAATGTGAGACAACCAAGCCAGGCCCAACAAAAACTCCTGCAGAACTGGAGTCTTCTCTTCAAGGTATGTGAGCACAGGTAGAAAAGCAGCCTGAGAGATGCCTGACAGGTCCTCTGTTGTCATGTTATATTTTCCCCATGGCCAGAGCCCGCCACACTACAAGTAGGATCTCATGTATAGCTCAAGGGAGAGCAAGGCAAAAGGAAAATGCTGGTCTTGAACACAGGAGCTCACACATGCCGCTCCTGATACTATAAGCTGCACAATAGTTGCCTTTATCCCATCAATAAAGAAAAAGGAAGCAATGGTCACATACAAAAGCAGTAAGGGTCCACACCTAAACCCTTCTCCATCTTGTACCCTTTAAGATCATCAGAACAGCTTGTACTACTTTCCAGAGACAGACCCCTGACTCCAGCTCCTGCCTTTGGTGCACATCTACATTAATATTTCAGGTCAGATCCAGCAGGCCTTTTGAAGTGATCACACACAAGCTGTGCTTCAGCTCACACCAGGGAACAGTCTCAGAGCACACAGACTGCATTACTTAGAAATGAAGATGTGCCCCTGGAACATAACTCATGCTCCAACCGCTAGCAGGCATTCAGTCCATGCGATCACACTAGAACTAGGTTGAAAAGAACTGAAACCTTTCAACACCTGCAGAGTGGGCAAGCTGAATCTTCAGCACCACTTCCTCTCCTGCTGGTCCCCACTGCCCACATTTAGCAGACACAGCCCTCGCAGGCTGAGCCCAAAGCCAGATACACATCCTGGCTGGAGCAGTGACCCAGTGCTGTCACACCTACACAATCTGATGTGTTCCTGGGTTCCTAACAGGGCCAAAGAGAAGGGAGTCACAAGTGCACTAACAAACCAGCGACATTTCCAGATCATCTGTTGCTGAACAGCTGCTGCTTTAACAGGCACAGTAGCAAACTGCAGGACAGGAGAGAATGGCTCCAACTGAAAACACTTCAGGAAGCAGCGATTTTGAAAAGCTGACCCAGTAATGAAAATCCAAGACATAATGAGTCAGAGACAACTTAGGAGAATCATCAGCCTAAGAAACAAAGAGGTGATACAATGAGTGTATATGGAATTTGGCCCACAGGATGCATGTACAAGAAGAGGACTCAACACCACAGGAGGATGGGAGAAATCAGCTATTTTTTATTTTCCATTTCCTCCAAGATGGGTAAAAAAAACTCCTCAGCTACAATATCCCATTACCAGGAGGACAAAAAACCAAAACAAAACACAACACAAAACAAACAAACAAACAAAAAAACCCCACATCATACACCCAAAAAACCCAGAAGATCAGAACAAAATACATCAATACAAAATGTTCTGAAACATTTATTTTTGCAAACAGAGGTTTAGCCTTTTCACAGGCTTATCTGCAGGACTTAGTATCACTAGCAAACAGGAACATCTGGGGGGTGATGGTAAATGAAAGTATTTTCAAATGCATGATTTTAAAACAGAAAAATATCTCTCTGCTTTGTTAGTCATAAACTCCATGCAGTTTCTCCATGCTGTGCATCTGAATGAACATAGGGAACAGAACAATACTCATTGAACTATGCCAAATTAATTCTACTCCAGAATTTTGTGACTGTAAGCAAGAAACTAGGTGGGGGATGTTTACAAATCTCATTTCCTTGATTTTTGTTGGTTTTGCATTTCCCACAGCAAACAGTAATAGCAGCAGAACTGTATTTTTCAAGTGTCTAACAGAGGAGAAGAACTAGCCTAGCTTTCTTGTCCTGACAAAGCAGAGCTCAATAGGTGAATAATTGGCAAAAATACATAAAAGATACAGATTTTTAGACTTTTCAGGATTAATGATTACAAAGTATTGGAACACTAGTAAATTTTTTTAAGAGCCTGCCTGTCCAGATTATGTATCTTTATGTACTGAAATTTAAATTAAGTGCAATAGTGTATCCCCTCTTCTCCAGTCCTATAAAACCCACACACAGCCCAGTCTTAAGAGACAAGATACAGGCTCTGGGTATCCTTCAGCCTGTAAGGAATATAGGATCTTGTTTCCTTGTTGGCAATAATTTTCAGAAGAACTGCGTGATAGACACGTATGCACAACAATTACAGAGTGACTAGTGTATCACTCCTTCCTCATGTCTGCCACTAACTGGGGCAATAAGAGAAGTGAGAATTTTTTCTTGAAAACAACTTTAGTTTTCACTTCAGGGCAAGGAGAGAGAGATTTGATCTGAAAAATTGTGATTGCTTCCATGTAGGAAGTTTAGTTTGTCGGAGAACACCAAAGCAGACCTAAATCACCTTATACAAGTAGAAGTCTATCTTAGAACTTGAGATCCAGATTTGGAGCTCCTGCTTACTAAGAATACTATGCTGGCACCCAGAGGTACCATACTGGTAACTCCAAACTGCACACAACTTGACTTCTGAGCTGAAGCATCTTATTTTTATGCTGATTTAACAGGGAAAGCTGAGAAGCCAAACTCATGCACATTGTCAGCTTCTTCCACTTCTCCCTCTTCATTTCAGTCAACTTTATACACAAACTAAATTCAATCAACAAAATCTGCAAGATTTTTTCCCTACTTTAGTGTCTCTTACTTTTGCTACCTCCTACTTAAGGGTTTACCCCAAAACCACGGTGCTTTCCTTCTAAAAAGTCCCTCTCCATAGACAATCTTATAAAGTCTCAGAAGACATAACAGCAATTCATCACCTAGGCTCACTACTCTTGAATATCAATTTCCTGCAGGTAGCCAGGAAGCTAATTTTCCCAAACACCTACTGGTATCACACCATGAACAGCCTTAAGACCGCAATATCTCATATATACAACCAAGCAGGGAAATAGACATTTCGTACAAGTCCAGTTTATTTTTAAAGAGTCAACAGAAGACAGGACTTGAAGTGGTTAAAAAAACCCAATAAAATATAACCATTTTCCCCTGCTGCTGAGGAGAAGTGCTATAAGTTTCTGAGGCTTTGTACAGACTCTTTATATGTTAACAATGTTCATGCCACTGTTGCGGGGAGGAGGGTGGAAATCGGCTGCCATGGATGAACTATTTAATGGTACAAGCCCAAGCCTGGCGTGCCTGAAAACACTGCGAGACTGTGAGCTATACAGTACATCCATGTATAGATAGCTTTATTTGTCCCCTGAGTTTATTGCCCCCACCCCACCCCCAGCTCTCTTTCAGGTTCATGGCTCAGAATGCTAATTGCCCAGCTTTTGTTTAGGGCTGGCTGACTGGCTGTCAAGCCAATTCTATTGCCTACTTGACAAATGAGCTCTTTTGCCTCCCTGCAAAGGCCTTAAGGAAGGCCACAAGACTGGATATTGTGCTTTTCTTCTTCACAAGAAAGTTTAAAGGGGAGAATTCAAGCCAACTTAGCAAAAAAAAGAGAAACTAGGCACTAAGTCCACAAATCTGTCCCAAACTGGTTTTAACCAGCAGCCAATGGCACTCCTGTGAAGTGTGGATTATTTCCTTACATCCTGCAGTTTTAATGTGGCCTGGAACACTACCTTTTTACCTTGAAAAGATTCTGTGAAGCAACAAAAATATATACAAGTTGATGGCCGGTCCATAAAACCACACAGCTGAATATAAAGCCACACAATTCAAAACAGAAGTTAACCAAAATCTTCCCCACCACCAAATGAAGTTTCCAGTAGGAGTCCTGAAGACCTACTCCTGCAAAAAAACCCTTACAAATTTACACATTATACAACAGCAGTGTCAAGTCCAAGTTTGATAATGCCAAGTTCACTGGGGCAGCAGCAAGTCTTCACAGAATGGCTGAGGTCATCCAGCCACCTAGATCTGGCTGCCTAGAACCATGTCCTGATTGCTTTGGAAAAATCTCCTGAGACTTCATTCAAATCATCTCTGGGCAAACTGTGCCAGCGCTTGGTCATCCTCACATTATAAAAAAAAGGTGTTCCCTGACGTTCAGGGGAAACACCATCTGTGTTTCATTTTATGGCCACTGCCTTTGTCACTGGGCACCACTGAAAACAGCCTGGCTCCATTCTCTTTGCGCTCTTCCTGCAAGTATTTCCATATATTAAGATTCCCCTGAGCCTAACCTTCTCTAGACTGAACAGTCCTAGCTCTCTCAGCCTTTCCTTGTAGGAGAGATACTCCAGTCCCTTAATCATCTACACAGCCCTGTGCTGGATTCTCCAGTATATCAGCATCCCTCTTAGACTGGGAAGCCCAGAACTGGCCTAGGTGTGGCCTCACCAGTGCTGAATAGAGGGGCAGAATTCCCTCCCTCGACTTGCTGGCAGCACTCCTAGTACAGCCCAGGACACATCAGCCTTCTTTGTCACAAGGACACAGTGCTGGCTCATGGTTTGACTTTGTGCACACCAGGACCCCCAGGTCCTTCTCTGACAAGCTGCTCTGTTGTCTTCCAGTGTACCATTACAACAGCCCATAATGCCTAAGGGATATCCATCCTAGCATTAGGCAAGCAGCAGCTGAGCTACAGAAGTGCTTTTCAGTTATCTTACAGATCTCTCAAGCCCTGGGCTTCACCTGCTTGGCCTTCCTCTTTAACTCCTCATCAGCAGCAAGAACAGCTCTATCTGGGATCTAACTCATCTGCCGCCCGCTAAATAACACAGGGCCTATGAGTACCCAGAAACTGATCCTGCTGACAGCAGCTTTTGGCCACTGCCTGTCCTCTAAAGAGCCGAGTGAAATAAAGGACTCAAATTGGTTTGACACAAGTCAGTTTTTCCATACTTCTTCTATAAAACTCAAATCTGACCATGCTCAAGAGCTCTGCAGTTCAGCTATACCTATACAGCATTTTGATTGTTACAATCATGAACTGAAACACTCCATACTAAGCACTGCAGAATACAACAGTTAAAGAAGCTGGGAAACATGCTCATTTTTCAAGAAAAACCCACACTTTAATAAACAGTATTTTATTTTACTTGTTAATTTACAAAAAAAAAAAAATTCTAGAAAACCTACTACATATGGAGCCTGAATTAATGCATATTGAACTGTGGTGGTTTTATTTGCTTGTCTTAAAACAACATGGCATTTTCTCCCACTTTCAGAAACTGATTAAAAATGGTTTAAGCTCACTTGACAACAGATGTCCAAATCTCAAGTAAAAACCCGAGCCTGGGCTTCTTGCTATTAGCAATTATGAACTGAATTCATTTTCCCTAGGAAAGGGTACATGCTTTCCCATACAGAAATTATGTAAACTCTTAACTAACCAGGACTCTACCAGAACATCTTCTAGCTGTTAAGACTGGCATACTTTAGATTACAAACACTACAGTTGTTTTCCCTTTACCTGCTCATTCACTCTAAAGAGGAATCATTTGTGTTACCTACTGTAATGATACAAAAAAGTTCAAATCTCTTCTGTGAAGCCATTCCCAAACAATCCAGCTCTCTGGGGCTTAGACATAGGCACAAGCTCTGAGAGTATGTTCAGAGTAGTAAATAAAACATGTTTTTACATTTTTGCTGAATAAATAAAGTCGCAGCACCTCTTTCTAAGCCTATTTGAGCTATCCAACATCAATATCATACAGTACGTAAATATACATATACATCTATATAGGTTTATAGAGTGTGCATTAATTAATATCCCATTACTGTTTGTAATGATCTACATCCAAGGCACACACACAGAGCAATTAGAATATAAGTTAACAACTCAAAATTTGTCCTGAACTTTTCAGAGGCAGAATTCCGGAGCTTCCAAGTAAGTCATTTGTTCTGCTGCAAGTACCAGATGTTATGTCTTAAGTGAAGATCAATTTATAACTTACTCAGTGTTTTCCATCAAAAGAAGAAAAACCTATTATGTAACTGAACAACACAGCACCATTGTTAACAGCCAGGTTTCATTATTTTCAATCTTTTAAACAAAGAAGAAAAGGAAATTCTGGCTTTAATTTTAGCTGTTGTCTTTTAGCAAGCCAAATTCTTCATCCAGTAACCCAAGACATACTGACTTGCTTTGTAATTATGCCTTGATATTTTATCTTCTTCCCAACTTCTGCAGCAAGCAAACTAAAATTCAGGCTCTGGTTGAGAAATGTTTTCTCTTTCCCTGCCCGCTCACCCCACACACACGTACTTCCCATTTTGAAGCTGATTTTAGAGTCTTGCAACAGTGGCTGTTCTAGTGGCCAGTTTCATTCGCACAAGAAAAAACAAGTTAATCTGCCTCAGGTTTGCATTGGTTTACAGAGTTCATCTTGGCTTTCAGTTTTTCGGTTTTGTTTTTTAAAGAGGAACAGCAATTAACACGCTACCTTAAGGCAAAGCCCAGTACGGTGTTTTTCAGGAAGCTGCCTTCTAAGACATGTAGGCTCCCCCTCCATTCCTGGGGACACTCTGCACATACTGCCTCAGCAGGGTGTTCTGGTGTCTGAGCTGCAGTTTGAGCGTGCAGGGATTGAAATGGTTATTTTATGGGCAAGGGCCAGCCACCATTTCTTGCCAAGGTATTCTTGGGAAAGATGCCAACAATGTTCCTCTAGGTGACCCAAGCTAAGGTTTTATTTGACAGACAGGCTTGATTTTGTTTCACTGGAAACTGTGTGTGAACATAAAATATGCAGCATATTACTGTTTCAATATTTTATCAGAAAAAGAGAGATAAAGACGAAAAACAAAGTTTGGTGCTATATTCAACTTACCTTTTCATTCCATGCCCACAATCCAATCCCAAGAAATGCTATGCCAAGGAACTAAAGAAAAATGAAAAAAAGAGCAGGAATTAGAAATCTGTGGTGGTTTTTGTCTGGTTTTTTTTTTTTTTTAAAGATACATGTCAACCCATCATCTCTGTTGGATAATAATTTAATCAGGATTGAGGGGCGCTCAGTGAAGAGTTTTACAATATGTATCTAGTTTATTTTACAATTCAACTACTGTAAGTTGAAGAATTTAAAACTTGCACAACTCAGGGATGTTCCACATGGGAACAGTAAGTGCAGTAGGTGTCACTTTATCAGTACCGGGCAAGTGATGTTCTTTCTGAGTTTGCAGGACTCAAACCAAACTCCACAGTCAAGCAACACTTTTGTTTGCTATTTCACTATTGCATCACCACTGCCTGCACAAAGCAATTGTCCTGACAGAGCTCTCCCAGTGAGAGAGTGATTTAAAAAGTCCTAAATACACATTTTTTATCAGTTTTAGCAATGTTGTCCACATAAAATAACCCATAACGTCTGAGGGGGAAAACAAAATAATACTGGTCTGAAACACTAAGAATTTTTAAAAGCCCTGGAGCCAACATTTTATAACTTTTCTGATACTGACTGTTTCATAAAGGAAGTTACAGTCTGTTTCTCCTCCAAAGGATTCAACAGCACCAAACTCAAGAGGCAGTCTTTCCCCCATGATAAAAAAAGGAACACCATCTTTAATTCTATTATATCCCTATGTTCTCCATTCCACTGAATAATTTAAAGGGCATCATTTCCCTCCAAACCTACAGGGATTCCACACAAAAGCTACACTAATGATCAGTGAAGCAAGCAAAGCAGGCAGAATAAGCACTCCATCTCCCAGCATCATTATTGCATATTTGGCACAACACAGTATCAGTCACGTAAAATGTTTAAAAAACATTTAGTAGATATCTGAGCACATCTCTAAATGTCCATCTGTCCAACTTGCATATTTGATTTTAAAAGTGCCAACTAAAAAGCCATTTTCACTGTAGTTTCAGGGCATGTAATAGAATGTTGCTCAAACATAAAACTCTGGTTTTCTTTGTCATTTGTCCACACTGCAGTGTACAGACTTATTTTGGCACATAAATACCCTTTCTCTTACGATCTGTGTAAACAGTTAAGCATCCTAATGATTTCTCTTTTGCAAACAGGACAAAAATGTTTTTCTGTTGAAAACTGGGAGGAGGCAGGAATATAAACTTTAAAACCTTTCCCAGAAGTGATTTCAACAGTTTCAAAGAAAGACTCCTCCTTCCTTATATGCACTTTTTTTGAAGAGGCAATTTTAGCTTTGTATTACGAGGATATCTGTAAAGCATAACCCATTATCAAGTGGAATATGCTTGCTACAATGCCCTGAAGTTCCCAAACACCCCTTGCATTTCTGTAACTTTCTCTTTCAAGGGTGCTGTGCCAGCTACCCAAAGGACCACGCGTACTTTTTGACTTGAGGAGTGATGACTGTAAATTTAAACAATACTACAAGTCAGCATTCTTCAAAGGAAACTGTTGCAGGCTTGGCTGCATTTTAACAAAAGATAGATGGAAGTTTTTCCTAGATGGAAAGCAGGACTGCTGGTCAAGAAAGTCTTATTTCAACAGCCTTAATTATTTATAAAGTACAAGATACAGATTTGAGAAAGTCAGTACAGCCTCTTGTGATATACCACAAAAAAGCCAAAAAAAGGTCATCTTACCTGTATCAAGACTGCTTTTTTTTTATGGTTATAAAGCTTGCCAAAAGATTGTGTGTAACCTTCCTGACTGCAGTGATTATTTGGAACTTGAGATAAAGCTGTTCAAGTTTCCAATTCTCTCAGACAAATGCAGCTCTTTTTTGGAGTAACAGGCTCCTTTCCTTCTTTCTTACACAGCCAAAGGCACCACAGTTGAAGGAACAGGAGTGGGGGAGGCAAAAGCCACATATTATAAAAATCCATAAGTTGCATTTGGAAGTGGCAAATTGTTATTTGTAAAGGGGCACAAAACATTATGTTACGTGAACAGGTTAATATGGTTTTGAACAGCACGGAAAACTAGAATGGAAGGGTATTTGATCAGTGCATGTGAACGTAACTTAACAGCCATACACATCAGCTGCAGGTCTGGCCCAGCTTCACTGACTTTATGTAAATTCAATCCAGTCAAGTGTCCTGATCCTTCACCAGAACTTGAGACTTAAGGATAAGATTACCTCATGGGCTGCAAAAGGTGACTTAGAGTAAACTATAGGTCTCAAGCCAGGCCAAGCTCATCCCCGTTTACAGACTGGGTGATCAGACTGTACTGTGCTAAACTGAAGCACCTAAAAAAACAAGGTTGTCTAGCTTCCATCATGAAAAGACAGAAAACTCAGTTCTCAGAGTTTTCAAGATGATAAAAGAATCACATGCTGCTCAGCCCTCACCATATCCTAAACCAGAAATGTTTTTTTGAGCAGATGAAGAAGAGCAGATGAGGAACAACGAGCAAGATCCATTAGGAGAAAAAGATTCGGAATGGAATCATGAACTCTATCACAGGATGCTGTGGAAATCAAAAGCTTAATGACATTCAGAAAAAAAAGAATTAGATAATTAACAGACAGCCCATAGCTATAGAAATGTGATTCTGATGTAGCTTCTGGCTCAGAAAGTTTCTACACTGCTGCTCACTGGGAGATTACAATCAGGAGAAGATTGCTGCATGCATGCTTTGTTGGTTAAATGCCTCTTGCCTTGGAGAAACTTTACTTGCTGTACTTGAGAGAAAATACAGAGGAAGGCAGACCACTGACCTAAGCCCCTACAGTCACGCCCTAGGAGAGGCCCACCTTTGCACAAACACAGCCTGCTATGGGGATGAAGCACACATGAATGCTGTCAGTAAGCCCCACTGGCAGAAAACAGATGTTCATGAGAAGACTTACACCTCTCACCAGGATTAACTTTGGATTTTCTTGACAATTATGAAAGAAACTCCTGCATAGCCTAAAAATATTTGGAAGCCATTCCAATGAGCAATGAAAAGTAGAAGTTTACCTTATTATCAACAAAACACTTTACAGAGAAAAAGTCTCAATTTTCCATATACATCTAGTAAGATCATCTGGCCAAACTATAAATGGTCACTGCTGCAGAGCATGTAAAATCTTGATTTCCTTTTTTTTCTTTCCTTTTTAATACAATAATTTGCAGGAGAGTATTAAAACATTTCTCTAGAGCATTAGCCTTACAAAAAAAACCTTGCATAGTAGCACTTTCTCAGCTGTAAGTTTTCTATTCACAAACAAAACCCAAAAGTTTTCATATTTCTCTTCTACAAAGATGAAATGTACTTAAAAGTAGAAGGTGTAACAGTACTTGTACTGTTACCCTGCTTGTAAAACTCACATGCAGTTTTCCGAAGCGAATTGATCAGTGTTTCAAGCTGCACATATTTTATTCTCAATCTTGCCTGAATGGAGGAAAATGGTTCTTTGTTGGTAGGGATGCAGCATCACAGAGCACAGCATTGCATTCAAAGGCTATTCAGGCAAACACTAAAAAAAAGGCTGGAAAACCTCTGAGAGGTGCTTAATCGAAGAGTTACCAGCAATTACTTCACATACTGAATTTTTCATCTTAGCTGACATTCTTAAATAACCTGGCACCAGTCTTTGACCAAAAGGATGACAGCAGCAGGCCAAGCAGTAAAATGCGGGTTAATATGCCACATGCATAAACCAGTGTACGCTCAAGTGCGGTTACATTAAAGACTGGTGAGAGGTGGAAGTCTAGTGCAGCCACCTAATTTCACCTTCCTTGTGTCAACACAAACACACCAGCTGAAGCCTGCCAAAACTGTCAGAGCTCAGAACCAGAGTTTTCTTGCTAGAGCTTTTTTGGTTTGTTTGGGGGAGGGGTGAGCCTTGTATTTTGGCAGTGTGAAAAACTCCCACCTGCCCTTCCTTTGAGGTGCCACAAGAACTTACTGCATAGTGTTAGCAAGGAGGCTATCAGGATTCCTACGGGCATTTCGGTGTTTCTTCCACACCAGTATGCTGTAGGCTATTCACTGAGCAAGACTTCCTGCTGTGGGATTCAAGCAGCACAGCACAGAACACAAGGTACGGTATTTTACCGACAGCACAGCGGTGATCAGGACAACATGCAGTATAGCATTTCACATCCTGAAATACAGTCAGGAAAACACAGGACTCCTGAGCTTTGTACATATATAAAGCAGCACTGACAAGCTCCTAACTGAACTTCAAAACCCCAAACGGACAGTTTTTCCCAAAGAACTTCCTCAGCAGCAGTCTGTGCTCAGACTCACTCAAAGTTATTTTAGCTGCAATACTCATTGCTTTCTTTCAAGTATTTTATGCCAAATCAGTCTTTTTGCTTTTTAAGCCAGGGCAAAAAAGGAGCTTAATGTCTGTGTCAGTTTCTGTCTGCGTCAAAAAAGGATTCAGTTGTTGGTTTTGTCACTTGTTTGTTTTTAAGTAGTTCTGATAAAGAGGACCAAACCAGAAATCAAAATGAAGTTTCACACAGTTTTCTTCTCTCCTTCGTGCCACTGATGTGTACTCTGCTTAAAATAAGTCACTAAGCGTTCTTTCAAGCAGAACAGATAGGACATCCTCTCAACTCTACAGCTTTCAGCTGGACCAGTATCACATGGAAGGAAAGTACCAGAACTCTGCTCTTATTTCTTTTTCCATATGCCCCAGTTTCAATGACTTTTCCATTCTCAACACAAATTGTTAAAGCATTTCATTTTCATGTGGGTAAAAGAAGTGTGCTGATGAAAGGAGAGGCAAACTGCTCAAAGCATACCTACACATTTACACATCTATGCTAATGCTTACAAAGAATGCTTTCTCCTAAAGCCCGTTTCTGGTTTGCCTTGAAATTAGCAGCAAGAAAACTCCATGTAGTACAGTCAGTGAATGAAGATGCTGATGAAGATGCTGCGTAGGTGACTAATTACCATTTTAGTTCATGGCAACATTCAGATATAGAATGCAAGATGTCAAACCTATTTCCATTTTATGTGCAGCCTCTAAAAAACATTACACTATATTTCACAGATAACTGTCTTGGTTAAATCTTTTCCCTCCCGATACAAAACCCACACATGTGGAATTAAAAAAAAAAAAAGATATCCCAGTTTCCACACATTTTTCTCAGCTAAATCAGAGACTTGACTGATTTTTATAGAGTTATCCAGAGTAGAAAAACAGACCTGAGAACACAGTGAGAAAAGCTGCCTGCTCCATCTTGCAAGATCCTTTGCATGATATTTTCTAATGAAAAATTAAGCACACACAACCCCAATTTTCAGAGCAAGACACTATGGCTATTAATGTATGCTTTGTTTTCACCAGTATGGGGTTTTCCATTTTGTCTGACAAGTAAGCAAGATATATACACTTCCCCCAATACAGAGTCTACTGCCATCAGTTTCTTATTGTCTCTTCCAGTTCTTTAATTGAAAAGCAAGACATCTGCTTTCTGTTACTGTTGCTCTATGTATTTATTTTATTGCTTTCTGGTGGTGCAATTGTATGGACTGCCAATCAGCTTGGAGCAAGAGTCCCTTAAGACTGAAGTCCCTCTCGTCCATGGAAATTGATATTCTGGAAAACAGAAGAAGGAGAATGAATAATGCCCTATTTCCCCTGCTCCAGCTTTTGAACAACTCCCCTCAAGCCTAGACAAAATAAATTTAACTCTTCTCAAATGCACACTCAGACTCTTCAAACTCAGGTCCTGATGCCTAAAGAAAATACTTTATTTGGAGCAGATTTATTTTAAAGCACAAAAATCTTAAACATATCAGTCACTCTGTAAAATTCTTCAATAAAAGTTTTTGGGAGTTTAACATTTTCATTTCCATGAGATCTAGCTCACTTCCTAAAACCAGTACCTTTTTCCCCCATACAAAAAAATCAAAGACCATTAAGGTAAATACCCCACCACTACCACACAGAAACATTTAAAAAGCTTACAAATCTGAAGTAACAAGACATCTCCATTCATTGTCACTTTGGTAAACTCATCTCACATAGATCCCATCCTTTCTCTTCTTTCTACTCTCTCTCAGAATTTGTTCCACCACACTCTCTGCTCTCCTTGAGCCCAAAAGACTTTGAAGAAAGACTGAGAAATTCTGCTGTACACACATCTCCAAGGATCTCTTCCCTGCCTTCATTTCTGAACTACAGTTCAGTGCTACATGTCCTTCTGCTCTTCCTATCCAGCCTTGCTCTCATCAGTACCATCCCATCTCTACCTCAGTCCTCTCCACTACAGCATCTGTGACTGAAGTCAGTTTCTATTTGCAAAACCCTCCAAAAATTATGTAAGTGGTGCTGTAGCAGCATATATAAACAGTATGGGCTTAAAATATAAACACTTGCAGTAGAAAAGCATAAAATAATAATAAGATAATACAGAAAAAACCTAAACCTGAATTTGACATCCTTTATCAGCACACTCATCATTTCTCTTAGGCAGTTTGAGAATGCAAAGACATAAAAGTCTTCTCATTCTGGCATGCAAGTCAAGAAAAGGTATAAGGGCAAAGAAGGCATGTTTTGCTTCAAACGAGGGCAAATGAAAAAGGTCTGGAAGCAGAACTGCAAGTGGGTCATTTTCCAGGTCTGTTTTGCTGCCTAGGGTTAGCACTTTCCGGCCCCTGAGGGCAGCTAGACCTCTTCTGACTGTCTTCTTCCTGCTACTGTGCCAATCCTATTCATCCCAAACCCCTCTATCTGAGCTGCAGACTATTTAGGTGCACCCCCACCACGAGTCTTCATGTTCTTTTTCTGAAGCCGCTGTTCTACTAAAATTTTGAAAAAAACACCACACCCACAAAAAGCAGAGAATATATTACAGTCTCATTAGGAAACTGATACACAAGTGCTCACTTACTTCAGCTGCAAGCAGTAAAGTTGTAACATCTAATTCAGGCATTTGGTACAGCAAACAGAAACAATCTGAGCTAGTCTTTTTCTCTCGTAACAAATGGGCAATTACATTGCCTACACAATTGCTTCAACACCTGAGAACATGAAGAGTGCAGAGCCAGGAAACACAAACAGGTTGGGCTTGTCAACACAGCAGGATACTCTGAATGCTCAGCATTTCCTTTTGGGAAAGCAGTCTCAGCTCCTAGCTGTGCTTGTAGCCTACAGAGAGGCAGTCCCAAAATCTTCTATCCCAGCTACACAAGCTGCCACATCCCAGGCTGTTTCATAGGAGATTCGTTCTCAGAGATTTCATAGGAGATTCAAACCTGAGAGATTCATTCTCTTCGCTTTGCAGAGGAGCAAACACATGTGGAGGACGAGGAAGGAATGAGAAGACTGAAGCAGTCTGGACAGAGAGGCAAGTGTAAAACCACCAGCTCTATAGACAAACTTGTGCCAAACAATTCAATCTTGCTCTCCTTGTAGTAGAAAAAAGGAAACCAAACCAGCACAGAAAAGAGTGAGCATCAAGCAAATGGTTAACACACCCCCAAAATGCAAGTGCACACAGAATTTTTCCTAGTAAATTCCTCAATACTTTTATTGCCTCTTCCCTCCACCAAATGCTCATTCCTGGTTCTCTTTCTAGGGTCCCCTGCAGTAAGATGTTCATAACCATTTACAAAGAAACAGGTAACACATATATGAAGAAATCATAGCTTGAAAAGGTAGGAAGTGAGTCAGTGCAATTTAATAACATGCCAGAAGCCAAGTTCAGGTGTCCAAAATCCTGAGCCTGATATAATGTGATTGTATAGCTTATCACATTTCTCCCCTGATCAAATCTGCCTCAGAGCTATAAATTCTATAATGACAAATGCATATACAAATATGTATGGCATATGCTAATACATGAAATAAATCAACTTCTAACAGCTACAACACTGAGTGTGGGGGGATGCAGGAGAGAAGCCGACACCAGAAGGGCTGTGGTAGGTTTATCAAGAGTTGACAGCCTAGCAACGCTTCACCTTACAAAGGTGGAGCCAAGATGTACAGAAGCCAGCAGTACTTTGTCAACACAAACAAAAGCAGAACCTCAAAAGTCACACCTGTGCATAACTTGGTTTTTCAGAGAGATGTAGGGCAAAAAAAACAAAGCCAAATGCTAAATAGGCAGGTATCAAAATTACTTCCTAATACGCACACACAATTATCACCAGCAATCCAAACGCACAAAGCCAAATTGCAAGACACACATTGCATAAATACTGACCAAGAGTCTTCACCACTTTGCACTTTGTAGTCATTGCAAGGGGAAATGTCTCTGAATAGAGTAGTATTTTTAGTCAACGTCAACATTTCCTGTGTGTTACCCTAACAGCCCAGAACTAAAAAATTCAGATTATGTATTAGGAATGGTTCTACGGATCTCTGAGTGCAGCTTCCAGAGGCACCAGAGGTCTGTTGATCAGAGCTTTGAAAAATTCTTTTTCAGGAATAAGGTAATTCAGTTCTGCATTTTGTCTTGCAGTGTGTTGCTTCTTACTAATTCTAGAGGTTACCATACATAGATTAAACAAGACTATTCACCAAATTAAGCAATATTTTTACTTACGTCAACATTAACCCATGCTTTATTATCTATATTTACACTACAAGACATCTTTCTAATTTCCAATAAAAGTAAAATATGCAGGAATTGACATCAATTTGTCATTTCTGCAATAACAAACTTCACAGGGGCAAAGTTAACAAAACTGTGATTTGAATTTTTCCAACACAAGCGACACAGAACAAACCGGAGGCAACAAATGGTCACAGTGCTGTTTACCTGAGGGTTTTGTTCCTAGGCAGAAGTTCCACAGTTTGGCAGTAGAAAGAAAGTAAAAAAAAAAAAGGCAGCTATAAAATAGCTGCTTCTCTAAATGAAACACACTGCTAACCCTTCGTCTGGTTTGCAAACAGCACCAAAAGTACCTCTATTATTTGTCACTCTCAAAAGAGGTGTTAGGGGCTTGACTAAACATGTAGACAAAATCCTCTTCACTTCTGTTAAGATGCCCCTTCAGATCACTATTGTTTTAAAGTAACACAGCAGCCTGGGGTGGTTTTGCTGCCAACGCCTTCACTGGACTTGCGCTGAAGATACAAATACAACACTATCACTGCAATTTAATTTGAGGGTTAAACTTGCTTTAAGAATAAGTGCATTGAAGAAACAGAGCTACACTGGAAGATTTCCAGTTCACTATGACAGAGCTTACTCTTGTCATCTAATTTCAGCTTAGCCAACACTATGAGCAGTATCACCTACATCATATAAAATGCTCATTTTCAAGTGCAAACTTTTCTTCCCAATTTTATTGCCACTTTGAACTACATTATCTCCATAAACTATAGTTCCTGATGAATCCACCAGCTTACTTATTGTTTGCACAAACACTAACAGCTGATTCCTCCACCGACACCTAGCAGTAAAACAAGGGCTAGAAAATGTCTTTGAGGGATCTGGAAATGTAATCGTAGTACATGCAGATGGCTCCCTAAGAGAAAAGCTATAAAAAGCAAGTGACTAAGACCCTTGTGCTGCATAGCTGTGCTCTTGCAGTCAGTCAGTCTTTGCCTACCACTCTTTCAAAACAACACCCCAACAACAAATACCACCGAAAAATCCCCAACAATTGTGCACAGAGGACTGGATTTGATTTGACTTCATGCACTCACCCATCACTTCAACTTAGCCCAGGAACTGCTACTCTTCATTACATAGGAAATGTTTCTTTCTGCTCAGCCTCAGAAGGGTTTCAACCCACCAGGTATATGAGCAGCACAGAGCAGCCATTCAATAATAAAAATATGGATACTGTGTAAGTTCCCATGCCCAGCTGGACACTGTTATAAAAGCGAAAAAAAGAAAGCATTTATTTTTTACTATTAAGTGCCAGCAGTAAAACTCATTTAAAAACTTTAGCTGTTTCCCATGGAACAGTCACCCTGCACAGAATCTCAAAAGGGACATCTGCAATCCACAGATTCTCAACTCCTGCCTTCCAGGCAAAACCCACTACACCAGGCTTGATCAACTGAAAGGTAACATGGTTTTTGAGAACTCTACCTTTAAGAATCCCACAAAATCTTGTTGGAATAGTGATGCTTTGGGCACATTACACAACAGCAAGGTGTCAGGGCAAGCAGACCTCTGCCAGACTGAGCGGCTCAGAAAGCCTCCTGACCGCCCCGACAGAAGATTCCTCAGCACCAGTATTACAGTCTAGGATAGAAAGAGATCAAGAAATGCGTGTTCTAATAAACCTGAGAGAGAAACAAGGGCAAACGCACCAGCCAGAACATTTCCTCAACTTTGCTTAAAAGGCTTCATGTTCTAAAGAAGTACAACTCCACACTACAGATAATCCTATATATTAGATAACAAATCATTCTAACGACGCATTTATACAGCAAAGAAGGTGTATCTCAGCTGCTAACTAGACAATTAATTCCTGCTAAAAACACCAGTGTCAAGAGGGTACCCTGGTAGAGCAAGGGAAAAAACTTGAGCATACAGGAGAACATGCATAGCATCGAACTGCTAAATCAATTTTGACACCTCTCTGCCTACACTGTAACTTCAAGACACGCTAGAAGAGAAAATAAACATTTTGCAACACAAAAGTGCAAGCACAACGCTGCATAGAAAAACAACTTATTTGATTTTTTTCCCTTATCTGAAAAACAATGCTTAAGTTTTACCCGAAGTTAATAGTGTCATGGTTTCACTTTTCAGCCACTAACTGTGACAAACACACAAGCAACAGGAAAGGATTCAACTTGAAAGGCATGTTTTCCAAGAGAAGCGTTTGGAAAGGAAACCACTCTTAAGATAGCTTCTCCTGCTTTTCAGCCCTGCTTTTGTTTAAGAGCAAGTATATTTGGAAGACAGCTCTAAATTCAAGAAGTAAATGCAAACAGAACAAAATAAAATTTAACTGAGCAAGGAAAAGCAATATCAAACACATTTTTCCTGTTTTTCAATAATTCCATTTACTGAACATCTTTGAAGCAACTGAAACTATTTGTATATTGACAAACATGCCCAGGAAAGTCCAGAATGCTCTGCTTCCCTTCTCTTCCATTTCAAAACGCCTCAGCCTAGGAAATCTCCCCATTAACCTGTGCTGTTGTTCATCCACTACAAGGACATTAGAAAACTTTTAGAGCATGAATTATTTTCCTTTAATTGTATTTTCATACTTTCAGATATTTCTTTATTTGAGCTGAAACATCAGGAGACAAAGACCCTTAAATCTGGTCCTCCCCTGCTGCACAAATACTGCAATTAAGCCTGCACTGGGCTACCCAGAGACAGAGTAAAAGAGGTCTCCAACAACATACAATTTGTTACCTCCAGCTGTGGAGCTATCAGCAAGAATCCTTCCCTGGTATTCATGTCCTTTCCTTCACATAGTGAAGAAAGGTGACCACAAACAAACTGAAACAGTAGGAGGGCTGAACATATGGGACATACAGATGGAATGAAATTTAACAATCCAAACACAGTGTCATATACTTAAAGACTAAGAAAATAACTGCTATAAGCTGAAAATTTATTCACTGGAAACACAACAGAAGACAGCCTTGAAATTGCATGCATCAATCTGTGAGCTACCAAGTTGATGGAATACAGAAAGAGAAAATACTTGACATTTAATCAAACATTCTCAGAAAGAATGTAACTGCTTTCTGTAATTTTCCCTCACTTCCATTATCTCTGCAAAGACCTAAAATGTCCAGCACCACCAGTACATTAGCTGTAGCCTGCTCTAAATGATCGTGGGCTCTTCTTTCAAGTGTCACATTGCCACTGGCAGTTCCCAGCTGCAGGAGTTACAGCATATGGATTACAACTCCCATAGGAGAGCCCACTGCACCCCATCAACACACTCCAATGAAACTGGGTTCCGGGATTTTTGTACATGGACCTGTAACACTCCATAAGTGGCTGGGCATGTTGGCATAAAACTGCACCTTCATTAACTACACTTCAACCTAACCAATGCTAGGGAGACAAGGCAGCCCAGAGAGTGTAGACTTAAATGCAAACACACAAACAGAAGCATACAGGATTATACCCCCTAACTCTTTAGAGTGATAGGTTTTTTTTAATTAGGGAACATGTCTTCAACAGCTCCTCTAGCAACTGCTAAACTTCTGGTCTCTCTGGTAAATCATCAGCCTTGTGTCACACAAACAGCAGGTAAGAGGGGTTTCTAGGATCAGGCCCTAATAATTGCTTTGCTCCAAAGTCACTCATTCAACCATCCACGGTTAGCCTTTCCCTCCCTGAAAGCACAACACCCTGTTTCCAGCATGGGGTGGAGCTCCATTTAGATGCGTCTGCATAAAATCACCACTTAATTCCATGACATTGGTACAGCGCTGACCCCTATTCACACAGAAGGCATGAAAGGAGCTCAGTGTAGTGGAACTGCGTTCCCGGCACGGCCGCGCTCTTCTGGCTGCCCTCACATGACCTCTGCTTGGTTTCTGTCACTGCCAAATGGGCAGAGCATAAACAAGTGCAGGGTGGCATGTCACATCCTCTCTCTCTCTCGATGCACCAAATCAAGCAATTAGACTCTACAGCAGGCACCCTCGGGGCATTAAAAAGAGAGAGCAAGGGAAAGTGTGTGTGAAGACTGAGATACCACCGATTCCTTTTTGTCTCTCCTTCACTTAATCCAGTAATTAGCACTACCAGCTCTTGCCTCGGGTGGAGCAGAAGTAGAAACCACGTATGAGTTGAAATGATATGTCCCAAATCAAGGAATGGAGCTGCTGCCCTGCACTGCCATTACAATCAATATATATGATTTTTATGTAACAATGCAGGACAACAAATCCATCCATAGTTTTCTACGTTGTCAGTGTGGTCTATCACCAACTTGCTTGGTGCTCCTACTCCTGCCTCTCCTACACAATTCCTACAAGATACGGATGTCTGAGGCTGTGCTACAGGAACTTACAAGCCCCAGTTTGTAGTATGTACAAGCCCCTGCACTCTCAACCAACATAATCACATTTCTGCACAAACAAAGAGCTTCTGATCAGCCATGAGGCCGTGTGGAGGCTGGAGCTGTGAAAGAAGCAGCAGAAGGAGAAAGCCCACACTCTGCAGCGTTCCAGTGACTAAGAGAGATTAGATTTGGCTGCTGGCTGAGCTGACTGTCTGTCCCCATAAAACACTACATCTATTATCTATCTAAAGGCATGAAATACAACTAATTTTTTTTTTAATGTTGGAAAAAAATTACACATTTTTAGTTTCCCAGGCAAAAGATGCACAACAATCAGGATATACAAACATACCAAATCGTGGCACAATTCCCTCTAGTTTCCCTTTTGACTTTAACAGTAGCCAAGAACTACTAGAACCTTTTAAAAGTTCTCTCCGTAATAATTGCTAATGTCCACAGTGCCTGACTTAAGAGAAGCAATTTATTGCCATATTTGTCGTTAAAACTGAGCAGCGTTTTCAAAAAAGCATAATGGGAAACCGGTAAACTCTCCTAAATTCTACTGCCATTAATTTACATCACAGAATCAGAAGGCTAAAAATAGTACCACTGTCTTTGAAGCCACCTGCTCCATCTCCTCTTAAAATGTATTTTTATTTTAGAAAGAAAAAATTTTATGAGTGTCCACCAGCTTTACCAGATCTTCTGTTCCTTAAAACTGCATGCAATCAGTTTTACAAATGAAATTGTTTTATCTCTTTATTTGAGAATAGCTACCTGTATTTTTGTATTCTCTCACTGTTTATTTTTTTAAATGGTTATTCCCTTGCAAAATTAAGGCATCTTACAGATCACAGATGCCCTGGAGACAAAAAAAAGATGTACCATGAATACGAATTCCCTTCTTTTCATCAATTGAAAGATTCCCTCAATTCTTGGCTCCCAGTTAATATGAAATAATTTCATCCAGTTTGAGTCCTAAGATATTCATACATGCTTATTAAATATATCCATTTCTTTCTCAATAAATCTCACCGATCAGTGTAACACAAACACATCCTTCCTATTTCCACCATATCAATCAGCAATAATTGGGAGCAAAACCAAAGACCCTAAGCTGCCTGATACTGTGTCCCATGCACTGGAGCAAACAACAGTCTTTTCTGGCTACTTCCCTATATTTCTATGCAGCCTTCCCATAAGCCAGGACTGAGAAGACCAGAAGTCTGCACCAAAGTAAGGAGATAACTACTCTGTGGGTCAATCTCCACTGACAGAAGCAGTGCAATTAAGAGCTCAGCTTAAGCTCTGACATATACTTTCTACTTAATTCACTCTTCCAAATCCAGTCACCGAGGGCTTTCCAAGCAATCCAGCCACCCCAGTACTCCAGGTGCACACAAGGAAGGCAGTAAAACAGCTGATAAAATCACCCAAAATACACGTACAGGTATACTAGCCACAAGCAAGCATTTAGAACTTTGGACAGAAGCTGTCCTCTGCAATGCACAGTCTTCTAGGGTAATGAGAGATATTAGTAAATGTAAAATCAGAACTTTGATGTGTTTTTATTGGAATAAAATTTTTCATATTGACCAGAATATTTTTCTGGCTTTAAAAGACAAAATATGATCAGACACCAACAAAAATACTACCCGGATCTCGGATTCTTCCACCCTTCCCTTTTTTCCTTTCTTTTCTTTAGAGTGTGCGGCTCTGAGTCCTTTCTAATAATTGTTCTGCAGTTAATCTTACAAATTGAGATTTTTATTCCTGTGTTCAATGATGCTGAAAATTGCCTGTGTGAAGAAATCCCCTTGGAATTACACCAAAACTCCTGCTATTCTTAGCACATACAATGCACAGTATGGTGAGCTGCATGGTAAGCATCCAGGTAAGTCTTCGTTAGCAAATTCCTCATTTCATAATGAAAATTAACACCCTGACATAACTTGCAAAACAAAACTGAAAATTTAATAAAGAAATCTGTATTTAAAAGCTGAGGAGGTGAGCTGTACTCAATGATCTGCCCCAAGTCCTGGATGACATCTGCCAGTCCCAAAGCAGTATCTTGGCTGTGCTTCATTTTCAGAGATGGTACACTTTAGTAGTCCGAGTAAGTAATCAATGCAGCACAGTCCACCTCATGATTTAGAATTTTTTTTTGTTTTTAAATGCATCCTTACATGAAAATTTTCACTTTAGATTTTTTAACCTGAACGTGCATCTTAGAAATTTCTTTGATTCACTGTAAAAAGATAACAATCCAGTAACATTGACATCTTATGTAAGGTGATATAGTCTAACCAGTAGTCCCTCACCTATCCTTGTTATGCTTTCAGGAAAAGGCACTGAGGAACACCTTCTAACCAAACTATCATTTTTATCAGTCAAATTGTAGACAGACATCTATTTTTAATACTTTTGCATAAGGCCATCACTACTGATTTTGCATAGGAAAAAAACTCCCTATGTAAGTAAAATTTCTTTCACCCCAAGAGTTGTCATCACCTGTATTCTTCTACTGCAAAAGAGCTGCCAAAAAAATGTTTATACAGAAACAACCTCATGTTCCCATCACCTCTCCATTTACACAAGAGCAAGAGCTTTGCTAGAAGCATGTGTATGAACTCAAAGTCAGCAGTTTTTACACAAGACATCTGATCTACTTTTCTTTGAGTTCTCTTTGAACAAGCTGTGTGTCCTACAGCACAGATAAATGCATTTCCATTGACCTTTCCTATCACTTGTTCAATTCCATTCCACAAAAGCAAAGCTGCACCTTGGACAATAAGAAGGATCAGGAAGTGATCAACAAGGGGAATTCTCCACTGAATTATTACTGAGTGAATATTGTATATTCTTACATCAAATTACAAAAAAAAGGACACGCTTCAGTGAGATTGTATAGTATGTTTTCTTAATCCCATAGATTTTCCACAAAGAGTGATTGGGAGCAATAGACTGAGATTGATGCCATTGTAGCAGAGATAAAGAAAAAAGAAACCAACCACAAGTAAGGGCTATCAGCTCTTTAACTGTATTTTAGAAGTCATAGAAAAACAACTAAAAAGCATAGTATTTCTCCTGAGAAGTCTAACACCTAATATTTTATATATATTTCATTATACATCGTTGTTGTTATTCTATCACTGAAATTGGTAACTCTGACAGGCCTTTTTACAAATTTTCAGTTAAGATCCTGGTTAAACTTATATGAAAGACACCACTAAGACAAAGAGTACAGCATCTAATTAATATGTTTGGCTGAATGAAGAATTAAAAGCAAGGGGATTTTGTATTCCCATGTTCAATCTAACATTTAGAATGCTTTACACAATATCCAAAAGTTTAATCTGTTTTAATTTGTAATAATTTTCATTATTAAAATTTGATCTACCAAATTCAGCTAACTGGGGATTAGGCCAATTAACTGTAAACATATTTCCCTTCAAAATAAGAGTAACACAGACCGTAGAATTGCAGCAAGTCTAAATGATATGAGAAAAATGAACTTTCAGCTATTATTGATTTCTTATGCAAATCCTCAGTAAGATAATTTATTTAACACAAAGGAGCATGGTCAGTTCTGTTGCGTTTATTCACTTTCTGTGGTCAGTTATGACACCCAGGACTAAGGCTGCAGCTTGTTTTTGAGAACAGTTGTTTTCAAACATTAGTTTTAATTTTCACTGTGGTGTGGAACACAGAAGATGGCAGCTGTGTAAGGACAAGAGATTGCAGTGGAAATTCCAGGGGAGCTAAAGTAACTGTGGCTATCTGTACTTGCATTCTGCACCAAAGCTACAGCACTTCACATAGAACCCAGGAGCTCCTTTCAGCTCTGGTGTGCCTATCATAACCTACCTTGGTCCCAGAGCACTGAGCTTGGGGCAGGGGGGATGACACAGCTGTTTTTACACAAGGGCTCTAAAATTCATCCAGTTTAGACGCTCTCACACCTTTAATTGGGAAAGGGCTGACCAGAAAAATGCCTTTTGTCTTGACGTACAGAGAAAGATTCTCTGTTCGCTTTTTAAGACCATCTAACACATTACAAAGTGAGAGCTAATCAGTTTTACAGGTGCAAAGACACATGGAGTTAAACTGCAACTTCTGTACAGCGCTCATACTGTACATAAAAAAAGCATGAGCGTTTACTACAATAAAACAAACAAATGCCTAAAACTACACTCACGCTGTTTAAATCTTTATTGTGTCAAAGGAACTTGAAATAACTTTGGAAGACAAAATCACCAAAAAGAGGATTACAACAGAACATATGAAACCGTTGCATGGTTAGCCAAATTGAACATTAGCAGCAGTGCAAGGTTACAGTTGCTGATAAAAAGCCTTGGGCCTGAAGTACAAGGCACTACTCTCCTTACCTTTCACTAACTTTACAATAAAAACAACTTCAAAAACACATATAGACCTTTCTTCTTTTTTAGCAGTAGTAACCTGAATGGGGACCTTCTATTAGTAATTCCTAAGGTCATAAACTTTTATTTACATACCAGACTGTTTGCTATGTAGTGTCAATAATCTGCTGATTAAAGGTCTCTCAAGTCCCACAGACACAATAGACCATGACAGCTTAATGACCTGATTATTGTAATCTGGTGTAAGATACTCCTACAAATTAACATTTTCTCATTCCAGACCAGTCTTGGAATTAATGAAGAAGTTTAGAAACAAGAGTGAGAGACCTGAAGCTATGTATTAGACAACGAACTGAAAGAACAGATGACAGCACCACCACCAGAGAGTTAATGAGCAGCTTGACCTTCAAGTACACGTTACAAGTTGATTACCAGGAGTGCCTGGGAAGCGGCCGCCCACAGCGAGCAGGGGCTGACCCGGGATTGCGACAGCAGCTACAGCACCCGAGTTCTCACCATGGTTTTGCCACTGACCTGCAGCAAGACCCTAGACAGGTCATGTCCCCTCCATGCCTCAGTTTTCCCTATCATCTTTTGTCTTGTCCAAATAGACTGAATTCTTCGGGACAAGGCCTGTCTCAAAGCTGAGGGCTGAGTACAATGCTATCCCTGTTGTATAAGCAGAAAACCTAGTAGTTTCTCAGACTCAGGAAGGGTAAAGTGTTGATGAAACATTGGTTTCCTTATTGTTCAATTAAACAAGACTAAATTTGGGGGTTCATGACAGATCATTGCTGGTTCACTTCCACTTCAATGTACTGAACATACAAGAAAGAACACAGCATGTGAAAAAGCATTTAGCAAAGGTTTCATTTTAGCAATGCTGCTTACACTCACTGGTTTTGGCCATACATTATCACAGTGGGTTACAAATCCACTAATCGATAGATTTTAAGACGTCTAAAGAAAGGGAAGGGAGGTAAAAGGAAGAGAAATGTAGGAGCAAAGGAATGCGTCTATTGACACTGGATAAAAATATCTAGGAAAACTCCAGAGGAGACAGAAGAGAAACGCAGAGACCCATCTTTTCCAGTGGCCTGTCCTAAATGCCAGTAAAAAAGAAACCTAAGAGCAGCTTTATCAACCATTCACACCTGACAAACTTTCATCAGCACCAGGATATTAAAGGCTGTTTTGGTACCTTTTAGTCACAGCAGGCAGCTATTCTTTAAGAGATGCAATTACCTTGTGTGACAAAGCCAAACACTTTTTTTTCCCAATAAAAGCCTGAGAGTCAAAGAAGGAAAAAAAGAAAAATAAAGCAAAGAACATAAAAGGCAGGATAGAGGGGGTTCATGTGACTTGTGCTGTTTAGTTCATTTTCTCCTTGCCTGTCCTAATTAAAGTGCATTTGGGATCAACATAATTAAGTCTAATAATGCCACAGAGGATCCTAAGAGAGCAAGGGCACTAAGCTTGTTTGCTACAAGCTGCATGTCCTTGCCCTTGCCAGAATAATCTGAAGTGCTGACCAGATTGAAACTTGCCCCTTGTGGTATTTTTTGCCACTCTTGGACATCACAAATACAATTTAGGAAACACCAAGCTGGTAGTGGCCAAGATCACAGACGGAATCCAGGCAAGTCAATGAAAAGATACAAACAATACCATGAAAACAGAAGAAAAGGAAACCCCAAAACCGTGATAACATTTGTCTCTGTGGGCAGTACTAGCTACCTGCTATTTTGTCTGTTCCAAAATTCCTCATCTGTTTTGCATGTCCACCCAGTTCTCAGAAGAGGAGAAATTCCCTTATGAAATGAGGCTTGGAACAAAATCCTTGTTTTGGGACAGCAGATTTCTTCCATTTCATTTGCACTGCAGATTGCATTCACTGCTTTAGATTATTTTAAAAACAAACAGAAACCCTAAAAAACAAGAACAGAAACTTGTTCCAACATGCCTTTAGGCAACAATCAGCTTTAATCAGCTCCTCCAGAGAAACAAAAAAAACCCAAACCCCACATGATAACCACCCCGTGCGCTGAAACATGACATAAGTTTACTGTTCAGTGACAAAATGTTCATTCTTTAATGTTCTCTGACAGTGTTATTAGCAATGGAGACTGAAAAAGATCTATCTAGAGTTTTCCATATGAATTACCAACTTTAAGTGACTACTACTAATTTCATGTAATTTCAACAGAATACTTGCTGTGCAGTCCCACAGGTGTTTAAAGGATAATTTCAAATTAGAATGTTCTTGGATTCTTTATGTTGAAAGCTGGGTTGCTTTTGGTTGTTTTTCGTTTCTGTTGGGATAGGGTTTTTTGTTTGATTTAATAAGCAAAAAGTAAGTTACACTTACAAACAGGATTTCTAGGAGATTCATGTTTTCATCCAAAATGTTGACTCTGCTCATTCAAATCCTTTTATTTCTTCCCACAGACTGTCAGCAATGACAAGACAAAGTAAGCTTTACATCAAAATTGGCAGAGTAGTCAAAGCGAGTGAGCGGCTGTGCGGCACTCAGTTGGCGGCTGAGGTTAAACCACAACAGCGTATCAGAGACATGAAGCTTGAAAGCTTCACAAGGTAGCATGTCCTTAAATCACAGAACCAGTTCCAGTGTTCTACCACACTCTTGCAAAGAACTTCTTCCTTATATCTGATTCAAATCAACCCTCTTCAGTTTGAAAATGTTAACCTTTGTTCTATCACAACAGGAATTCCTAAAACATTTGTCCTCAGCTTTCCCGCAGGCCCCCTTTAGGTACTGGAAGGTGCTGTGAAGTCTCCCCAGAGCCGCCCCTTCTCAAGGCACATCAGCCCCAGCTCTCAGCCTGTCTGCACAGGAGTTCCATTCCTCTGATCCACTCACTCCAACAGCTCTATGTCCTTCCTGTGCTGAGGACCCCAAAGCTGGGTGCAGTACTCCAGGTGGGGTCTCACAGCGCATCCTTTAAAACACTTTTAGGAATCAGTGGGAAAAGGATTTTAAGCTGTTGTTGCTGCTTTACAGTTTACAGAAAGAATTCACAGGCTCCTGATGACCAGCTTTGTCATGTTTGCCATGTACCAAAGCAAACCTCTGCCAAGCCTGGCTCCACTCGAAAAGGCAACTGAGTAACCATTAACTTAGATATTTACCAATTTCCCGAACTAATAATGGCTCTGAAGCAAATCAAATAATGAATGGAAGTTTCTTTTCCTCCATTCAGGAGGGACAAACAACTACAAAAAAAAATAGGCTGGCAATTGTCTCTGTATTCTTTAGAAAATAAAACCAGACAGATGGTGTCCCTGCCCATGGAAGTGGGGGTGGAACTAGATGATCTCTAAGATCCTTTCCAATACAAACCATTCTGTGATTCTATGTTGGGAAGGCTATTATTATTTCATGCCATAAGACTGTAACTTCCCCCTGTGCACTTTAAGTGCTCTTAATGACACCCACTACATTTAGATCAAAAAGGTTTCCCAGGGGACACTGACACTGCAGCTGTGCATTGCGCTGTTGAGATTATTTTGATTAATGTCAAGGTACAAAGTAAAAACCTTATTTTAACAGCAATATCCACCCAGAAGACCCCTGGTGCCTGTTCTGGGCCCCATTACCTCCAACAAAACTAACCAGTCATGAGCATTTTGAAGGAATTTGAATTAAGAGGCTCTTATTATCAAGTTTGGGTAAGGAGTCTTAGTGAATCTACTAGGACACCACAGTGAGAATGGGGAGAATAAGCTAAGTAAGCAAATAATCACCAATATCTACCCGCCGAAATCCAAGGACATGACAAGAAATTTCCAGGTGCCTGTCCTGTATCATTCAATTTTTCTTTTTAACAGCAGGATAAAAAAATAGCACATTTAATAGGTCTTCCTATAGCAGTCAGAATGAGACTTCATGTTTATTTTAACAGAGTCCAGAGATCTAGACAGAACGAAATCCATTCAGCAGAGGCAACATACAAGGAGCTACCCAAAAGCTGATGCAGCCAAGTGCAGAAGTGCAGTGCAGAGAACAGCATGTGGCAGCTCCTCACAGAAAAGGATCTAATACAGGATTATTCAAATGGCTGATGCTTGTTAAGACTCTCAGTGCAAGTAAATTCTGCCCAGACTTCAAGGTCCCAGCTACATCTACACATACAGCACATAGATCTCTCAGGACAATCCCCCACTTCCCATCCTTTTCCTCCCTCCGACAGCAACACCAAAGCACTGCTGTCATTTCAGCCACAATAACTATGTGCTTCTCTGGCAAATCCAGTCACGCTCTCTTCCTTATTGAGTGGGCATAACTTAAAAAAAAGATCAAAAATAATAAGTGTTTTAAAGACCTAAGGTAAATTCTAAGTTGAGTCAACAATAAAAAGCCACTACTCAAAAACCCTACTCCATATGGGAGCTTAAAACTGAAGCCATATATCCTACAAAATACAGACAGCAATCCTTATGTTCTATTTCGTCCCTATAAAGCTTAGCTGGGTGCTACATCTAGTTTTAGGCACTTAACTTTTACAAAGATATGGATTGCTTAGAGTACCTAAGAAAGCAAAGAAGTAACTGTTGGCCTAAAAAAACCCAACAGGCTTAGAATCTTTATTTACAACACAAAGGACAGCAAACTGGTAATAGACTCTAACCACTGCCTAAGGAAACAGGAATAACATGTACTCTGTGTTCACAACAGAAACAGCAATAGGCTGATATTTAATCAAAGATGAGTCAGATGAGATATCAACTAAAGCTCTAATAGTATGACAGTAGAACACATCAGCTTCTCTGGTAAGTCCCCGTTCTACTGCTTTCCTGAGCCAAAAACACTGAGTACTTGGAGCCTTCCCTGTATGATCCATAATTAAGCTGTCTCCCTATTCAACAACACACCTGTGTTTTCAAAGAACTTTCTTTTGCTACTGGTATACTTCTAGAGGCCCTTCTTAAGAATTTTTAATGCCCCAAGCTAGTTTGAACTGCAACCAGGCTTTGACCTGCTGGGTGGCATCCTTAGAGCCCAAAGGATGTTTGCACACACCCTCTGCCTGTCTTTGCTTGTATTTCTTCTATGCTCTCTTTTTTACATTTGAGTTCATTAAAACTCCTTGCTTAGCTCAACATCCCTTATTCTGACATTCTTGGTACTCTGCACACTGGGATGATTTGTTCTCAACCTCTCAATATGCCTTCCTCAAAGACCTCAATCAAATCAAACTATTCGCAGTTTTCTGTTGTCAAGTATCAATGAGAGAAGCTGATTTGGCTTAGAAATCTTTTTTTCATCTTTCTGAGATTCAAATAACAGGTTACAAGGTGGTGTTAGAATTTCCAGAAAGGCAAATACCACAAAAAGAAGAAAAACTTGTAAAAATAAGATGTAACTAAAGCTAGTACAGACTAACTTACAAGCTGTCACTGTAATTATTTTGCCATGTCTCACCTCATCTCCCATGCCTTCAATGAATACACATTCTTCACTTTTGAGCTGAAAGCTTTTTCTTCTAGTACAAGAACAAGCTAAATGTATTGAAAGGTTTTGTGAGTGAAACAAAAATCTACAAACTGAAGAGACTAATGTAGACCTCCAGATTTGGCAGTATACACTAAGGATAATAATCCTTTACATCTCAACTCTCTCAGTGTTATTGCTTAAAGTCATATATTATAGGTCACTATAAAAGACTTCAGACATACTGCAAATGATCACTTGGAGAAATCTGACAATTCTACCTTTCTTTATTCCCAGGTTGGAAAGGGAGCTAATTCACTCCTCCAAACTAGCATCTTCCTGAGGATATAAGTGCCTCTGTCCTCCAACTGTGACAGACAATAGGTCCACTCTAGAATCATGGGCACGAAAGGCCTAAAATAGTTAAATGGATTTTCATGGGTGTAAATTACACACCAACTAACTGCTGCTTATAAGCTTTTTCTCATGAACCTTGTACCTTCCACACAATACCATGGTCTGGAATAGATAAAATATTAGTGCAGTTTGCCTTGTAGTAGCACGTTTTTGGTTTGTTTTTTTTATGATCTTACTCCTACTGCTAAAAAGAGGCAAAGAAGCTGCACCAATTGGAGAAATCTGAGAAAATATTCTATGGCAAAATGCTGGCAACTATCACATTCATCACCGTAATATCAACATCAAACTCTAACTCTCTTTAGCCATTCCCCCCAAAAGAATGAACAGAATATAGTCGCTTTTAAGGACCACGTAAGAAACAATATTAGCAATAAACGTATTAGCAATAAACTTTATTTGCAACATCTCACTGCTTTATCCCCTCACCCTTTTCGTTTGCAAGCAGTCTCCATTTCCATCAACATGCTGGTTTTGGCTGGTATAGAGTTAATAGTCTTCACAGTAGTCAGTACGGACTATACTTTGGATTTGTGCTGGAAACAGTGTTGGTAACACAGATTATTTCATTCCTGCTGAGCAGCACTTGCACAGTCAAGGCCTCTTCTACTCCTCATCCCACCCCACCAGCAAGGAGCCTGGGAGTGCACGTGGAGTTAGGAGAGGAAACAGCTGAGACAGCTGACCCCGACGGACCCAAGGGATACCCACACCAAATGACATCATGTTCAGTATATAAAGAGGGAGGGGAGAATGAGGAAGGAGAGGACATTCAGTGATGACATTTTCCTTCCCAAGTACCTGTTACACATGATGGAGCCCTGCTTTCTTGGGAAAGGCTGAACACCTGCCTGCCCATGGGAAGTGCCGAATGAACTCCCTGTTTTGCTTTGCTTGTGTACACAGCTTCTGCTTTACCTGTTAACCTGTCTTTATCTCAACTCACAAGTTTTCTCACGTCTACACTTTCAATTCTCTCCCCCCTCCCAACACAGGGGCACTGGCTGAGCAGCTCCTGGGGCTTTGTCGACAGCTGGGGTTTAAAGCATGACATTTAGGAAAGTTACATTACAAAAGAAATCAGATTTAAATTACCAGAAAATAATAAAAGGTAACTTGCAAACATGGCAGATGTCTGCTATAGTCACATTCATAACAGAATGACCAGATTTTTACCCTTATTTGAAAAAGACATTATGTAGCCTGGTTGAAGGACAAAGCAAATCATGTTGCTGAAAAATCCAAGAATAAGAAGTGTTAAGCAATTTCTGTCATATAAAGCAATTTTTAAAATCTGCGTGTATACGGATGTGTCTATAAATACACACATACACACATAGATTATTCTAGCATGGCTCGGATTATTCATTCTCATTCATCAATGAGAATTTGCAACAGTCTCTGAATAAAGGGAATAAGAACTGTACCTTTCCAGGTAGGATTTAATGCTCAACCTTTTAAGAGGAATGACAGCTTCCCAGACTATTCCAGAAAACCAAACAAACTTCTGCTTCTGTTTTCTAACAAAATCAGTTTACACTTTATGTGACTCCTACTCCTCATGCAAGAAACCAATATCCACGTGCTCAGCAGGAATGTCAGTGAGACTTCCTACCTATTGAGAAAGAGACTCTCATTCTACTCCTTCAGGTCATTACCACGCAAGTCCTTTGATTAACAGGGAGCAATACTTCTTGAAGCCTTAAAGTCTTTCTTGAATTCTCAATACTAGAAAATTAAAATCCTCAAAATAGAGAGGCATCAACTCTTGAAGGTGTTTTATGGACCTTGTAATAATTGTTTTCCCACAAAACTCTAAATACTTCTTACTGTTAGCTCTAATTAACTTGTTATTCATTACTTGAGATCCTCCTTTTTCTTGGCTCATTAGTTTTCATGGGCAAATAAAAATATAAAAATGAGCAGTCCAAAATTCTAACTATATTAAATATTATAAACTATGTGTCTTTTAACTTATGTACAAACAGTAAACAAGAAAGTTAGAGAATTACCAAGAAATTAAAAACAAAACAAAATACACCTCATTCTTAAATGGGTTTCAAATAAGATGCACACCCAAAAGAAGGAAAGAAATTTTGATGCAAGATTTGTGTAATCATTTGTCCAAGCACCAACTTGATCTCCATATAAAATAACAAGATTGACAACACTGGAGTTATTTTAACAGGCTGAAATGAAGTAGGACATGGAAAAAGATAAGAAGTTCTCCATGATAAATGCAGACAGCTATACCACTTGCTAGAAATACTGATTTCGATCTTCTTGGAATATCATGAAAAAATGTTCAGTAAAAACCCATCAGTCCTGATAATAAATTAGGGAGGGAAAAAAATAGTTTAAAAAGTGGCATACGAAATAATTTAGGCCAAAGACACAAATCTCACTGCCTTTCCAGAGAATAAATACAGTTTTCAATCCTTGAGTATGCATATTAGACACCCACTGTAAGTCATATTGCTTTCAGCATATGCAAATAGAATCAACACAACAAACCCCACTGAGCACTGTCAGCAAGGAAAATCAAGGGAACTGATGAACAGAGAAGCTGAGACCCATCACAGGAAACTGCAATTTTATGGCCAGGAGCAAGAAGGAACTCCATGACAACTAACATTTCGAGGTGAATCAACTGGTCATTAAAAGCTGCATTAAAAGCAGGTTATGCTGTCTGAGCCCGGTGAGCACAGTCCACAGCTTATCTCACAAGCAGCTGACATTGCTGATTCACAGGGATTCTACAGTTAACACTCAAGTCATGCGCCGGAAGAGAAAGACTCTTTGGAAATGAGCTAAAAAACCAAATACATAATGTGAAAGAACATTTTAAAAGTTTTAAAGCAAAAACCATATCAGACCTGGAAAACAAAACATTTAACTCTCCTGAAGGGTCCTAAGATCATCCAGACCAAGAAATCACTGGATTTCTTGGATGGAGAACCATGAAAGTTATCATCACAGAGTAATCAAGAGTCTAGCTGCTTGCAAACTTGTTTAGGATGCTAAGGACACTGTCCTGTTTAATTTCTCAATTTGTCTGAGCAATGGGCTGAATCTGATCTGAATATCTCCTGGTGACAGAAAGATGAAATCAACCACATTACCGGCCAAACAAACAATTCCATATTGAAACAAGAAACTTAGGAGAACACTTCCTCCTGAAAAAAAAAAAGTAAAAAATTAGACACTTTCTTGGGTATATTTTAACAAATTTGTACTTCTTTATTAATAGATTCTCGGGAAATTGGTTGACCTTAGGGAGATTTTCCGTAACTTATTATTATTGGAAGTGGTTTAATTTGGTAACATATGAAGGTTAGCAAGGAGCCTCTTCCCCTACACCCCAAAACTCCTGAATATTTTCCCCATCTGTGCTTTCACAAGTGAATGCCCAGTTTCCAGGATCCTTGCCTGGACAGATACAGCCCCAGCAAACAGAAGCCTTTGATCAGTTTCCAGCTCACTGCTGGAGAATATTTGTTTAGGGCTGACGCTACTGTAAAACAGCATGAAAGTAAGTAGTGCTGTGCATAGGGGCACACAAGGCACACTCATTTTCAGAGTAATGACCTGGCTAACACAAGCAGCCTCTATTGCTTTGCAGTCCTGCATTGCTCTTGCTATGAGGAACTTCTTGTAACTTACTCAAGTAGAATTGTCAAGGGCCAGACTTGTAGCTACCACTGAGAACAAAGTGTAGTGTCCCAAAGGAAATTACAATTAGTACTTCTCCAGCTGAGAAACTGTAGTGGCATTTACTGAAGTACTTCTGCTGCTATATTTCCTATAATTACTTCTTCAAATCCTCATCTGTTTTGATTGCTAAAGGTCCATGGCTAGCAAGGAAGCTAGCAAGGCTTCCTTCGGGGAAAGCAAGGATACAGCTTCACATAAAGAGGCATTTAAATAAGAAGCACACTTTGCAGACAGACTGGCCAGTGCTCAATATTTGCTTCTACTTTTGGTTGGCATTACTTAAAATGTGTTAGCAGAATTGCGTCCCTCCCAAGTTTAACATCTCCCTAACCCTGGCCAGCCTACTTAACATGAACCTGTATCTGAATCCCTGCTCTGCGTACTACCTTCACCAGAAAAAGCAGAAATCAGCACAAACATGATACATGCAACAAGCTACAAAAAAAGCTTTTCTCTATCCCTTCCCCCAAAATGATGCCAGTCGAGGAGTGACCTGTGGCTTGCAAGGAGTTGGCAAATTGCCCTTTGGATACACAAAGCAGATGGGTTATAAGCTACTGGATACTGAAAGGCTTAGAGAGGTAAGAAAGGACATTGTTTGTTAAATCCATTCCTGAAAATCCTCATCAAAAGGCAACTGTCCTTTGCTAGCAGGCAGTTCATCTTGATGTCAGATCAATCAGGGCCACAGGTTCTTCAAAGACTGTTACGCTGATGCCTCAGAAGTAGTTGCCCAGCTCATACCCATTTCTAAAAACTCTTTTCCAGCAATCTGCACAACTTCCCAGTCCACTCAAGAGTCATGCAAGAAACATCCAAGATAACAGCTGAAGAAATGGGTATAAAATCTTGGATGAAAGCCAGCAGTTCCCAGAAAACAGATCTTAATTCTATACTCCATTCCTTCAAGGCTGACTACAGGGCAACATGAGTAACCAATTTCTTATGGGAACTTTAATCTCTTTGGACAGAGACTGGGAGGAGTGAAACACAGGGAGTCCATGAAGGCAAAGAAAATAACCTAAAAGAGGCAGACATAAGGGAGAGGTGACATTTTCAGATTTATTTCACTTGATTGGACAGAAGCGCACATCACTTGGACCTTTTGTCAAACACAAGGGAAGACTAGAAATGACAAGAGAAAAAAATAACCCAGACTAAAGAAGAAATTCACCCAGGAGTTTAGGAGGGGCTAAACTAGATCCCTGTACCATTTATGCAACAGAAAAATACTGAAATGACTGGCTATTTATGAGTAATTATCACAGCTATTATAAAAAGATTTGTTAAGGGAATTTTGGCTGTTATATAATTATTCTATGGGACACCATCTGTCTTTAAGTCTTCATAAAATTAAACATATGTTGTTTTCACCAACTGCTGTAGTAGACTCGCATTCTCATCCTGCTTACGTGCTGCAACATAAGAAGTCTATTCATATCACTGGGAATATGTCAGAGCCAAATATCAAGTAGTGCTCTGCTAGCAGTTCCTTTTGAAAGCCAGGCCACCTCCTCCCATGCTGAACTAGAACTCAAGGGTAGCTCAAGGGTTGCACTATACACAGCTTAGCCTCCTGCTTTGCTGCAGCTTTCCTTTGGCAATAGAGTTAGGATCTGAATATTAAGGGATGCTTCAGTTATTCTTAGCCTTTTTATTTTTCCCTCCTCTTTCAAGTTCAGGAAGAGGACAACTCAGAACTTTAACTGCTCAAAGAGTTCCTGTCTATAAAACAGGGTCCTCTGCAGCAGGCTCCTGCTCCATCCCTTTGGATAAGGTGTTTGGATAGGATCAAAGGTATATATTCATTTTCCTTCCAATAAATATTGCAGATGTGGACCAAAGGGCTTCAGAATTATTACCGAGGAAGGAGGAGGGGATAACACATTTAACACCTTACTTCCTCTGTGTTCTTGACAAGAGGTCAGCAAAAGTTTGAAGAGTGGTGGTACAAGAATTGTCACACAGCAATGCCATCTTTCAGTCCACTGGTAGGCCATGGTACAGGACCCAGACTTCGCAAAACTCAATATATTCCTCCTCCCCCTTAAAAAAATAGTTCCAAGTAGTCACAAATTATGCTGGCTAGTCACAAATAAGCCTTGCTATTTTGAGATATCAGTATAACAAACAATAACAAAAAACCCAAACAAACAAAACCCAACAAACCCCAAACAAGACAAAACAAAATTAGTGGCTGAATTGAGGAACTGCATGGAAGACCCAGCTGAACTCTCCAGAAGCAAGATTACATGCAATATAAAACATGAAACAGAATCCTTTATCAATAACTGTATACAGTTTTCAACTCAGGAGCCCTCAGAAACAACTATGCATCAAAACACCAAGCTAACAGTGCTGTTGAAAACAAGTGAAAGTTCAAACCAAAACACATTTTACTAAATAAAGCCAGCCCTTTGCATCAAGACTGTGTTTCCATTTCATTTTTTCCCTTAAGTACAGAAGGGTTAATACAATTTGTCATAGCCACTAGGACAGTTGCAACACAATTAGCTGAAGTGGGCTGCCTCTCTTTCCAAGTGCTCACAGAAGGAGCAATAACCTCAGAAACCGGACAACCAAAGTAATCTGATTTCATTTTCTAAAAACTGTAGAATGACTGGCAATTACAAAAAACTGCCAAATATAAAATAATCGTAATTAAAAACTGAACGAAAACTGTTGATTTGGCACTATACTTGAACCATTAACATGTTAGACCTGATAACAAGTCCTCCAACTTTAGGCCTCATACAGAAAATCAGCTACAAGGCTTTAAACAAAAGATGTGCAATGCAATGCACCAAAATTGACTGTTGTTTCTTCTCATTTGGATAAAGACTGAAGCCTTTAGGTAAGATTCACAAAAGATATTTTGTACAGACCCACGCACGCTAGCCACTACTGGGGAGAATTACTGTCACAAGTCACCAGCTTCAGGTCTGAGAGCTACACAGCTCTTCGTGCAGCCACATAGGTGGTGCTAATATGCTTGAGGGTTCCATCCCCATGTAGGCCATTCACTTAAGAGTAGGGCTTCATGATCCTTGTGGGTCCCTTCCAACTCACTAATCCTCTGATAAGTGTTTTTAAAAGCAGCACTCCACTCAGTTGAGAAGGAAGGACAGTGTGTGGCAACAGCATGTAGGCCGTTTTCATTTTGCAGGAACAAAAGGAAATTAGCAGGGCCTATCCCAAGGCTGGAGCAGGAGTTGCCTGGGCCCTGAACCTGTCACAGCCGGGTGAGCAAGGCCCCCTCAAGCTACCTGGGGTGTTTTCCATCCAAGCCTGATCAACTCAAAACACTACTGCTGCTGTGACTGGCACCATGTGGCACAGGCCCACACAGTGCTCACCTCACACTTTCTGCTCAGTCCAGCAAGTCCTGCCATGTCAAATACAGAGCTGGCTGGCAAACAGACCCACAGAGTGGCTCTTTTACCCATCCCTGACTCTAAGCTGTGCAGATGTGTTCCCTCATGGCAATCCCCCAACATCAGCCCAATTTAATCAGCCTGGCCACAGCACTGGGACACTTGGCCCCAAGAGACCATTTACTTCCTCGCATTGGGCAGCATTTGACCGGACCTACTGACCAGTTTCCTATCAGCAAATCTACTGTGTTAAAAGATGCTTCTGGCAAATCTCCAATTCTTTCTGTCCTTCCAGATCCAAACTACTATCTAAACTACCTGTACTAAGCAGATATTTCACGTACTTTACAGTTCTGTAACCTAAAGGCTAAAATAATTCCACTTGCCATGATCTGCCGGCCTAGTTTCAAGCCAAAAAACCTCCACACACAAAAACCCAGAGACAAGATCATCCGCCAACTGGCACACTCTTTTCAAACACCTTTGCTAAGTTTCCCCATGTTAATCCCTTTCTGGAAATGCATAATTTCTAAAGTATTTTAAATTAACCTCCCCTTGGGAAAGCCTATTTCCCTGCCCGCTGCCTCTCCCCAGCCAGTGTTGGCACAATATAGAAAAGCAGTTGCAGGTCTGAGGACTGCCAGCTTGGGGCAGCTCCACTCAAGACAATACAGAAATGGATGCTGCATGACTTCCGTATTAAAAAGCTCCATCTCAGGGCTGATACAGACACTCCAACTTGATCAATAAGCACAGGACTGGAGCGCAGCAATATTTCTAGTATATGAACAAAATCAGCTCAAGTAATTGAATATCAGGGAACAATACTTAGATTCAGCAACAAATCCATTGTTAGAAAAAGATTATTTATCACTAGCTACTATAGATGTATTTTGATGAGCTTCTGTTTGTTGATCTTTAAATTGCTTTGTTTCCCTACAGATTATGCAAAGAAGGTAGAAAATAATTTCTTTGAAACACAACCTAAGCAAAAATTATAGTGTTGAATCTCAACCCTTGTAAAAGGTTTTAAAAGCATTCATCTAAATTTACTTTTATACTGTCATGTAAAATAGGCTTTCAATAGCATCAGTGCCAATACATTTCACACAATAAAGCAACTTCTAGCAAACTCAGAAGTACAGCTTCTGGGAGAAAATATCAAGATAAAGTCTCACTCCAGCTGATGAGAAAAACCCATTCACTGTAAAAGCCTTTTCATATGCAGGTAGCTCTGCTGCTCTTGAATATGAAAAACAAGTTCCATCACATCACTCTTCCCAGCAGTGCTGCTTCTTTCCTTGAGCTCTGCTGAAAGCATGAGCAGATAGGAGTGGTTAATGATGACAACAGGAGTACACCTAACCATATCTGAAGAGAAACTCAAATTCATGGATCAACTAACAGCCAAAGAACCTGTGCAACAAGAAGTTTTCCATCTGCTGCTTCAGGAGCATAGGGTTGCATTTCATTTCAAGCCCTTGCAGGAGAAGCATATCTCTAGGAAAAGGGCAGGAATGCAGTGTTCTAAGCTAATTAAGGAAGCACCAGAAGAGAATGACTCATGAGTGAACACAGATGAACACCAACCACTCCAGGTTCAAAGTGCAGGTAGGACACAAAGATCATCTGTCCCCACCATTAGGTTGAGGTGCCACTGTCCCAGGCAAAGAGCCAATAAAAGTGAAAGCCAGCACGGCAGCCATGCAGCCTCTCTCTTGGCAATGCTCATGCACTTCATTTAGGATCATGGCTACGTGTCAATAAAGTCATCTATACAGCAGCAAATTCAAAACACCAATTCCCTCTTCCCTGAAATTCTGCTAAGGAAAATCTGGTCTAAAAGTAAGAGAACCTTCCTCTCCTATCCCATGTAGTATGCATACACTGTGCAAACAAAAGAAGAAGAAAAATCATACACTAGTGTAATCTTAAAAAACATACCCCAGAAATTTCAGGTCAAAAAAACACAAATCACACTTGCTATTCTGCAGGTTAATCACCCAACTCTATGTCTAAGGTACAAGGTAAAAATGCCAGCTGCGTTTAAAAAAAGGTCAAAGCAGGTTGCAAAACAATGTTGAAATGCAGCTGTTTATAGGGTATAAGAACTGATGACACACTGGAATGAAGTAAGGAACAAAGTAAAGCTCACTGTATAACTACTCATATACAGCAATTTACTTGAGAGCAAAAGTAAACATCATTATGTAGTCCTATAGCAAGCAACTTGCATTAAATGGAGAGAAAAAAAACAAAACAAAACAAAACAAAAAAAAAAAAAAAAAAACAAACAAACAAAAAAAAAAACACGGTTTAGAGGTTGACTTAGCTACAGATAGCTAAAAAGCAATCAAACCACAATAGATTTAATACTCCCATTAAAACCAATCTTCAATAAACTTGTGATAATTGCTTGATGTTTGACATCTGCACGCAAAAGAAATCTTTTTACATTTCTATCATTTCAAATTCACTGCACCATTGCATGCCTGCAAGCAGAAAACTGACAACACCACAGAGAACCTCCACTACATTCTCTTACAGCTGATCCTGATTTCCTTTCCAGGGTCATACATGTGCACATACTGATGTGCTTTCTGGGAAGGTTTGGTCTGTGCCTATGTGAGTAACTTTTTATCAGTCACAGTTCTTAAGCCTCAGATCTTCCCTCTAATGCTCATTCTCTGGCACAGAGGTTGCTTCCTCCTCGAGACACTACTTTCTTTAGCTGTTCTCCAAACTGGAGCTATGAATTATGTCATTTTCAAAGGAAACAAAATAAGACATAAAAACAATACATTTGCAACCTACATCATTTCACCATTTCAGCTGAGAGAGCTGTCAAACCAACAGTGACACCACTACAATTAACAGTGTCGCCTGCCAGCAGATGGAGAATCTGCCACCAAGACAGTCACTTCATATAACACAGAGCTAAAACTCACCAAATTTTTTCTGAAAGGATGATCCTCAAAACAAACCAAGCATCATTAAAGTGGGCAGGATCTTCTATTTTGTTCTGCAACAAGTTACTGAATACTTTGTTTTCCTGATACTTCCAGTTACATTATTACTATACAAAGATTTGGAATTTAAGAGTCCTAAAAATCAAGTACTTTGAATTAAAACAGCAGATGTGTCATCTGCACCTCACTATTCTCTTGCTGATCTATTCTGTCAAGTGAACACACTTGACAATGATCTAGATGTAACATTTAAGCATTCATTTTGCACACACACCACTTAGCAGAACTAAAGTTTTGATCGACATATCAGTCACCAGTGCTGAAGAAAACAGAGAACCAGCACACTCGTGCGGAGTCCTTATCTTCTGCTTCTCCTATCACCACTATATCCTTCAATATCCTAGAAGGGAAAGCCAAGGGAAATCATCCTGCAATATACCCAACACAGTAGAGTGATATTTGGAGTGACAGCTTCTTTATGTACACATCCACCCCAGATTTTCAGAGCTGAACTTCTTTACTAAAAGAAAAAAAAAAAGAAAATTTCCTATGCTCATGTCATTAAATATGATGGAAAAGCATAGTGAAACCAAATTAAATAATAACTTTCCTGCAAGAGTGAAGCACCCTAATGCTGCATCAGCATTACTTTGAGATTTACACTGCACTGTAGAACAGCTGGGATGATGCTAACATACATGGACAACTCCTCTACAAGTTTTTGGCTTTTATTATGAGAAGACATTTGAATAACAATAATCAGATGCCTCAGTTATGTAATGAACTCTTAAAACATTTCCACGTGTATTTCCTACAACAGTTGAGATCTTGCCCTAAATGACACATTCTGTTGTTTCACAGCAGAGTGTGCCTTTACTTTGCATTTGTGTACACTATCAAATACTGCTTTACACAAGCACCTCGAATACACCACAGTTCAGAGTTTTTGTACTTGCATATAAATGCTCTAAGAGCAGCAATAAATATGCATGACATGTACCACCCAGAAAAACTACACTAAGTGAAACAAGAGAAGTATTAAAGATACAACAGATGGGAACGCTTAATGCAGAGACAGAAGTTACAGCCCTATTTGCAATTGCCACTTTGTTCACCAGAACCACCTTCCACCTCCTCTCAAAAAGTGACCAGGAGAAAGGCAACCAAGGTAAGCACTGGGTTTGAGGAGGGGAGGGCATTCAGCATTTTCAAAGAAAACAGCTTCTAACAGTGTTAACTAATGTACTCATAAAACAGGGACTCATATGGTTAAATTAACATGGTGTGTTGCAAAATTTGCCACAGTCACTGCTCCCAGCTGAAATTATGAGAAAGATATTCCCTCCTACATACTTGGCCTCTCCATTTTATGCAGTTTTAGTTGCTGCATCCATGGGTGTTAATAACTGAATAGTCGGGCATAGAGTTCTCCCCAAGACTCTCCCCACCATCACTGGGGGAAGAGAGCAAGCTAACCAGCAACCTCTCATGAATCGTTTGTTCATTCACATGCTGAGTATTTATCACACAACAAGATAGTTCCATTCAGTTACTACTTCAAGAGATCTACGACATCTAGATCTGAGGGTTTTTTTTTCTCTCCCTCTCTCTAGACCTTAAAGGTGAAAATCTACTTTAGATGCCTTAACTGTGTGAGAAGTAGGGTTCTTATATGTTTTGTGTTGAAACCCAAAATGGTTTACCTATTACTGAGTCTATCTGTTGAGAAGGTCATATTTTATGTGCACAGTCAGACAAGATGAGCAGTTCCACTGGCACACAGCTCTTGCAGGAGGTTGAGATCACATCATGTACAGCTACTTTCACAAGAACTTGAATCAGTTATTTGGAGAGATCGTGATATAATGCTTGTGTCTCCAGATTTCGGTTTACTTTGATCAAGTTTACTGGTAACTAGTGAGGAGGTGCAGTGCCATAACGTACTCTCAAGTCAGAAAAGCTGGCATGCGTAGAGTTCAAAGACTTGTAAAATCTTTCATTTCTAGCAGTCAGTCATCTTTTGACCAAGCACAAGTAAGAACAGGTACTCATGAACAGCAGCTGATGTTGGTACTGAACATCCAGAGCAATGTCAGTTACCAACTTTCTTTCCACAAGGCAAAACCACTGGATAAGCTACATGACAACCACCTGGGGAGATCATCCTCTGATCCATTTGCAGAACTCATCACACAGAATCTGAACCTCCCCCTAACCCCAAAAAGAGCTTTCTCATAAGAAAAGTCCTCATTTTTTTCTCTTCACAAAGCATGCTCTATTGTAGGAATCCACCACAAAGTATAGGGCAGATGTGGCACTTAGAGACATGGTTTAGAGGTTGACTTAGAAGCAATTAAGTTTATGGTTAGACCTGATGATCTGAAAGGTCTTTTTCAACTTAAATGGTTCTGTGATAACCTTGGATACCTTGACTTTGCAAGGTAGTATGAAGATGACTGTACTGCCATTTTCCCATCACTAATCAGGTAAATTGGTGAATTAAACTTAGGAATGTATAGAAGTGTCCCAAATGACATATAGTAGCGCTCTGAACTTCACCAGGTCACACACGAACACTGACACACATCATATGTCCTTGCAACAGTGAACAGTGAACTTTCACAGAGCTGTGACTGTACCAAAAGCTCTGCAGCTCATCACCTTCACATTCTGCACAACTAGTAACCAGTAACAGCTGAGGCAGCAGTCACAGAAGTGCAACTCCCCTGCTTGGCAAAGCCCAAAAGAGCTCTCCCCAGCCTCCAGCAGCAGCCAGACACCACAGATTTGTGGCCTTATGATCTAGAAAACCTCACTACTGCCATATGGATGAGATTCTAGTCTGCTGAAGATGTACTTGGTTAGGTCTTCACTCTGCTTCACTCTCCTTTCACCCCCAGTTCTTGCATTCAAGTCTTTGAAAATTTCAATTTTTTAATTACAAAACAAACAAAAACATCACACTTAAGCAGGGGCTTCCACTGCAGTTTATTATCAAAAGATATTTAGCTTTTTGAAAGTTCTAGCCCTTAGACAATGCAAAATGTATGCATTATATACCTACTACTGACAAACATGGACAAAACTACCTGCTGAATCTCAACCCCCCAAACAATTATAACAAGCTCCACTCCCCAGTACATCCCCTTATTTTGCTCACCATTCTAGGTAGCTCATGATCATACAGTGCTACAGCCAGCTACCTGTCCTTCCCTCAGCAAGGGGCTGAATAAAGGCAGCACAAAATAAAGCCCTGGGAAGGAATTGCAGAGCTACATAGATTTCTCTTGTCCTGCCACTATTCCCTTCTCAACCTGCTGTGGACTAAGAGAAGAGAAAATTATCAGAATAACAAGGACCGAGCCCTTGCAGCACACAACTCAGGCACCAGTGCCGCGTGTATGGAGAGACTGGCACCGCGTGCTACACACTCCGTTCAAGCAGTGTGGAAGTAGCAGAGTAAGTCACAGATTACCAGAGATGCAGCTGTAAGTTACCTGCACCACTGAGCATTGGTCCTTACCTGAGTTTTTGAAGTCAGTGTAGAAAGACCAAAGGGGAACTGTGCAGCACTTTCAAAGCTAAGAACTCAGACCTATTTGTCACACCCTACCAAAAGCTCACAGATTCCCCCTTATTCTTTCTCCTTCAATGTGCTCAGTATTCTCAAAACTCAACAACACTCTCCCAACCACTTGTTAGTTCACCAGACAATTCAACCATTGAGCCAGCTTTTGCTCACCACTTAGTAAGATTCAGCATTACCAATCCTAACACCATTCCACCATCACAGCTTCAAATATAACATTGCAACAACCACACCTAATTTTTTAACATTACAACAATAAACATCGGGCTAAAAAATAAAAAAGGAGCAAAACAAACTTGAGATAATTTTTACATTTAAAAGGTTTCCCACCCCTCTCTTTACTTACTCCACCAGCAAAAATACTACTTCCTGAACTCTACTCTAATGCCGAATTCTGCATTATTGTTTCCATTCCAGGTAATACAAAATAAAACGCTTTCAGAAATACGCATCTACGCAGTGCTCAGCAAGGATGACAAGAACCACCATTTATTAGTTACTCATTCAGGTTTTTTTGGTATGCCATCAATGGGAACATACAGTTTTACTAGATAAGCCATTACAACACAGATATTCCTACTGAGAAAAATACAAATATATTAAGAAACTCACACTCAACAGCAGTGTGAAACACATCCTTGCACTGTTTCACTTAATAAAGATGTTTTTGAAAACTCCAGCTCTTTCCCCTTTAAAGCCTTCCACCTACAAAAGAACAATGCTCAGACAGGCACACAAGCAGTCTCCATACAATAGCTGTTCTCTAGTATACTAGGGCATTTGTTTCCTAGGAAACCAGCAAAAAAAAAAAAAACAAACAAACCCAAAACCCTAACAAAAAGTAGCCAGTATGTTAAATATGCAAATAAAGTAGGTCACACCAGTCATATTTCACTCAATGGAGCAAAGAAGCCACAATCCATTATATTCTGGAGTACAGGATTAGTTTTTCAGTAACTGCTCAAAACTAAATGATCTCTATTTTTCCACAGGCACCTCTGAAGTACAGTGCATTTTAGGAACAAATGCAAGATCAGCACGAAAGGACCTTACTTACAGCATGTTGTTTTAATGCCAAAATAAATATTCTTAATGCAGGTGTATTTTAACTAGCCAGCTATCTGCATAGCCTACCCGGTTCTGATCAAAGTACTGACAACAGCAAGCCACACCAAACCAAAGCCTATTATTTCAGTCCAAAACCTTATCAAATTCTGGGCAAATTTTCACTGTGCTTGTCTATAGCCTATAAGAGAGACCCAGCCAGAGTAACTGGCTTCTTAACACAGAAACCAGGCCAAGCTTCACTGCTGTAGGAAGCAGAGGAAACAGAACAGAACAAACTACCCTTTTGAACAATACTTTTCAATGTCCTCAAGGTAATGCATCAACAGTTGTTTCCCAAGCTTCTACGAAAAAATGTAAGGTCCTGGGAAGATTAAGCAGGTCAGTGTCAAAAAAGAAAACAACCCAACAGCTGCAGGCCTCATTCTTTCTTACTAATGTGTTCTTCACTGCTACACTTGAAATGACATTTCAAGAATATACTTGGTCAGAATGAGAAGCACAGTTATTTATATTATTATAGTACCCACAGGGGTGCATAGGCCAGGGCAGTCAACCCCAGCCAACTGTCAAAATACTCAAAATCTCATGATCAGCCTATCTGAAAGCATGGCAATCACCTAGCACAACACTAACAAATGAACAAAGTATCTTATGATGTGAAAGGGCCATGCCAGCAAGCGTCAAAACTGTCAGCTGTATCACACCAGTGCCAGGCCAATGAATTCTACGCTGTAGCTCCACCCTCACTCTCTGACACTGAGCCTCTTCAGCTCATATTAGACAGCGAGCTGTAATTCAAGTGCACTGGTTATAACTGAGGGTGGAAAGAACGTTGCCCGAAAGAAAGAAATCACCACCAATGCTACTTATATTGCTTCTACAGTCTTTGCACAGTGTGACAGTAGGTAATTACAATCTACCAAGTACTTCAGCTAATGCTCCCATTTGCTTATTTTCCTGCCTGCAGAAGAGAGCAGCACAAACATCAAAAGTGCCCTCATGAACTCATGTCCATTTTTTAGTTATGGTATTAAATAAGAAGAGGATGTAGATATACTTCTCGGTTCTCTTCCTCCCCTTTAAAGGATAACACAAACACAAAGATATGCCAAAAGTTCAGAAAAAATGTTATTTATTTAATCAGCCAGGAAAGGACAGGGAGGAGCTTTACACAAAAATCAATCTTCTGAACCCATAAGCAAGTCAAGTGACAGTGGTTCACAAAAATGTATTCAAGGATGATACCATTTCAGAAACAAAAAAGAAATGAGTACCATCAGCTGACAGGAACGATAAAATTCCTGCAATTAACTTTATGTGTCCTTAGCAAACTTCTTGGGTCATCTCACCACGCCCTGGACTCTTTGTACCAAAACATTCTTGAACTGATCAGAATTAAGCAGAAATTTATAGTCCTCCACATCACCACAAACAGCAAATCAATGCACAGAATACTTCTCATTCTCCTCATGTAGAAAGCTCACTGGTTAAGATAAAAAGGAGGGAAAAAAAAAAAGAAAGGAAGAGTCAACACGCTGTTACAACAGCTCTCCAGAAGAGCAGCTAACAGAGAGCAGTTTACTCAATGCAAGCCCTGGCTGGCAAGTTCACATCACAGACCCACTATTGTTTGTACCAGCTGGGGTGGAGTTACAGAAGAGCTACCAACAGCTACAGAAGCACCCTGCCACTGCACCTCAGCGTGGGTGCTGCACAGCCACTTGCTTTCCCACTCATCCTGCTGTATGTGACAGGATGCCAGCTATTCATCTGCACCTGCTAGTAGCATGAAACTTACCAAAGAAAAAGGACACACACATTTTTCATCACGCGTGCATTTTGCTTTAATGTAACAGTTCACTTGCACAATGTCGTCCTCTTGCCCCATCACCAAGGTAGTTTTCACTTGCCCAACCAGCATGATGAAACGAACAGCACGAGCAAGCCCTGATACTTCCCTCCCTCCAAATCCATAAAATCAACTGTAGAAATCAAGAAATTTTAAATGTAACACAACTGTGGATAAAAAAGTTCTAGGCTTAGGCATGTTTTGCTTTTGGGCAGTCACAATGTGGAATATTACTAAGTATGACAAAATGGTATTCAGCCTGCGTATTCTTTCACTGCTGCAGAGCCTTGCATTTAAAGCCAAAACATATCTACATTAAAGAGAAACAATTGAGTCATTGCACAAATCATGGAGAACCTCCACATCCATAATCTAGAGGGCAGTGCATAAAATGAGTAGAGGACCTGAACAAACCTTCATTGAAGACTAGCTGACAATTACACAAACGGAAATTAAAAAAACAGGCTGTCATGGCTTACATGATTTTCAGAGTCTAAAAACAAAACATTTACTGAAATGCTTTTCCTTAGGGCTGCAGTCCAATCATGACAATGCCCTGAAGACAAATCCAACATGACAGAAGCTCCAGCACAAGAGGATGCAACTTTAACACTGCATTCCATAGAGGGGAAAAAAAAAAAAAAAAAAAAAAGAAAAAAGACATTTCAAGAAGGGTTAAAAAAATAAAAACCAAACACAAACACTCAAAATACTAGTGAGTTAATTTTTTTCCCACCAAAGTGTTGGAATTCAGACTCTGACTGCAACAGACAAGACAGATAAGAGGGCTAGCAAAAATGTGAGCACTCTTACAAAAGAATATTCAATGCCACTGGCATAAGCCAAATGCCCAATAAGCCAAACCAGCCTGTGGGGTCTAAAGCAGGAAAAAGCAGAGGACGCAGACATAGTTACTTTAATAAAACAATTAAAAATCATCATCATCATCCTCACCACTTACCACCTACAAGGGAGGGTCCTCACAATTAAGAACATTGAGTCAAAGAACATCTGCTATGTCAGACAAGCACAGGGCAAAAACAAAACAACCCCCCCCACAAAAAACCCTACAGCTGGGTCAGGAATTCTACATAGTCAATTCTGTGGCATGGCATTCCACCCCACCATGAAGCAACTCCCTCTCCACCCTCCGGGGCTGAGACCCCCTATTTGAGCATTGTAAGACACCAGGCTGCAAAACAATAAAAGTCCATTGGAGAAAACCCTCACTCACTGCTGTGCCCTCAGTCACACACACGCAATGGCAACACAATGGTTCTGCTGTTTCTAACACTCCCACTGACTTCGTGGGGAGAAGAGAACAGGAATTAGCCCTGGATCTTCAGCAGCCATAAAAAGCACACAAACAGTCCATCTCCTCCAGGCAGTATGAAAAGCAGAAAGACTTGAGCTTTTGGTGAAACCCACATTGCTGATTCTTTTCTCTGCAAACTGCTCCAGTGACACAAGCACATAAAACATTTAGAGTTACTGGATTGCTGCTTCTATTCAGCCCAGTGGTAAAAGACTGTGACTGATACAAATGCACAGGAAATTCTTGAGAAAAAGAAGAAAGTCAAGTGAAGATGATGTAGGAAGGTCTGATCTGCCATTGCACTGCCAGCCAAGAGTGGCCACAGGAGACCTTTGTATTTTAATTTATGCTCTCTCAGTCAGGCTGAGGAGCAGCAGCTGCTGCAGTCGGAGCAGAGAAGGCGCGGCTGTCAGCAGAGCAGACGGGAGGGCAGTCCTTACGCCTGCTACCCTGCGGAGAGAAGAAAGAGCAGGAAAAGAAAGGCTTCCCCAGCAGGGACCCCTCACTGCAAAAACAGATTCTGGCTGGCAAGAGCAAAAGCTGTCCTCTTACACGAGCTTCAGCAGTATTGGTATGGAACAGAACTGGAAAAACAGAACCAGGAAAAAAAGTTGAAATATATATATATATATATATATATATAGACACACACAAACATACCTGTGTATATATATATATATATATAAAGATATATAAAAGTAAACATGTTAACATACACTGCTCACACTGGATTTTATTAATGCTAGAAAAATCCACAGTTTTCTAGCAATTACACCTTTGGAAGTAGATCTAGCCTATAGATTCAATTCAGTTTGCAGGATGGGTTTATTTCTCATTCAGTAGAATCTACCGTATGGAAGATCAAGGCATGATGCAGAACACAGTTATACAGTGAACAAGGATGGGGCAGAGAGGGAACAACTCCTTGCCGCTGCCAAGAAAACAGGAATTAATTGAAGTACTTCACATATATATTAAAAAAATAACAACCACCCAACCCCCTCAAAAAACACACAATACCACACACTTAAAATCTTGAGAAAACCAAAACAATCAACCAAAGTAATACACATTTAAATGCTAAGCCTTAAAGTGTTTTGTTCCATTGTCCAACTGTTCATTGAAGTACTTCCAAAATAGATCCCCATGCAGCAAATAAAACAAATTTCAAGATGAACAGCTACCAAACTGTTTTCTCAGGCCTTATTTTTTTTTTCCTCCAAGCTCTTCTACAGCAACAAGACTAAGTTCTTCACCTGGAAATCCAGTTCCCAAGGGGATCAGATCATGGACCTGGGCCCTGGGAATAAGAACTTAACTTACAAAGGCATTCAGAAGCACTCATTTATTATTTCTAAGTAAAACAAAAAGTCTTAGAACTCTGTAAGCTTTTTTTTTTTTCATTCTCAAGCCTAGTAAACTAGTTTAAATCTGAAGCCAGTCACTGTATGGTCAGCTAGCTTTAAAGGATCTGATCATGCTCTCTTATGAGGTTATGTTGCTCTCTTGCCTCTCTCTTCTCTCTCAGCCAGTAAATACCAGTCATCTTCCATGACACATTCTTCCTTCCTTCCCACGATTACTATGCAAATAAACAAGAAAAGTCTCACATTTCATTTATCAGACGTCCACTGCTGTGGTATAAGGTAAGATAACTTTAATAAACTTGCCTTGATTAACTAATTTGCTTGGGCTACGACACGGCCTTCCAGACATCACGCTTATACAGCGCCAACGACTCCACTCTACTGCCTGGCCACTGATTTACCTTTCGCGACCCCCCTCAGGGCCGCACTCTCAGCACCACTGGTCTCCGCTTCACACACAGCCTTGGCAGCACTGCCCATAAGCCACACATTTGCTTAGGAGCTTTCTCGGGGCCCAGACAAGAAAGGAACTTTACACCTTTCCTTCCAAAATAACAGGTAAGTGCTGCATTTGACCTTTTATGTTATAGCCAGTTACTGGAATCTTCCAAAATCATAATCAAAGGAAGGAATAGTCTGGTGTCTGCCTGAGAACACCCTTCAGATTCACCGGCCCATCACAGAATTCTCATCTCTTGTATACTATTTTGTTGCTTAATAAGGATGCACCATAATCAATCGCAAAATTAAATAAGGATTCTGGGAGTTTAGGCTTGCATGTTTCTTCTTTTTGGGAAGCATGGGAAAGAGAGCATGAAAAAGGACAGAACCACAAGAAATTGCAATCCTACATTAAAACTACCAACTATATGTCTTACTGTTAAACATGGCCTGGGCTGAAAATGGTTATTCCATTGTAACTGGAGGAGCTGTGTAAAGATCCAACTAGGTCACCATATGGAAACTTAAAGCTCCTCTTCCCAGCAGCAAGCTTTTTCATCTGTGACATCCAGCTGTAGCTGCCTTGGACTGGTACACTCACTTGACTTTACACGCCTCCTACATTTGTAATTCAACCATCTGAACCATTGAAAAGGAAGGTGTCCAAAATTTATTTCTTAATGGTATTGTGTGGCAAAGCCAGGGGCAGGGTACAGCAGGGAACAGATAAAAGATGTTTCAAACCACATTCTTCAGATGCAGGATTTTCATTGTGAAGCTAAGCAGATGAACATGAAAGTTAATTGACTCCAAGCTGTAGAATGCTTTATTAGATGCCTGTTGGAATCCCACCTCTCCCAAAGAAAGCCAATACTAATAGAAAAAAGGTAACAACTGGATGTCACTCACTTCAGAAAATTAGAGATTCAATGATCAACTAGATAAATTCACAAAGAAAAAATCATATAGTGATACCAAGTACAAAGATACTAATTCTGGATCTGAAAGGCTGGGGATTCAGAGCATATTCCCTAAGATTTATCACTATGTACCTGCCTTGTTTCTTACACTTCTCACCAGCTGTCTACCACTGGCCACTTTCTGAGGATATTTACCTTCAACAGACCTATTGCCTGATCCAGCGTGATCACAGGTACGGCCTCTTATTGCATTTCTAAAAAGGTTGAGGTCCACCTTGGAAGTGACACCTTATTTTAATTATTTTCTATCTGAGGAAATGCTTCAATCCAAACATATTAGATGTCAGAGAGCAAAGACTAAAAAACCTCACAGCACATCACCCATCAAAGCTTCAAAACAACTTTCTGTCTAGTCCTTTACAAGTTTTCATTCTTGTGTCCTATCCAAATCCAAGAACGTTCCCTTTCATTTTAAATGCAAAATACCCATAAGGGAACTGATTAATAGTGTAGTCTGAATTTACAATGTTTTAATGCTATATATTTTCATTAAAGTAACATAATTTCTTGAAAATTTCAGAGCTACCTTTAATAAGCTCACAAAATTACTTCCAACACTACCTTTTTATTTACTCCTTTGCTTCCAGTTACTTTATTGATGATTATAATTTGTTAGGAACACTTCACAAACAACATACATAAACTTCACCCTACTCTCATGCTGAACACTGAGAATCCATTTTGAAATTGATTAAGCCAGAAAGAAGAATTTTTCACTAGACACATATTCATCCCAAAGTTCGAGAGAGAAAGAAAAAAACCACCCCTTTATCGCCCTTCAGCAAAGCGCAGTAGAAATACCATTGCAGACAAATTCCTACTGGGTCATATCAGACCAGTATTAATGGTTTTGTTTCCATAACTTCTGTAGTAACTGTAGCTATGCAGATTTCAACATTCCTTTCATACCTTAGGCTTTCCTAACTCAGCCTGGAGTTGATCAGAGGTATCAGACTTCGAAAACAATATGGAAATGACAATGAGCTTGACACAGACTTGAGCTAATTGAGATGAAATATTCCCAAGGGCCATTGCTCAGTGTGCAGTAGGGAGGACTTCTGCAGATTGGGTCTGTCCACAGAAATTACTAATTACGCCAAATACTAATTGCAGGGTTGGTGTTTGATGTGGACGCCACTCACAAAAAAAACCCCAAAATGTACACAGCTTTAAATCACAGCAGGTAAAGCAGTTTGGTGTTTCAGTAGCAACATGGTTCTCCCAGTCACATCCACCCCTGAGGGAAATTGTTCTCCTCCCATGTCACTCCTCACCAGCCTCCCGGTTGGTCCATGAAGCCATATCTTACACAGGCTTTAAGTTGGTTTAGCTGGCAAGGACACCATCTCCAAATGCCCTCTGGAACAAAACCATCAAAACTCCAAACTATTTTTGAACTGTACAGGACTCCAGCTGGAAATTAAAGATTACTCAAAAATGCCTTTTTATCACATCTTTCACACCAGACAAAACACAGCCAAACATTTTAAAACAAACAAACCAACAAACCTGTTCTATGTATTTAAATTGTTAATCTACACAAAGGTAACAGAAATCCAGATTACACGATCTTTAAAAAAAAACATTTTTTTCACTTCTTTATCATTAACACTTTAACTTGTTTAATAAGAGCTGTAGATGCATTGATATATTGTTTCTTCACACACTAGAGGGAAAAATAAGAGCAAGATTCTTTCCCCTAGGGAACTCCCTTGCATTGAATCCAGTCAAAAGGCAAGGCTCAGCACATCTCCTCCAAAACCTTGGAACAATTTTTGGCCCTGGAGGTAAATGTTTCATTTAAAGGTATGTGACAATGTAGCCGATTAAGGAGTCAGTGCAATAGCTCAACGTTCTTCATCGCACTTGGTGGTATGATGAATCTAAAAGCGGGGATTGTTAACCTTGACCATTTTTTTTTCTAAGCCATCAATAAGAATCAGTTTCACATTTCTTTAAAGCCTTCCTTAAGGGCAAAAGGAAAGGTGGCTCTCGTTGTTTACTTTTAACAGAACTGAAACCACTGGAACTAGCACAAACTATAACTACCTACTCATATTGCTTTACCACAAAGTGCTGAAACAATCCAATAGCAGGAAATAAATGCAATATTCATCAAGTTCTGCCCTTAGAGAGACTATTTTTACTTTTTCTCTATCAATCACCAAAGCATAAACAAAACTAGACCGGGATGTTCAGTCCCCATTCAGCTGTAAATTGATTTTCAGGCTTGATTTATATACACAGCTTCTTTTATGCTTTGTTTACAGAAATTCTTTTATCTGACACACTAGCTTACTTGATTAGACACCACTAGCAGTAATAGAACATATTTCATGCAGAAGCCATTATCTTTAGTCTAAGCTGTTGTTAAAGTTCAGATGCCATTAATAAAATGTGGAGATTTCTTACGTGGCTGCTAGTAGAGCATGTCAGTAGCGGTGCTTTAGAGCTGGGCATTAGCAGCTCCCTCGGACACAGATTTATCATGAAGTTCCTGTTATTATGTACATGGCTGGCAAAAGCAGGACTCAGTACTCAATGAAGTGCTGTGAATTACTACTGATAAAAATGACAGCACTGACCAGCTTGCTGCCCAGACTGGTAGCAAGGCACATAGCCTGCAGAAACCGCTGGCTTCTGCACATATTTCAGCACATACAAAGCTATTTCATACAAGCACACCACTACTGTACAATGAGAGAGAACACAGTCACAATTGCTTGCTGAGGATGAACTCTGTGTCCTTCATCAGCTAAGTTCTTTCAATGACCTAAGTGTTAGAGTCTCATAGAGCTCCTGTTGCTGCAGGGAAGTTATCATGTTAATGGATGGCCAGGAAAGACACTTACTCTGAAACACAAATGAGCAGGAACACTCCCCGGTAGGCTCGACTGTTCTCTGCCACAGATTTTGGTTAGACCACTCCATCACCCTTTTTGCCAGGTCTTAAGTGCTTAGGCAACTGAAGTAATTGCTCCAGCTCTTTTGAACAACTTTTCAGTGTTTTGTTTGGGGGACCTCTTTGGGCTTTCTCACACATCCTCCCTTTTTTTTTGTTTGTTTATTCTGTTTTTTTTAAAACCTACATTGTTTGAAAAACAATTATGCAGCTGCCAACCAGTGATTCCCACTGAAGTCAACAGGATCTGCTCTTATGCAGAGGGTCGTAGTAAGCGCTCAATCATTTACAATGCTGAAAGCCTTTGCGCTCTGTACTCTAAGTGCATGAAGGGCTGAGCAGGGGGCTCATGCAAAATTAATAAGACATCAGGAAGTGGATGAGGGAGAGGGAAGGCACTTAATAATTGATCCATAGTTTGTTTTCTGCAAATTCTGAAACAACTTCATGAATGTTTGTTTTGGTTTGCCTTCGTGTTTGTTTTTTCCAAGGCAGGAAGTTTTTGAACTAAAGTTCTAGTAACAAAACTGAGTGAAACAATAAGAGTGGCACTTAGATAACAATAACTGCAGAAAAGTATCTTCCCATAAAGAAAGATGGAGATGGAATAAAAAACAAGGCAGGTCCTTTTTCAGACTAATATGACTACCCTCTCACTTTTATAAGCTTACATTCTTAAACACCTTCTGCTTTATGAACAAATGTGTGCATTCCATTCCTGCTCATTCTGTGAAAAACCACAGGTTTCTCTTCTCACCATCATTTATACAGAAGTCCAATCACATGCCACAATGCAAAGTCCATTCTTCCATCTTATAAAGTCCTTCAAACTCCTCAAGCTAGGAGTCTAATACTGCTCACTTGAACAATTTTGATAACACAGCTACACCAAAGGTGTTCTACCTTGCTCCATACATATCATCTGCAGTCATTTTAAGGATATGTTACAACGGCAGATAGGAACAAGGTAGCCTTTTAGCATAAATGAAAATCTGACCTTAGTACACCAAGAAGATTTAAACAGCAATATTCACTGGAGTTCTGATGCATCTCCGAAGATACAGAAAAGGAGTCCCACCAACTCTCACCATAAACTACTTAGGACTTCACAGTATGTCTCTAACCCATACAGCAGCAACAATCCCCAGCATATTTAAATCTCATCCCTGTACTCCAGCCTCAAGTAACATCACTGAGATCCTGCACTTCAACAGCAACAGGCCTTCCATGTGGTGCACACAGGAGACTCAGCACATCCCTCGAATCTCTATGATCATGCTAGTCTCTAAAATAGCTTCATCCATTCTACCTCACTTGACTCTACACAGCTCAGTCCTGCAGCAATTTTTCATGAATTGTTATGAAATGTGAAATTCTTCACATCGGAGCCAGAGCCTGTGCACAGCTTTGACATTCACCAGACTTACCGTTCAACACAACAACTAAAGAAGGATTATCTCCCACAGGTGTTATTTGGGAGGTCTTGCACCAACATGATGCTTGCTGTTTCAAAAGGAGATGCTTGCACATTACACTGAAAGGTGTGCATGTGTTTATGGAACAAAGCTGTTTGTCAAATAGGAACAAGGACCTTATAAAATGGGTACAAAAACCAGCCAGTGTTGGGTTTTTACTTCTCCTTCCCACTTTCCTGTGGACATGTGGCTGGACTCCAGTAACAGAGTCCGCAAACTGCCTCTCTTGCAGCATGACAGTGACAATGTAGAGGTTCCTGTGAGCTTTCTACTCCAGGTGACAGGTGTAAAAACAGACGCAGATACACGGAGAGACACAGAAAGGACTTCCTTGGAGAATGGAACAGAGAGAACAGCCTCTGCAAGCTGAAGTAGAGCGCAAACTAAAAGGAGGGCAAAACCAACAAGAATAGGTTATTTACAAGAGGCAAGGTAATTTCTCTAGGCAGTAGTGAGCTGCTGTTGACATGAAAACCACAAGTAAGTGCAGTACTTCATCACTGTCATTTCATAGGCATGGTACATTTAAAACAATATATGAAACACCAGATGATAGAGAGTTCACTAGAAATCCTACACACACCTATTTCTGGGATGGGGAAGTTGAAGACAAAAGCTACTGTAGCCCACAGCTGTCCTTTCGCCTCTCAGATGTCAGCCCCATTGCAGGACAGCTGATAGAATCATGAATGTATGGGGCAGAGAAGAGTATTCAAATAACAAAAATGGTCAGATGGGAGTCACAATTCATTCACCTGCTACAGCAGCACAAACCCTCGAGTGTCAGTCTCATCAGGATTGGGATTGGTTTTCTTTAACATGCAAAGTTATTAGCTGCATTCTCTCAGGAGCTACTTCCTCTCCCACAGGTATGAGAGTGGTTTAGGAAAAACGTAGGAAAGCAGAGGCCAGCAAGGATATAAACCACGTTAAAATGTAACTGGCTTACGTTCTTGAGTCAAACACATACTTGCATGAAAAAGTTCCTGTGGAATAAAACATTCATTCAAATAACACCATAAACCTTTAGACTACCCAGGCAGTGGTTTTGCCTATCTTCAAAACAAAGAGTACAAAAAGAAAGCAATGTTTTCAAACCACACCCAGCCCCACACAGCTGAAGTGGGAACACTACTTGTGACCGTGCCAGAGCTCCCAGCAGGAACTGAGAAGCAGACTACAGTCAGAGGAAGCAAAAAGTCCTTCTCTGCATGCAACAGCAGTTAGATGCGTTTCCAGTCCCTTCAAGTCCTGCTTTTAGGTACGTAAGTTAATAAACTTCTGCTCTAGCAAATCAGAATTAATTTTTTAAGTACTGCATTATTTTGTGTACATATTTTATATATATATGTATATATATGCATGCATAGTGTTTTTTATATATATATATAAATGTATCTCCAGCATTAAATGCATACTAACCTTCTGCATGTAACAAGCCCCCAGAAAGGATACTACTTGGGAATTCATAATCATGACAAACTCTCTTCAGAGAGGTCATTTGCCACCCCAATCTAGCAGGCCGCTCCAATGAAGGATTAGCACTATTACAGAGAGTGGCACAGTGTTTGGAATAATGTTTATGGGAAGGAAAAGAAACCAGAGAGGTAAATGATGGAGCTGTCCACTTAAGTTCAAATTAAGTTCACATTACAATAACCTTGGAAGATAATCACTGCTTATTGTTTCTCCAGCACCACTGAGCAAGCAGGAGTAAACAGATAACCACCATGACTCTTCCAAAAACAGTAAAGATCAAAGTGCACCGGAGGGGTAGCACTTACACCTACATAACAGTCCTCACTGGAATGAGCTGACTATTGACCCAGCACCGTGTCTTATACCTCTGTATGCCATAGTCCAAAACCACTTCCCCTAGAGCTGATTACTTTAAGCTGATCTATGCAGGGAAAGGAGAAGCTGGTCCTACCATCTTCCCACACTTCATTCTTGGAGCCAAACAGCAAATCAGTAGACATTGACCCAGATGAGAGAGTTCTCGGCCAAATCTGGTAACTGACTGCTGCCGGTCCACTGAAGCAGCATTAACACATTTGGCTCTGCAGCCTTGTGCCAGCCTCAGCTGTTTGCAGCCTCCTGCTCTCATTCTGACACCAGAATTTGCAAGGCCGCGCACCAAAACCAATCCTGAAAAGTTCTCACAACCAAAGTGGGAAGTGGCCCTGCAATAGAAACAGGTCCTCCTAGGCATTCAGAGATGAAAAGAAAATTGAGTTAGGCAGCAGTTCACATCCCCCCTTAATGGCCATAGAAAGAAAAAGAAACATGAGAATGGTTGTGATATCAAACAATATTGATTAAAAATGGACCTTAGTTATTTTTTAACTGCAATCATACATGTTTTACATATATATATATTTTTTAGTCTTCACAAGCCAGATGGATGAATTTTCATCTAGAAATTAATTGGATAACTTCATGGAAAAGCGGAATTCTAATTTTACAAGTCTTACCTCCTCTTTTTAAATTATTTTAATTATATATTTAACTATTGTTCAATAGATATTTAATTATTGTTGGACTGACTGAATTCACACATATTCCTTTAGACATATGAACCCACATGAACTGGCAGTCAGGAAGATAATTTCTACAAAATGCTATCTTTTACCCACATGGAACAGGGAGTCTTTCTAGTTTTATATTTAAATGGCAAAAATTAAAATTAAAAAATCTGAAACCCTTGCTCTGGGCATAGTAGAACACCCCAGTATACTCCCAGGTGAGAGGTGCCCATGATACTTGGCAACCCTTCTCATTATCTGGTAGGAGCCACTGTTTTGAAATGTCACCATTTCCGAATTCTGTGCTCCAGTCTGAAACACTCCAATCAGGTGGCATTGCAGAGACATCTTCCACAAGGTGACCTAGCTAACTGAAGCACAGCACAAAGCAACAAAACCCTTGTCATACATTATCTATGAACTTTTTCCTCAGTGTCTCTGCTCCTATATAAAAACCATTTACAGCACATACAGGGAACTCCCCTCAAGCTTTTTAAATCACAAGATTTTTAAGTCACAGACCACTGGAAAACAGAATGTAGAAGAAAATATGCAGTTCAGTGAGAGGGAAGCACAGAGAACCCAGCCTCACAAGGGTAAGTATATGCCCTACACATGGGTACATAAAGCAAAGGTATCCAACAGGGAGAACCTGTGGTGCAAGCTCAGACAAAATGCCAGGCACCAGGTGGATCTGCTTGGGGTGACATCCCACACACAGTGCTGCTGCACCTTTGCTTGGGGCACCAGAGCTCAGTTGAGAGAGCCTGCCTTCTTGACATAGAGAAAATCCTTACACAAAATAATGTTCCATATCATGGAATATTCACCCCTAAATCAACATAAATTAAGTTGGACTGTCATCAAACATAATCCCCTAACACTAGGAAGCACCTCATAGGCCGAGTTACTGCAAGCATCCTTGCAGTATCACCTATTTCATACTCAGTACCCTCTAACAGTAGCTTACTAGAGCAATGACAGTAGAAATAATCAGGTTTTAACTCATCAACACCATTCTGATGAAGTGAACAAAACAGAAGTCTATATGAACCCAGAATATTGCATGTATCTAAAGACACCTAGTCTTCTTTTAATGCTTTCTTTGAATGCAATACCACAAGGAAGGACCAAACACTTCCAGAAATAATGTTACTTGCTTATTGAGGAGAAAGAGAACCTATTTAAGCAAAAGTTCCTGTAATTCTTTGGTTGTTTTTTTCCCTATAAGAAGTTTTGCTGCTGGGAAAACCAGGAGGTAACAAAAATAGAATAGGTACAAAGTGTTTTCATAGTATTTATTCACTTTGCTGCAAAAGGAAAAAATCTCTTCTGTCACCACATATCAGGAACACTGCTTCAAATGATTTTCAATTTGATTTGATGTAACAGAGTCTTCACTAGGAGCAGAGGGATTTTCAAGGCCTGGAAGAGGCATATTGATTTTTCCCAGTTCTGTGGGAAATTGACAGTTCATTCATAAGATCCTCTATGTGTGATGAAATACTTATTCTAAATGCTGTCCAGAGGAAAGTGACTGGAAAGCTGAAACATTAGCTGAAGAATCTGATGTGGAGACTGATGTGTATTAAAATAAACACTGCTACAGCTTCATTCAGTTTATAAAGCTAAAGGAGTAGGATCCGACTGCTTTTAGCATCTCTGCAAGTCAGGCCATCTGGAGGTTATATGAGATCACACTGAGTCAGAGTTTGATACCAAATCAAGCACCCCTGACTGCAAGCCTCAGCATGTTAGTGACATTTTTAAATGCCAGCATACGGAGAGGGTTGAACTGCTCTAGATCTCTGTGTATGTTACAGAAGCAGCTACACTGAGCACTGCGCCAACAGCGATATCCACCCACACCAACCCTTACACCTGTAACAAAATACTGCTGAACTCGGGGAAAATGTCTATCCACGGGGAACCACATGTGAGAGACTGGGAGGACTGCTGGCTCAAAATATTTTGGGTGCATGTGTGGGAGAAGAGGTAGGTCAGGCCTTGCTCTGGGGAGGTGATGCCCTGCTCTGCACACACACATCCCACTCCGGGCCTGTATCCCAGCCACACAGTGGTCACCAATCCCTGCCACACCAGAGGCAATGCTCCACACCACACCCCTGAGCCCCAGAGGGGCCAGCTGACTATAAGTCCAACTTGGGGGAAGGGCTCAGGAAAGCCAAAGGGTACTAAACTGAAGCAGGAGGCAAGCACAGGTCTTGACCCTACCTCCTCTTGGAATTTCTATCAGCTGAACACTGCTGGAACCAGGAGTGGTAGCTATACCTGTTCTTATCTATATCTTTTCTGTCTTTCTCTCTTTCTCTTTCTTCTTCTAACTCCTTCTCAGAGTTTTGAGTAATTAAAAACCAGACAGGCTTGGAGTTTGCTAACTTGAATGGGCTAGGTTAATGCTTTGTGAAGTGTTTTGTGTTGAGTGAACGCTGCTCTAAACTTTTCCCAAAGTTCTCTGATTTACTGAAGTTGCCAGTGAAGTTTTTTGTTGTTTTGACCTCTTGAGAACATCTTGTCAGTATTTCTCCCATGCACCTAACTCAGAGTACGTGAAAAACCGTAAACCCTTTCAGGAGTCTCATCGAATGAGTGTTTTTTGGGGCCTTACATCATGAGAAGCTATTTTGTGGCAGGAGCAGCAGCACAATCACAAAAAATGGGATGTTTTGAAAATTCACATGATAGTGCAATGAAAAAGAAACAGATTATTCTTTACTGATTTAAGGCCTAATGTATTGCTGGATTTTGCACTGTAAAACTGGTATGAAATGCAATCCAGTGCATTTGTTAGAAATTGGATAAGCTTTTTTTGTTTTAATTCTTTATTGCATTGTAACAATATTTGCTAATTTTTAAATGAGATTTTACTCAAACTGTACACGAGTACAAAGTCACTATGAAATTCTAGCTAACAGAAAAGTCAGATATGAAAAAGTTTAAAATACTACCATACTGGAAGGCACTTTTATGGCTAATGCTGATAGTGACTTCTGGGTCATCTCTAACAGAGCTGGGTTACTTCATGAGCTGTTCAGCTCCTTGCTCTCCTGTCTACATCAATGAAACAATTACAGTCCTGTTGACAGGCTACTAGCCATGCATTTGAGAAGTGTGCTGCATTTTTTGGGCAAAACAAGGCTCTCCTACAGCACTGTAGTTTAAGACCAGAATTTCCTAACTGGTAGAATTAAGTCAAGTGATTATTTTGGGTCAAAAATATTTTCTCTCACTTCCGGTTTTAATTGAAAGAAAAACATTATATTCTAAATGCCCATAGCAAATCTTCACAGGTTACTGCTTTTGGTTAATGGAGTATGAACTGCTGAAGTATCTAGCCTGAGTACTTAACAAAACATCAGCTTCTTGCTCCAAATTTATAACTTGTAGCAGCCCCGGTGCCAAGAACAGTTTATAATGCTTTTTCAACATAGACTTCAAAACATCTATTTGTAGGAATGGAACTCAAAAGAAAAAGAAGTGACATTTCACTGACTGTAAACTCAAGTTTCTCATCCTGTACTAATCATTAACTTGCATGTTACAAAGTTTGCGGAAAAAAGAATAAATTAAAGTTTGCTAAGAAGTACATCAGGATTATTGTAATCTATAGAATTAGGTCTTAGAGAGCATTCTTAAATAACAGATTACATACATACTTTCAATCCTGTCCACTGCACAGGATAGATAAGTTCCTTACATTTTTCTTCTTACTACTCTCCACACAAAAACAATGACAAAAAAAACCCTGAACCCCTCCTTTTGCCCTCCAAAAAAACCTTTCTCTCCCACATTTTCCAACTGAAAATTATCCTAAATCAACTGCACCTTGCATGTCATTTTCTTGTTTGTTTACAAGAACATGTTTTCTGAGCTCCCACCTGGAAAAAGAAAGCCTTCCTTCCCCGTAACAGCTCATGCCTTCCCTACATACCTATTACATCATACACTGCAGTTGAATATGTACATCCTAATACATACACCAAAAAGTTCACAGTGCAAAGGCTGCCTTCGAATTCAGTGTTGCAGAACATGGACTTGCTGCTTTTATTATGGAAATATTACCAACATGCAACAAGGGCAATGGGATTAGGACCAATGACAATTTCTTTTCGCACACACAAATATCCATAAGATGTTTCACTCACAGAAGTATTCTGTTGGGACTACCTGTGCTCTGGGTGCCATTCACATGGATCAGTTTTTCTCTGACTGGGACACTGAAGATTCAAAATTGACTCTTCATACTTTGAGACAGATATGCCACCAGAAAAAACATACTGTGACAACTCAATCAAGGTGGAAGACTGGTAAATATATTTACCAAATTCATCTTTAACACAGAAGGAAAGTATATAAACTGCATATGATAGTTCCAATAATACTCTCTTGAAGCACACTGACATCAAACAAGAGACGTCACACAATCAATCCCAGTGGGTTTTCTCTAGTTCTAGTTCCCTTATGCTTCTTCAATCTTTTAGAAATTAGAAACATCAAATAACTCAAAACAGTAACATATTTATGAACACCCAATTTTGGCAAAACAAATATTTATGAGAAAGGAAATAGCTTCTCCCATGTTCCTCACCTATTTCTTTTCATATTGCCAATGATACAGCCTACCACAAAGTTATGAGAGAACACAAGGCAAGGAAAATTTTTATTCTAAGTATGACCTCTACAAATCTGAAGAAAGTCCCCTGGAGCCAGCAGTTACTAAATTTTTATATGAAAGACTGAGGCTACATCTGCTGAAAGAGACACTGAGGAATTCAAGAATCCCGACCTCACAATAATGCATCTATTTCATCAATATATATACCCTCGCCTTTCACTGTTACAAAACAGTGGAGCACTTGCCCAAAACAAGCATTGTTCCCTTTCTGGCAAGACCACTGCTGGAACACTTAGCTATGCTTCATCTGTGCTATGAAGAAACGTAAAATAAAAAAATAAAAGCCATTTGATCATAAAGGGTGAGGGGAAGGAAATGAACAGAATGCTTCCACTTCCACTGCAAGGACATCTTCCCAATGCAAATTTTTAAAGATCAAATGCTACAGAATGCATTTCAAAATTGCATGGAACAAGCTTCACATTGATTTGTTTGGGGTTTTTTTTAACCACTGTGGCAAGGGAAAACTTACATAATGAAAACTTCCTTGTGGATATCTGAAAACCAGCTGACATCACAGAATTATCTTCTCCACCTTTGAAAAACAAACTATCAACAATGTACAAAATTTAATAAGCAATCTATTGGTTGTCCTTTAAAGGTCAGTGCACTTGTCCAACACTTTTCCTGTAACACACTTACATAACCTTATTTTATTCCCGCTACCTCTCTGTAATTCAGAAGACTATCTAGGTTCCCATATGGTTGCCATCAAATACAGCAGATGCCAAGCAAATTAAAATACAAGTTATGACTCGTAGTATGCTGATGTATCATAATTGCAGCATAGCTCATAACTTAGAGTGAATCACCAGATAAAGCAAAAGTTTCTAGGTGTCAGTGCTTTTTATACATCTTTTATACATATACCCCAATTAGACCAGGGTCAGTAGAATCAAGTGTGGATTGAAATTTAGATCTTAACAATAGTATACATTCACTGTTTCCATAAATATAAAAAAGCACAGAGAACAATTAAAAACATATCTTGGAACTAAAAGTCAGCCTGAAACTGTCTTCCCAAAGTAAGGGGGAAAGACGGCAAAATAGTTTTCGCCTTCTGGGAAGCAGGGCGGCCTACTCTGACCTTTTGCACCATACCTCTGACATCATTCTACATAGAAGCCAAAGGGGGAAGGAGGCATTGTTTGCTTGCTTTGAGCAGAGAAAAATGTTCTCTGTAACCTCATATTACAGCTTTATGCTTTACCGAGACAAGACCAGAACAACTCATGAAAAAGCAGTGTCTACTGCAGCAGCTGCCAGCCGAGACAGGTAGCACACACAGCATGTGGTGCTTTAGCACCGGCAGAATGGCACTGGAGCTAAAGCACAGGTGTGTGCCCCAGTGCACAACGAGCAGGACAGCAGCTGAGCAGCTCAAAGGGAAACACAACACTTGAGTTCCAGCTTTAGATTTAGATGCGTTTGTGCCTATTAGTTCTCTGTTCTGAAATACTATTTTGGTGACTGCCCAATGAGCTTTCCTTTTCCACGACAGCATAGTAGTCTCATAAACTCAGCTTTTCTGAACAAACATTTCCAGAGTATTTACCAACTTTAACACTGAATTTCCAAAAGAAATTAAGCCTGCAAATACATCTAGAACATTAATTACGCATAGACTCAGTAGATAATACGGTCTTCTACAAGAGCATGAAACACATATTTAGGCAAGAATACGTTACCTGGGGTGGTGCAAGCCTGAAAACTATCTCCTAAAGAGCATACTGTCACCTTTAGTCACAACTACACAAACAGCATTAGAGTGCAACTTTCCCATATTCATTATCCTAATAATTCCGTTGTGGTTTTTAAGGCATGAAATACCTGACCAGCACAAAACAAAAAAGACAAAAAGGTCTGGTAATTTATTTGGCCTCTATTCCGTGGCATTTAAAGCCTCAGATTCTTTGTAATAACTTGAGTTTAAGAAGCAAGTACAATCATTCCCCACATAATTTCAGCAGATCTATAATATTCCTCTATTCAAAGCACTGACAATTTTCTTGTCAAAATCACTGCTCTTCCAACTCAGTTCTCTTTATTTTTAGTTCATTGTTTTATAATGCAGAGTATTTTCTTTGTTTACATTAACATTTTAAAAGGTTGTGTTAAAACCACAATACAAAAATGCTCAAATAGAAGGTCTAACAAGCTGTGCTATATATCTCCCAGTTTGCAAGATCCAGGAAAGTGTCATGGGGATAGTATGATGACTTCTTCACCACTTCAATCTATTTACAATGACCACATTAGTAGCTATTTTTGATTATCACTTTCTGTAAGCAATCAACTGAATTTGCAATTTTCATTTACAGCTTTTCTGGCCCTGTTATTGAAGGGTTTGCTATTACTTCACTAAAAACAACATTAACACATTCAACAAGAGTATCTGCCTATGTTTTCACTCCACATCAGGAGAGACGTGGTAATAAATGCAGGCTCTCTCATGAAGAGACTACAATATTCTAAAGAAATGACTAAACTCTAATAAAGTGCTTGGTCTTTGTCAATTTCAAGAAGTTTAGTGAGGAACACAAATGAGACAATTAGCGTTTTGCAAAAGAGGAAGTCTGCAAGCAAGGGCCACACATCAAGCAAGTGGCAGAGTGGGTGATACACAATTAGACTTTTTCAGGCTTCCAGATTAGCATTCCAGCAGTACAAAGCCTTTGGCCCATTCAGTTACAACAGAGGCACACCTGGCGTCATGCAGAAGCTATGCTGCATCAGCCTCGGGAACATAGGAATAAGAAAAAGACTAGTTACAGAAAATCTAAAACATAACCACTTCCCCACTTGCACCATCCACACATTCACCTGCAGAGAATAAAATCAAGGAAATTACAGGATATAGAGCTTCTGACAGACTGACAGCATCTGAAAGAGCAAGTTAACATGGCTATGTATATTCCACCATAATTTCCCTCTCTCAGTCCAAGAACACAGCACACAAGTGCTCCTCACACTACTTGCTCCCTGATGAAAAATATCTGTGTTCACAGCAACATACGCCCAGCAGAATCAAAACAAAAAAAAACAGACAAGGGAAAAGAACCATGGCAAACTCAACAACCAAAAACTGAGCCAGAGTAGAATCAGAACAGCTCCGTAGGGTCAGAATACTACAAAGCTTGCTACCGTTCATCTGCAGGGGTCGGTCTGGGGCCAAGTAAACACTGACATAAAGCCACAGTCAGCTTCCCTCTCACAGCGTATCTTCTTGTTTAAGGCAAGGTATTACAGCATAAAAGTGGACTTAACCAAAACTCACATCCTTTCAAAACATCTTCTTCAGGTATCTTTATTTTCCAGGAACACAGACCTGAGGTTAGCTATGGATACCTGCTATCCACATAACCACCGTCCTCTGCTCTCCCCAGGGGTACAATCAGAATCTCAGCACTGCTCAGAAGGTTTCTCTCCTCTATTCCTCCCTACCTTCATCCATAACCTTCAAGGTGGTGTTGGGGCTTTTTCCCCAACTCTCCTTTCTAGTCCAAACAAGCCACTGTATGGGATATGTATTCAACTTGCTTCCAATGCCCCTCAAAAACACACCCACACTATCTGGCTTCGATCCAGAGCGGGACTCGATGATCCTGGCGGGTCCTTCCAACTCAGAATATTCTGTGAAGCTGGGTTTGTGCATGTTTCTCACTGCCGTGGGGAACACCTCATGGAAAGAGCGCAACTGTACATGTAAGAGCCTTCACCTGACTTAAACATTCTGAGCAGCGAGAAGACCGCATCACTCACATTCGTGTGAGAAGACTCACGCCCTCCCCCTCCGTGGTTATGAAATTTGGCATGGACATCCAAAAACAGCTGCTTCTCTTTCAAATCCAACACATCGAGAAGATGCTAGAAGTACTGTTACAGGCAGGTTACATTTCACTGTACAGTTCTGCCTACTCTACAGCCAGTGGGGAATGGTGCAACAAGATACCACGCAGGCAGATCAAGCAGCACAGCCAGGAATCCCAACAAACGTCCAAACAGGCCTCCTACGGGCTTGCACTTTAGGGATGGCTGGAAATACCGTTTCCCCCTCCTCCATCCTATTATTGCTACTACTACTATGTGTTAATAGCTAATCATAATAAACCTGTGCCATACACAACTTCGTCATTGTGAGATGATTACACAGCACTGTGCAGAGAACCTGAGCTGTCATTCTTTCTATTATTTGCATCTAACAGGGATGGCAGCGTGAAAACATGCAGATCAATTCGTTCTCCAGGCCTGGGTGCCTGGTTGCTCCCTTCCTCTCCCACCACAAAGCAGAGGTAGGGGAAGGAAGAAGGGAACAGGAAAAAAGGAAAAGACGGGGAGGGGGGAAGAAGGCACTAAACCCGCTTCGTACTTACAACAAAAGCAATTAGGAGGGCCGAAGGGAAGAGGAACCGGCACCCCCGGGAGGTGGAGGAATGCAGCACCACAACTTGCCCGGGGAAGGGCTGACCGGGGCGGGCGGGTCGGAGGCGGCGGCACCGCTGGCCTCGCACCCGCACCTCATCCAAAATCCCCCCGCCGCCTCTCGCCGGGTTGTCACACGTCCCTGTCGCTCCTGGCCGTGCCCAGACCGGCAGCGGCTGGGGAGGAGGAAGAAGCAGAGGAAGACACAAAAACGGCCCCACTTACCCAGAAAATGACATTGAAGCCGAAGATGAAATATTTGATGCAACAACTGACTTCAGGCCCCTTGTAGTGCTT
>VXBT01007657.1:614737-662083 GCA_013400235.1 Oriolus oriolus
CTCCGCCCGGCCCGGGCGTGCCAGCCTGAGGGGCTCCATCCCGCCATCCCTCCAGCCTTCCGTCCTTCCGTCCCTCCGTCCCTCCGCTCCGACGGCCCGGGGTGACACAGGCCGGGGAATGTCGAGACAACGAGGACTGGCCCCGCCTGGCACGGAGAACACCGCTTCGCAGCGGGAGAGCTGCCAGCCGGGCAGCACCGGTTCTAGGCTGGCTGCGGTTATGAGGAGGAGCAAGACCGTAATCGCACCGTGGAGGTTGTTCTCAATGGGCGCCGTCAGATCGCCTCCCACATGATCTCGTAGGCGCCACACGCGCAGGAGCACATGAAGAACCATTTTACAACGATTGCTAGAGTTTATATTTTAACATCCCCTGAGTTTATATTGAACCTGACGGCTATAAAGTTATATGGCTTAGTTGTATTCACATGCTGTTTGGGATTGAGAGTGCACATTGTCTGGCATTAACAGCATAATTAATAGGTTTTCTTTGCTGAAGAATGTTGTCATTTCAATGGATCAAGCCCTCAAAGTTTCCTGGTCCAGCTCTAAGAGAGAGGCTGGAGAACAGGAGGGTCAAGGCTGACCTTCTCACTCTCTACAGCACCTGGAGGTTGTGCCAGGTGGGGGTCAACTTCCCACAAAACCGATGAAAGGATGAGAGGAAATGGCCTCAAGCTGTGCCAGGGGAGGTTTAGGTTGGACATTAGGAGGAATTCCTTCACAGAAAGGGTTGTTAAACATTGGAATGGGCTGCCCGGGGAGGTGGTGGAGTCACCGACTCTGGATGTGTTTAAGGAAAGACTGGATGTTGCACTTAATGCCACGGTGTGGTTGACAAGGTTGGGATTGGTTAAAGTTGGATTTGGTCTTTTCCAACCTAATTGATTCTGTGTTTATGTGATTCTGCAAGTCTTAGTTATTCTTGTTCTTAATTCAATAGATGGAAGACTTCTTTATAATAATTTACATTTCCCATCTCCACAGGACTGCAAGATAACACACTTCAGAAGCATGATCCTGATAGAACTATGGAAGACAGCGTTGGTTCAAGATCACATCGTATCACTTATGGAGCCTTGTCATGAGTCCTTTTTGAGAGCAAAGAGAAGTATTTATCTGTCACATCTGGTAGACATAGAGAAGAAAAAGCATCTGCTGAAATGGGTCCATGAAAATAAGCAATGTTTCTGGTAAATGAGAAATTAATGCAACGCATCTATACACTTTAACTGCGATGGTATAGTTTATCACGTGAATGTTATCCCTGTTGTTAACACTGTCTTTGCAAGACCATCCATGGGAAGAGGGTAGAAAACAGTGAGTAATTAGTAATGCACATGGTCTGGTTGGATAAAGGCACATCACTACTTACAGTAGGGTATGGTAATAATGTATTATATTAAGGTGCTGTTTTTACAAGCGGCTTCAAATATTGGTGACAACTTGTACAAACATTTATAATGTTACTGTCATAACACGCTCCTAATATCACGTGTTGGCACCCTTTAGCATTTTAATGCTTCACAGGCAGGAGCAAAATATTGCAGAATAATATTTATTAATGATAAATTCAGTAACAACATCAGATGTTTTACCTCTTAATCCATTGATTCCCAACAACTCAAAAAGAAACGCAACCTGCATCATTTATAGCATCATATTACATGCGTTCACTTGCTTTCTCAGTCGAGCGTAGTATTATCATTTCCAAGTGTCTTTTTAAAGCCAAAAGCATTTCGCATTGTCCCGTCATCTGATCAGCTTAAGGATGTCTGCTTTTAAGGGTTAGATTGCTCACTTGAAGAAGGTATTGAATACAGAACCCTGCTCTTTTTAATTCACTTTGTGTGTAATAAGCAAGCAGATAGCAAAGGCAGCAGAACAGCTTTGATGAAGGTAATTGATCTTTCAGAATGCCAGCTGTAGCAGAGCCTTCTGCACCTGCAGCAGCCTCTCTGCTTTGCAAACACATTTTGCCTCCTGTCCTAAACAAACAGGGATAAAAAAAAATCCCCGTCCTTTTTCTTTGTGCTGTCTCTTGTGGATTGCTTCTTACGTGCTTTTGCCACCTAGGCCTGGAAGCGGAGCAAGATGACTGTGACAGCACTTTAAATTCACTGTTAGTTACCAGTCAACACTGAATTCTACTGTGATGTTTTGGCACAAAAGCCTGAGGCGATACTAAGCAGGAGCAATATTACCTTTTCTTGCAGAAGGGCAAGACAGTTATTCAAATTCCATCAGTTCATAATTCATCTGACAAGGCACAGGAGTACTAATGGGCGGTATTTCAATGACAAAGCTGGTTCTAGCAGCACAGTGCTTCATAACACCAGGAATGCTTTGATTTGCTACTGACATTGGGAAAAAGTCCCATCTGTATGACTAAATCTACTTCCCATCTCTAAGATGTAGGTATAAATGGACTTCTGACTAAAGACTGGCCAAGTCTCATACTAGTAAGTGTGGCATATTTGAGAAGTTCATATCTTAAAAGAGGTATGTGTAGTTGCGGACTCTGAAATTCTTACTTCCCACCAAGTAAAGAGTCCTCATCCCAATTCCTCAAATCAATCATTCCTTAGATCCAGTACTTCTGTCTTTGTGTCAGCTCCTGTTTTTTGATGTATGAATTCTTTGACATTTTCCAGGGAAAAAGAAATGCAAGCAGGAGTGACTTGAGAAGAGCAATGGCAGAGCAGCACGGTGAAGGCTGTAGTTCTGTGAGTTACCCATTGCCAATCTCACCTCATGCCACATGCATTGAGATAAAGAGCTGTGGTCTAAGAAAAGTTCAGTGTCTGTGTCCATAAGTCTAGCTATTTCCTAGACACTCCATTTTATTGGGAGTTCATAGGATAGCAGTCTTTTTCCATGCAGAAACCGTAGAGCTTTCTGACAGACTTATAGAGTCAGAGGTATCATCTACCTCAGAATATTTTCCAATCTAAATAACATACTAGTTCATAATGCCATTGTGTTCATTTTCTAGTTTTATAACCATAAAAACACTTTGTTTTCTGCTTAGCAAAAGTGTGAGCACTGATGAGGGGACATTGTTTAGGTTTAGAAGGAATTCTGAGACAAGACGTTCATAGGACTAAACTCAAGAAGTGATAAAAGTTGTATTGGCCTTGGTGGAAGTGCATGCTCTGCCCCAGATGTGAACATGACTTCAGCCTCCCTCAAGAATCACAAGTGCAAGTACTGACTAATTACTGTTATGGGTAACACTGGTGAGTATTGAGCTGCTTTTTCATGCAAAACCTAGTTCTCAATACTGGATAATAATATCATCCTGCAGCAATAACCCAACATCACTGTAATGTGATAACAACAACATTGTTGTTAGGATGACTCACAAAGCATGAAGCATGTCTATACATCTACGGGGTTAGAGGCCAGAAACTGAAGCTAAGGCATACCAAATAACAACAAATAACCAGTTGTGTTGTATCTGATTTTACTTTCTCAAGTCAGTGTGTATCTGAGCCTTTATTTCTTTTTGTGTCAGGCTCCTCGAGCTGCTGCCTCTGCTCCTTGTGAGAGGAAGGGGTGGGAGTGGTGGCACACTTCCTGCCCACGCTGTGCAAGCAGGGGCAAAGGAGCAGCTGAGGCTGCAGCTGCACCATGGTGCTGCTTGGTGCAAACATCCTGACACACAGCTCTGTTTCTGTAGGGGTGCTGTGCCTCAGCAAGCCCCTGTTCCAGAGTTTTTCACAGAGCTCTTTATTATCAGGAATTATCCCCTGACAAGTCTATACAACGGTGAAGCAGGAATAGGATGATGTAGCTGGTCCATAGCTCACTCTCACACAATGGCTGCAGGTGTGGTTCCCAGCACTCATACAACCAAACTGGCTCCAAAGGAAATTAATTATGAGGTAGTTGTTACAACCATTTCATGGACACGACAGTGACAGGGTTTAATAAGATAAAACATATGCATTATTCTACAAAAAGAGACTCAGATTTGCAGTCCTAAATTAGGGATGACTGCCATCGGTGTGGGTAGTCACCTCCCCTTCCATTACTGGTGCTACTGGACCATGGTCGTTAATATGGATATAAACCTAGACTCCAGTAAGTGCCAAATTTATCTTTTTAACTTTATATTGCTAAAAGCAGTGGACAAACTGCAAATTTGGAAGCTGCTCACTTCCCAAACATGGACTATTGCTTGTGTATACCTGAAGGTTCAGGTATAATTCTTGATGATGGTCTGTCCAAAAGGACAACCAGTGTTTATCCTATAACAGAACACCATAAGATCATTAGGTTTTTCAAGGCCTTCTGAGCTGCTTTCAGCCATTCTTCATCATACAATACAGGACACACTCAACTCAGAGGTTTGACTTACAATGTTTGCTCTGTAATACCACTCAGGAGAGTGACTGTTTCCTCTGAGTGTGGTTTTAATGGTGATAAGATTTTCTGCAAATCCACCATTTTAAGTAATCTTTGATAATGTTTCCCTTCAAGGGTTTCCTTTACTCAGGCCATAACCACCTGAGCTTCTCCTATCCTCCCATCTTCTCCTGTGATGATTTTTGTTTCCCCTGGGAGCCTAGATCAGAGTTTACTGCAAGAACAATCCCTCAGGAATCATTCTGGCACCTCTTTCCAGGAACATTTGTAAACCTGTACGAAGGTCAAGGAGTGCAAGCAGGTGGTGGGATGAGAGAGTGTGTGACTGCAAATCTGGTTATTGTAGGCTTTGAGTTGCAGTCAGAGTGGTAGGAGGGGAGGCTAGCAGAGCAATTCATCTCAGAGCCCAGCTTTTAGAAGAGTTTTCCACCATGGCCTGGCCAATAATTGAGCTAAAAGGCATTGGAGTTTGGCCAGCTTGGTCAGGAGTTCAGCCCCCAGACCTGCAGGCAGGGACTTAAATTGTCTTGCTGAGAACAGAGTGGAAAAAGCCAACTGTGCAAAAAACTCTCATTTCAAATCCAAGCAACATTTTTTTCATCGCATTTTGATTCAAATGGCTATAGAGATGCTGTGATCTGGAGGGACTTTATGTCCTTGCCTTCACAGCAGAGCTGATCCAAAACCCTCTGGGGAGAGCAATGAAGTGCACAAGGGAGTCAGCACCTGCTGGAGGAGGGCCCAGATATGCAGTGCAGCCTGGCTGCAGGGAGCCACCTCCTACCTTCTGTCAGGAGCAGGCTTGCTCATCTGAGCTATGGAAAGAGAAGTGACAAAAATGTTGTCATCTCTGCTGTGACATTGGTGTCTCCTGTCTGTCAGACTACACGACAGGGTGCATCCAGTTTATTAGGACTGTGCAAGCGAGCTGATAATCCCAGAGGAAGGTGGTTATATGTTTAAGCTGATTTCCTCACAATTTTGCATCTGATTCTTCATACCCACCTTCTCTATTCACATCCAGTGACAGTTAGCACATAGCTGGATCAAAGATACCAGTTTCCTTTACCCTTGGTATTGACACTTCTGATTTCTCAGATGTTACGCAGAGCTGCCCCAGCAAACACAGCACTTGTGGTAGCACCAGTGAACAGGTATTTTACAGCAGTATTCTGTATAGCTTATATCAGTGGACCTGCTTAGGAACAAGGTAAATAAAATAAGTTTACTTAAACATTCCCAGAAAGGCATAAAAGAGAAGTACTAGAGTGATTACAAACCATGGCTTTTTACTGCCTGCAGTGTCAGAGGAGGAATACACACTGCCTGTGATAATGCTACATCTTTGACATTCTGTGCTCAGCAACAACATTCTACTTGTGACAAGATCAAGTAGGACTTTGTTTCTGAACTGCTTCCAAACGTGAGGTTGCACTTCATAAATAAATCTGCACATGTTACCCTTCAGGCACCTGTAAAAAAGAAGCACTTCAAAAATTTACAATTTACTTCTTTGCAAGTCCACTAAATGGAAATTTCCGAGCCTTTCTTACTTCTCCTGTTGCATTAACAAAAACAGAAACCTTCCTGCAGATGAGAACAGAGTAGCCACTAATATTCTTGTTGGGTTGAACAATTACTTTTGAAGTCTGTTTATTCAGAGGCTCATCATTTGCTGTATGCTTCACTACCTGTGTTTCTCTCTGAGTCTTGATGGGTGGAGTTCATTTTAATTTCCTGCTCTTCTACCACACTAGTTATACCATCAGCTTTTTTGGTTTTGCTGTCATAGTGCTTTAAAAAAATTGAACTGTGAGAGACTGCTACTTAAAAAAAGAAAAGAAAACCCACCCCAGAACTATTTCTAGATTCATCTCCATCTTACTATTTCATGTATCATCATTTTTAGGCACATCTTCAGGCTCCCAAAGAGCTGTTAAAGTGCCCTTAGATTTCCAGGTTTGATATTTTAGATTATACTACCTCGGAAGCAGGGACAATGACTCCTCCTTGTTCCTGCAAATGGCAACCATAAAATTCCAGTGCTGTGACAGCAAAACAGCTAAAATAATTTTAATTTAAAAACATACCACTCTCTTGTTTTGAACTCAGGATACCAATACATCTATAGACACATGATGTGAACACAGTAAATATAAGTAACAGAGCTGAAAATGTGAAGAGACTGATAAGGGAAAAAAAAGTGGTATCTTCAAGAAACAGATTCTTTGCCTTTTCTTCTTGTCTGCTTTCAGGCAGGAAAAATCTTCCTTTTGAAGTGGGCCTTCTTGCTCTGTATAATGTATCAGTCTGCAGTCATCAGGAAAGTTGACATTTTTCATCCAGAGGTATTAATTTTTTGAAGACATTGACTGTGGGCAAAATAATTTTTCTTAAAGGAGAGACATTGCTGCCCCAAATCACAGTGACATGTATGTCAGTGTCTAAAAGTTTTGCAGATTTTATATCACCAAATTCACCAGATCAAAGTACGTGGCTGTGACTATTCAGGACACTATGATGCTGTATTCCAGTCTGAGTGATGAACTGTTAAATGTGTCCCACTTATGCATACACCTACGAAAAAAGACTCAGTGAAAATTGTATTATACATGAAATGGAAAAAAACCCAAGAACAGGACTAGGGAGCTTTTCCTTTTTGTCTTGAAAAAAAGCTACAATTTTCTTAGATATTAGCACAGCTCTTTCAGTACGTTTCAAAAGTTTGAACTATTCATCGTGGAGGTAAATCTGCTAAAAGCATCAGCTGTTTAAAAATGTTAAGCTATAAAGTGGGCAGGCAGAGAGCTTACAATGGGTCTATTGTTCCGGGCTGAGAATGGTCACTGAGCTGGGAACAAAACTGAGAGCTGGACAAGAAGGAGGTCCAGCCATCTAGTGGTAAACTACCCCGCTGTGCAGCCTGCTGGTGTCTGCCTTCCAGAGGGATGCTGTGCTCAGGAGAGGGAGAAAGGGACATTACCCATATTTTGATGGGCTCAGGACTCGGCAGCAGTGAGACATTCAGGGAGCAAGCCAAGGTGCATAGGACCCTGCAGCCAAACTGGGAGAAGGGGTGGCAGGAGCAGTGCCCATATCAAACACAAAGGCAGCTTTGGCTTGGTGGACCAGGAAGAGGCTGCACTCAGTCAGTTCTGCACTGTAAAGAACAACTGTTTACAGGTGCCTGCTTACAATGCTTGCTCTCTTTCAGGATACATCTTTGTCCTAACAAGCTACACTTGCTACCCTGCCTGCATCTGTACAGCAGCAGTCAGAGAAAAATTTGGGCAGTTTTCCATAGTCCCATAGCAGAGAACAGCGTGTCCAGTGGATATGCACAAACGAATGGTGCAATGCACTCAGGTCCCACTTCACACAAGGAAAAGAAAGGTTTAAGCCAAATTGTCACATCTGAAACAAGGATGATGCAATCAAACAGCTACACAAAGAAAGCCATATGCTGAGTCCAAGCTGGAATGAAACACCCATAAATTTCTTGAGAGTGAACTGTGGTTACTATGTAATATGTGGTTACAAAGTAATAGAAAAAGCTTAACCTTGTCAAAGCAGAAGAGACATCAAAACAGTAAACCATTAAATACTTCAAGGAGAGTTTAAAAACCAAACTATTTGTATGCCTGAGTACCTCTCAGAATTCAGCCCAATATGCCAAAGCTCCCATTCCAAAAGTGATCTCGATGCTTAGAAGACCTTGAAAGCAGTCAGACACAAGTCCTCCAGGGCCTAGTTTGCAACTTGCTTGGGCACTGAAAAGAGGTATCCAGTGGGATGGTGTAAGCAGTCTGAGCACTCAATGACCATCGGTGAGCTCTTTTGACTTAACTAATTTGACTGCTACTCAACAGTTTTGAAATATCAAATTTTGTCCAAAGGACAACACTTTCTTGATTTACAAACACATGAAACTGCATTGCAGGTTTTACTCAGCTTCCAAACACTGGCCAAAGTGCAGTCATGGTTGTACCAGACACAGCCAGGTGAATATGGAATAATTCTGTGAAACTCCAAATAGTTAACTTCGTGCTGTGAGAATTTTTACAACTGAAAGCAAAGCTTTGTTCCAAGAGTTACTGCAGCATGAACTGATTTCAGCAGAAACATTTGTTCTTTATCAGAAAACACAGTACTGGAGGGAGCACAGAGGATAATGCTTCCCTTGAGGTAGGGGATAGCCAAAGTCAGGTCAGTGTTACTTGCTGACAGCCACTAGTGTAGAAAAGAAATACAGCTGTGTCCTCCTAGAGTGGTATCAGCGACTGTATCTCAAACCCTCACTTCTCTTTGTGAAATGTTTCTGTTGGTCACAGTGGATACCTAAAAAAAGCAGAGGGGAAACATCTGGTTGCTACTTTGGAATGATGTCTGCCATTGATTTTCCAATGTAACACTAGAAAACAGAGGTGCAAATTCATCATGCATGTTTTGTCAAAGTTGTGTTCTAAGGAGTATTTGGCCATGGAAAGGGTGAATCTCACAATGAGCAATTATGCTCAGTGTTCACTTGGTCTTCACCAAACGTGCTCTCTTACCTGGCTGACAGGAGAAATGAACTGCCTGGTGCCTGAAACTTTGTGTGTGATGCCTCATGCCATCTGGTTTTACCCCTGCCATTTCGCTAATATCAGGATTATACCTGATACTTGCATTGAATCCTCCACCACAACACTTTCAGAGCTGTCTGAAAACACAGACTTTAGAAAGAAAATGAGGATTAAAGTTGCGCTTCTCACTTCTCTGTTTTACCCTTGGGGAAGCTGAAGCAACAGGTAAGGTGTAGTGGACTTTCTTAAAGCATCTCAGTAAATCAGTGGCCAAGTCTGCTGCCTGTTCCTGTACTCAGCAGTAAATAGGCTAGGGCAGAATGCTGGATATGAGCATCTTGCTCCAAAATATGTCAGTCTGCTTTTCCTTTCTTTTCCTAGTGAACAAGACCTCATCTCTGGGATGGAGTAGTACCCAAATTTGCATTCCTTTGGCATATGTTTTGGAGATCCATTGAAACAGGGTTACTTTTTAAAGGCTTGCAAATGGAATTTAAAAGCTGCTGACTTAAGAAAAAGGGGTCAAGAAGGAGAGCAACAGAAAAGGGATCAATGTTTTTGGGCAGAAAACATGGAAATGGTACTCCTTCAATTTGTAAAACACCCACTGGGGTCAGGGTAGGGTGGTTTGGCAATGAGTACAAATGTACACAATCCTGTAGACATTTGGGGCTGTCTGCACTCAGGGCACCACTGCTGTCTCACTTTCCATTACTCTGCAGGTCGCCTGCTGTGCTCTGCAAACACGCTCCTCTCTTGTGGTTATTTTTGAAGCAGCTCCTTAAAACAGATGTCCTCATATGTGTCTCTTCCCTGCTACACAAATAACACTTTGCCTCATGCTCCTGCCATCCTTTTGAACTAAATTTAAAAAAAGAAAAAAAAAATGGGGAAAAGAAGGATATCCTTCCCATTGGTGATTTCTGTTGTAACTTCCATGGCACTGTCACTCTGGGGCACATGAGTTGCCTCTGTGCCCTTCACAGAGCAACCAACAAAGGTTTTTTCTTTCTGCCTTTCTTGCTTGCCTTTCCAACGATTCTTTCCTCTTTAGGCGCTTTCCAACTCTCTCCCTCTTCTCCTCTGACTTCTGGATGCACTGCAACCACCACAGGTCTCATAAAAACTTCCTCTTGAGTAATACCACCAATGAAGGATCCACATGTACCAGTTACATTTTGTCCTCTATGCACAGCCTTCCTGCAGCTACCAGCATCATTGTTTGGCACCCAGGCATGCCTGCTGTGGGCATCCCCAGCTTTTCCCTTGGGAGGAATCATTCTTCTTAAATACTTTGTCCTTGACTTGGTGAACTAACATTGGTATTTTTCCTAAAGAAGCAAATGGAATGTGTGCAGAATGGACTAGCTTGAGATGCAATGATTAAGGGAGGTGCTAAATTGTGGAAAGGCATATGAAGTAAAATACCCTTGATAGAATATTTGGCCTAAATGTGATTTTCTTTTGTGCACACAGGCACTGAGTCTGCCTCTTGCTCACTGAGTAGGCAGGAAGTATCCTTAGGGGTTTAAAGGGAACTGATCAATAGGGTACTTTGCATGAGTGGAGGAAGCAAGCACAAGCCGGTAGAGGTAGCAGCAGAGGCATTACATAAGTCTATGAACTTTGAGCCCACATGTGAAACTCCAGCTCTGAGAAAATCAGTCAGAGTTTGGGGATTTTTGGCTGGGGGTACAGAGTTTTACCACACAGCTTATTGGGCAATGTTTCTACCAAACTGCAAAACTAAACTAATTTGCAGAGCCAAGGGCTTAGAACAAAAGAAGAGTATTTCCCCCTGAATTCAAGGTCCTATGTACAATCAGCAGTGACAGCCCTGGAAGCTAAACCAAGGAATTATAGTTCAGAAAATACAGCTTCTCAGAGACAGCCCTGGTGGTATGATAGCATTCCTGAATAGCTGTTGTAACATTGTTGTCAACAAGGCCTCCGGAGTGCCAAACAAGATTTCAACAATTGTTAATCCTTCTCAGTTTCATTTGCTTCTTCCTAGGGGACTGAAAAACTATCAGGCTGTTCATTTCTACTCCTCCTCTTTGCCTGATGTCTGAGAGCAAGGTCCTACAGTCTTCAGTGCCAGCAGAAGCTTTGTTACTGGCGGCACAGGGATTACAAACAGGCCATTGTGTAGGGACAGAGTTTAAATTGGACTCATAAGATTCAGAACTTGTTTTTTCAGTTTGTGAGGTTTTGGGGTTTTTTTTTTTCCCAATCATGTAGTCTCTCTCTTAACAGCTATGCTCCCCCTAATGCTAGAAAAGGAAAACAGCCTTCTCCAATTCAGTGCTGTCTAAGAGGAGATGTAAAGATGCTTGACACACAGACAGGCCTTGCACACCCTGTGGAGATTTTTTAGCCTTAAGTTGCATCTCCCAGCATGACTTGGCCAAAAAAAGAAACCAAAAATGGGAAGTGTTGCCTGCTAGGCACAGCTGTGTGCTATGCTGTGAACAATTACACCTTTGCTGCTTTTGCACAGAAAATGGATCACAGTTGTGATTTCAGGAGGAGGCCATTGGCCCAATTGCTCAGTAGTGAGAAAGGGAAAACTTTAGCTGCTGTTCTGCCGAAAAAAAATAATCAAAACCCAGCATGATGTGAGTCTGAAGATACACATTGAAGTTACATGCGCTGTGTGGTTCCAAGTGAGTGGGCATGTTAAAAAAAACACACCCAAACACAAAATCAAAATAAAACAGCTTAATTAGAGAAGGTAAAGTAAAATCAAACATCCTCAGCCCCACAAAGCAGCTACGCTGGGGAACACGGAGGCTCCAGCCTCCTTATGCCGGCACATGGAGCCCATTGGCAGGGATACAAACAGGGCTACTACACAGAGCTAGAAGGACACACTGAAAAAGGGTCAGGTCATGTAACAAGAACATGGGCAGATAATGATAGGAAATGGGGAACAGTTTACAACTATTTTAAACTTAAAGGAAGAGAGATTTAAATTAGATATTAGGAAGAAGTTCTTTACTGAGAGGGCGCTGCGGCACTGGAACAGGCTGCTGTGGATGCTCTGTTCCTGGGAGGCCCCATTCAAGGCCAGGCTGGATGGGGCCCTGGGCACCCTGATGTGGTGGGTGACATCCCTGCCCACAGACCAAGGAACACTCAATGTAGCTGCAGTACAGCATCCTCCATCATAAACACTGCAGCTCTCAGCATGATAGCAAGAGAGCAGAGAAAGAGAAGGCAGCAAGGCCTCTTGACATCCTTACCCACTGCAAGGGGCAGGGGCTTAAAATCCCCCACATACCTGTTTCAGGTACAACTCAAAATAAACATTTCAATGGCAGCACAAAATAGGAGAGGGGAGGACATTCTCTTTAGGGGAGCAGGCTGAGGGTGGTGGACAGTAGGATAGGACACCTGCTGTTGCTGGCTCTCTGCCAATCCTAGGACATGCATTCCCATCACCACCAGGATAACACCTATCCCTCCCTCCCCACGCAGTGCAGACTTCACCTCTCTCACACAGCCATCCTGGCAGGTGGGAAGATAGGCCAGGAAAACTCATCCAGGGTAGACACGGCACCATGCCTCTGGCAATAGAAAGAGCTTGCTGCAGGTAACACCTCTCTTCACAGTGCCACAAAAGTCTGAGCCAGCTCCTCCAGACACCTTCTGTCCCCTGCTGTCACCAGCTGAGAGAAAAAAAGACTAGTTCTGTTTTAGTTAATTTTAAACCAGTGAAAGCTGATTATTGTTTCGTAAGCCTAATCCATGCCTGCTCTCTAAATACAAAGGGAAAAATATACATGTTTTCCTTTATATAGCAAAGAAGAGTAGACGAAGACAAGAATCTTTTCAGAAACTACGAATCAGAGGACTTGATGAGAGCTGTCCAACTTGATCCTCTTTCTTTCCAACTACCACTGCAACCAGGAGCTGAAATTCTGCTGGACTAAAGCTTTCAGCAGAGCGTGGTCAGATCTGTGCTACCAACACCCTCATCCTGCAGGCTCACTCACACTTTGAAAAAAATATTCCTGCATGTCAGAAGCAGTAAATTTCAAAAGCAGCAAATTTCACAAGCAGCAGCCAATGAAAAATCATGGAAACTTAGGTGCCTATGACAGCTGGAACAAAGGTTTAGCAATACATGTCACACTGTCTGCATCAAACCGCGGGCAACAGATGTACTTTGACACTAAATCCGCTTTCTTCACATTTAGGTGTATTAACTGTTTGAGTAAGGGCTTCCTCCCACATACCTATTTTCCATGGCCCTTAATGCATGGCATTCTGCCACCCAGAGTGTAAAATGCAGTCACCTTTTTCTTCAGGTCACAGAACAACTCCAGCCATGCTTGAAGCTAAGCAGTCTCCCAGCTGCCACCACTTGAGTCTCATAGCTGTTGAAGCTGATTTAAAGGCAGCAGACAGCAAAGTCACATCAAGCAAAACTGATCCATTTCTCCTGTAAAATTTACACATGGAAAGGAAAGGGCAGGCAATAACAGTCCACAGATCTTCTAAAAGAATTTGGTGCAAGGTACAGAGCTGCACCAAAATGAAAGCAATGCAAGAAGGCTGCTAGGTTGCCCACATGCCCTGGAGACAGGGGAAGGTAGCAGCTTCATCTGCAACCATTACCTGTCTTGGCCCTCTGGCAACAGAGTCAGAGAAAAAAGAGCAAGATCTGCAGTCTCATTCCTTTCTCTCTTTCTGCAGATGCAAATACTCAAATTTTCAGACTGCTTTAATGCCTTCCCATGATTCATCACAGCAAATATTTGCAGGAGATATGCTTCTTTTTGAGCCATGTCCTCCTTAAATCTAGATTCTCCCTTCACCCTCTTCTGCTTTGTAGTCTTTGCTTTTCTGTTTGTATGGTTTGGAGGAAGCATGAAGGTGTTTCTCTCCTTACCCTCCCTGCAGGGGTGAAACCTGACAGGTTTAACCTAAAGCCATCTCTTGTCTATTGCTGCCATTGTAACAAACCCACTCTTCTTTCTCAGTGTTTTCATCACAGATGCATACCAGATAAATTTGACCTACCTGTGCATGGGTGAATGACACTCTTAAAATACCTGAATCCCTTAGAATTTAATCTACAATACAAATTTTAGCTAGCAAAATGGCACCTGCATGTGCTCATAGGTCTATAATCTCTAACTGAAAAAGCTTATATTAATCCTGCAAGGCTTAAAATCAATTTCAGATACAGACTGAAAGGAGTTAACCAGCAGTTCCATGTATCCAGCTGTCTCATTCTAGGGGCAGACACCTTTTCTAACCTAGGCAAGATCTGTACGAGTAACACTTTGATACGCATCACCCAGACCGGTCTGGAAGGGGTTTGCAATTGTTTCGTTTGTTGCAAAGAGCCACAGAGAGTTTCTTGTGGGCCTGTGAACCAAAGCAGGGAATTTGATGAGAACAAAACAGTGAGCGTCTGGGGCTTGATGACATACACTGATAGCAGAAAAACTGCAGATGGGTGCCATCACCAGTAACAAGAGTTTATAAATGTTCTTAAGTTTGAAAGTGCTTTCCTTCACAAGTAGTCATATGCTGGAGCAGCACTGGTCTGCTCCCCTACAGATACCAGCATCTTCCAATCGTCTCCAGTGCAGCTGCTTTATCGTTGTTAGCAGAGCCCACAAAATTGTTTACAAAGGAGCAGACTGGTCAGGTTATCTGGCAGCCTTAAAGCTGTCTCCTTCTGACAAATACCACACATCATGCTCTAGGAAGGGGCTGAACAGTAAAACAAGCCTAGTGGTAAATAAATCTAAAGTCAGATCCAATGAATATATCCAAAGAGAAGCCTCCCAGTGTCAGGCAGATAGGTGAGTTTGAAACCTGAACTTTGACAAAATAAGAACTGACAGCAGCTGCAAAGCAGAGCTGGCAGAGCTGGAGGAGTCACGTGCACTTTAAAAGTGGGCTTTGTCTTTGGTTGTGAGATCTTGGTTTATATCATCTAAGGCAAGATAACTAATGCAAGGTGGGTGAGTGAGCAAGCCAGCTTTATTTTTAACAAGAACTAACAGGATGAAACAACTGACTGGCATCATGCAGTAAGTGCTTAGACCAGTGTGACTCATACTGAAAGGACAAATGGTCCCTGACAGGATATGAACTCTCACATACAAATAACATCTTCTTTTTCCCCAACCAAATGTGTGTCCATAAAGCCAGAGAACAGGAAGCACATCCTTCCCCCTGGTGTAAACCCACCTGATGACAAAACATCTGTCATTATACAACTTTTCCTTGGAGCCATTTTCTATGGCAGATATACATTTGCAAGAGGACATCCTGTGGCAGATACCACAAATGGTTGATTGGGGGAGAAAACACTTTTGTCTTATGATTTCATAAGATAAAAGTCCCTTTTCCATTGGCTTTCCATGTGCATGATTGAGTTTTAACCTGACTGGTTACAAGAAGAAAGTAAGTTCATCCATTCACAGTTAACTCACATGTAAATAGTATTTCATATATATTCCCACAATCCCTTGGCAGCAATGGCAGCCTCTACTGCAAGAGTGCCTAATCACATCTAAGGAAAATTATAAAGTCACACTTGGAGCACCACCCTTGAAGTCAATGAAAATTTGTTTACACCCCTAGTGACAGCTGACAGCAAAGGAACTGTTCAGATTGCTTTAGGATGTTCTGCACTGAGTCAAAAAGACAAAGCCCTAATTACAGTCCCAGAAACCTGAGGATCAGCAGCCAAGTTCTTTCCCAAACTGTCAGCTCAGAGGCTGGCACAGCAGGTTCAGCAAGAAGCAAACTGAGCACCAGTAGTTCCTGCAGGACTGCCTCAGCCTTACCTCAATGCTCAGAGAGATGCCCTGTTCCACTTTGAACCTTGATGAAAGCTGCCCAGGCTGAGCTGTCAGCGTGACTCAGCAGCAGCACTGATACCCAGTTGTCACACTGAGCTTCTCAACCTTGTGCACAGAGTTTGCAGCTGCATTACAGGTCTCTTCAGAAACTTCATCTAAGATAAAGGCACCAAACACAGCCTATGCATTGCATCAGGGTCCATAACAAATACAGCTACCTCAGTTAAATCTGAAGACTGAAACAAAATGCAAACCTGATGTATCTATAAATCTTACAATCTCCTCCTCCTCTTCATTTTTTCAAAGGAAAGTAGGTTATAGCTGGAATTCTCTGTTATTTGAGCTGATCTTCAATCAGTTCTTGAAAGGTTTGTATCCCCTTACTCTTAGACTGTAGAAAATGTATCTTCGAGAAGTTATTATGTGGACTGGCTGGTATTTTTGTAAGCTTAAGAAATAAGAATTTTTTTATTAATAAATTAAAGTAGAGATGCGTGAACATTAATTTTATGGAGGTAAGATGAGGGATGTTCATTAAACTTGCTTTACTTGCTAAAACTTGTGTACTAATAACGTGGGATTAGTTTTAGGAGTATTTTTATCTTCAAGTAAATTTGTCTAGAAAGGAGTTAAGTTTTTCAGCAGGCAACACGATACATCAAATCTGATAAGACATTTCTTTGGCAGAGAAAAATCAACAGCTCAACACAGAACAGTTGTAGCAATTACATCAAGGTCGGGCTTTTACTCCTTTGCAGACACAGACTCTCTCAACAAGGAAACTCTAAAATTCAGAAATTTAGAAACCTGAAATTCAGGCTCCAGTAACAGGTCAAATTCCCTGAAAAGTAAATACCTATGAGTATGAGGGTTTTATACATATTAGTATTTATCTGTAACAATAGTTCATTCCTTTTTTGCAAGCTTCATCATTAATTAATTATTCTAGAATAACCAAAGCAAGGAAAAAACCCCACAAAAACCTTCCTCTCAAGCAGACCTAAGTTTTGCTCTTGTCAGTTCATACTTCTGCTACATTTCCAGGTCAGCCATTCTGTCATCCAGGATAGACAGGATCTTAATTGGGACATAAAGAACAAGCAGAATAGAAAATAAAGAAAAAATAATCAAGACCTTCTCAAAACATCTCTCTCACTTCAACCTTTCCTCAAACGGCACGAAGTAGGATCTGGCTGACAGCATTTATTCCCTTGAAGGTCAGCTTTAAAAGAAAGAGCTGCTGTAGCTACCTCGAAAGACTGTGAAGCTTTTTTGTTCAGTGGAGGAGGGAGCCTGAACTCTGGAAGAAGGCAAGGCGAAGAGACAGGCGCGTGCTCGCCCAGGGAGATGCTCCCATGGAAATACAGCTCATGCCCCACAGCTGGGGTCCTGCTGCTCGGGCTGCTGTGGGTCCTGATCTGCAGAGCCCAGAGAGAGGGGAATGCATAAAGCTCCCTCACCATGACAGAAAGATGAGTTTCCATGATGAGTCACCTCTCTCTCAGTGCCTCTTCTATTTGACAGTGTTGAGCCAGCAAATGCTGACTTCCGTGGCAAAATGCCTGAGTGAGGAGATCAGGCTGCCTTTGTTTATGGCTGTTTCATTTATTAGGTCACGAGGCTCCCAAAGTCATCATGAGGCTGTTTGAAAATGGCAACACACGAGGCCAGAGCACGGCAGAGAAGGTTCCTTTGCAAATATGCACCATTTGCATGTGGTTACTTTTAACTGAAAGAGGACTTAGAGCATCACCAACGTGAAAATCACATAGTACCTACAGACAGCTCTGCCAAGTGACATCTGGACTTAGTGATTTAACTATTATCAGGGTGCTTGCATTTGAAACAACCCTGGTCCTCTTGATATGGTGAGGCGGACTTGGAGAGGGGCACATAGTACTACTTTGGAAAAGCTGTGCTAATTATCAGGAGTTGCTCTCTTTTTTTATTTGAAATCAGATTTTCTGCTTCTGTAATTCCATTCTTTTTATCATTTATGGCTAAATTGCAAGACTTTTATTTACATACTGTAACTGTATGGTTTGCATGGCCCTAGGTGGAAGATACTGAGTTGTTAACCAGGCTTCCAGTACTCAACAACTGGAACCCACAAAAAATATGCAAACTAAACTGCAAACAGGACTGGCAGAGAGCATGGTTTAAAAAAAAAAAAAAACAACCCTAAAGCAAAGGTATCTCCCCCTGCTTTCGTTAAGTGGTAGTTATGACATGTCTGCCACCAGACTGAATTGAAAGGGGAGGCTCAATCTGAATTTTTTGTGGGAAGCTACAATGACACGAATGGAAGTGCTTTATCACAATGCACCATCGCTATGCTGGAAATTCAACTGCTGTGTCAACTTCAAAAAACACTATTATAAATTCATTCAGAAAGGGACTCACCAAATTAATGGAGACAGATCAATCAGGAGCTATTAAACATGGCAGTCTTAGGTGAACGTTTTTTTGCCAAAAGTGGACAAGGTGTCCCAAAGGAAAAATCACACTATGGATCTTTCATTCCTTAAGCTGTTTCCTAATCATCTGTCACTGGCCACTGCTGGAAACAGGACATAAAGTTCAGTCAATATTTTAACCAAGTCAGTAGGACACCTTTGCTGTCAGCCTCAAGTTTAAAATAAGCATGGTTGAGAATACAGTATGTGCCAAAGGAAGGCAAGCAGCTCCCAAGTGAGCCAGAAAATTTCTGCATGGAATGCTCCAAGTAATAAAGTATCTTTACAGCTTTACTGGCAGTAATGAAATTCCTGCATTTGGGAAAAATTTGGGGTTTTTAAACTGCCTCTAGAGAATAAACAGGTCCTGGATTTTACCACATGGAGAAAAGTAAAGCATATCCTCTTTTAGTGACATTTTAGTCTACACAAATTCCTGTCAGCCCAGCTCAGTTTTACAATCACATATAATTCATTTTTCCTACTTGTGCCACAACTCATAGTAATAGATAAGAATTAACAAATATGTCACATTTTTGTCCTCCTACACTGAAGGGAGAACAACACTGACATCAAACTGCATGCTGAAAACAGCTATCAGCATTTTCAAAAACATCCACCATTGTTTATGAGTTACCTTTCTAATCCAGGCAGCTACACAGAACTGCTCTAACTATGGTATTTCCAGCTTTGGACTGTGGCATGGCACAAGAACATTTTCTGCAACAGTTAATTTCCTCTTGAACATTTCATGCCACTAGATAAAAGAAATAAGCTCTCTCAAGGGCTCACTGCAAAAGCCAGCCCATGCCACATCCCCCTGCATCACAAGCCTATTGATTTTTCCAAATGTGTTAAGTCCTTCTTGCTGGGGCAGATAGGAACAGCTTTACAGGAAAACACAGTGAAGGTTTTTTTAGGTGATCCTAAACATGGCAAACACAATACCAGCTGCTGGGAAATGGCAAGGCACCGCTGGTTTGTGTGTGTCTTTTTACTGGAGTTCCATCTGGGATACGCTGCCTGCTGTTGTATCGCAAAATGTCTCCTTCCACGTGTGTTCACCGCTTGGAGGTTTTTATAGGACCATCTTATTACTGCCCGAGGGCAGATGGCAGCCGGAGGCCAGCACCTGGAAAATGTGCATTTGCAAGTATTTGAGTTAGCATCCAATCATTTCAGCCAGGAAGGAGGTGGGAACAGGCCCAGCTGTTAAACCTTTCCAGAGCCTATCTGGAAAGGATACACACACACCTGGTGGAGCTCCCAAGCACTCCTGTGTGTGTGAGCCGCAGCCTGCTGCAGGGAAATGTGCGGCCACATTCCCTCAGCAGAGCAGCCTTGCACAAAACAGAGAAAGGAGGACACCTGAAAGCCAGGGATGGCACTGGATTCAGGGAGTTAGCAGCCCGTGTGAAATGGAGCTGTTCTTACTGTGCCTCTGACATACCATCTCCCTAAACGAGCACGTCATCCTGCTGGATCTTCCTAATATCCGCCAGTTCTGTGTCACTGAGGAGTTTCTTCTTCCAGGGCAAAATTTCTAAACCACACGTTCCTTTCCCTGCCTCTTTCTAGAGCCTCTGCAGAAAAATCTAGACCACAATAGATTGTCCCAGTGTTGCTTAATGACAAAGCAAAAATAACAACAACAGAACAAACAAACAAACAAAAAAACCCCAACACTTTGCTGAAAGGGAAAAAAGCCCACAACAAACTAAGTCTTTTAAGCTGTCAGTGACTGTTTTCTCCATGTGTAACTATGTGGCAAGAACGGAACAGACCAAATGCCACAGGGCTGAAGTTACTGGGAAACGAACTCAGTCCTCAGTGTTCACTGAAATTTGTAAAAAAAAACCAAACCACTAGGTCTCACTAGATGACCAAAACAAAAGATTTAAGTAGCAGCTTATCTGATTTGTTTCCCTTTCTACAAGGCCTCAAACTCAATTGAATTATTTTTCTGTAAAATATCACAGAGATAGAAGACAGGTGGGGAAGCCCTGTGATTGCATTTTCTACCCCAGCACTCCCCACACAGACATGAAGGCCAGCATGGACTTTGGCAGACTATGGGGAAGTGACAGAAAATTTTCTCTACCTTTCTTCCTTTCATGTCACCCCAGAGCCTTCTGCTAACACCTGAGCTGAACATTGGACCTATGGCAATGTGCTATGGCAAACTCCATCCAGAGTGCAAAAGTCTTTCTTTTCTTGTCTGGTTGAGTACTGATGTTTACACAGGGACTTTGCCACACAGAACTGCAAGGTTATTTTCTTCCCCACTTAGTCTTCTGCAGTTAAAAGAAGTTAAAAGAAGACTTAGTCTTCTGCCTTTACAGTCAATTGTGTCAAGGGAGAGCTCAGACTACAAACTGAAAAATATGAACTGCCCTGTCCATTTCAGAAACCATTTCAGAAACTCCGATTTCTGTCCACTGTAGTAAGGGAGCAGCACGGGGTGAACTGGAAAGACCAAAACCACTGCATTAAGGTAAGCAACCAATAAAACTGATACATGCACAGCAGTCACCTCACAGAGGAGCTGGAAAAGAGGAACTGTAATGTTAGGACAAAACCTACAGATTTTAACAGCATTTTGGGTTGACCACTTCAGATCCAGGAGAAGCCGTTTCAGTGCCCCAGTAGTTCCGTTGCTTTTGAGTAATGGTTTCACTGTCCTCTGGCACATTCCTGTGAGGATGCTCCTCTATCTACTGCTGGCCACCCCCTCTCCAAGGAGACACTGAAAGGCTGCCTTTACTACCTGCAATCTCCATTTTAAGGTTACAGCTCAGCTTTGGAGAAAAGTTCCTCAAACCAACCCTAAATAAATGCACCAGGCAGCTAGGAATCTCTTCTATTTCAAGCAAACCAAGCCCAGCTGCAGCCAGCATGCAGGTGCATTAACCATCATGGTGCTCCAGAACTGCTGGAAAATGTTAGCACTGTAACAGTACCAATAATAGTCAGCACTGAGCACAGCTCAGCAATGTTGGGGAAATCCTCAGAAACTGTTATGAAATGGCAAAAATAAAGCCTCTGAAAACTGACACAACATGGGGAAGAAACCAGGATTTGAAGGCAGAAGTATTGTCAAACGTAAAGACCCATACAAACCTCCTTACAAACTCTAGACCCAGCACTGCAAGCCACAGCACTTGGCAGCAGGACAGCCAGCAAATGATCTCACTGCGAACACCTCACGCTGCCAAGGCATTTTATTCCCTTGCTGACACATGCCAATTCGGCTGCAAATTCCTTTAGGAGGCAGGAAGGCAGACCTAAGCCATAGTTCAAGCTTATCTGTATTAAAACAAAGGCATATCTACACTCCAGCATTCCTAAAAAGCTGAGTCTCTCTTGTTCAAAGCTAGAAAAACTCTAAAATTAAAGGCAAGTAGAACTGAGTTGCCGCACGGTAATTTAACTAGAGATGACCCTAATTCATACAATTTCTAGTGCAATTAAGTTGTAGCCTCAAGAGCATAGAAGAGGAAAGGTTGGTTGGGATGTATTCAATCCAGAATGAATCCTGTTCTGGCAGAACACCTAGAATTTCACATGAATACCCACCCTGAGAGCCATACAAGGGGCAGGGTTAGTGCAACAAGTGCACAGAACCAGGAGCGTGTTCGTACACTGCAGAAGTGCAGTTGGAGGAGATTATGTTGGAGAGTAGAAGTGAAAACCTCATCTCTGTCCTGGAGCTCACTGGAGATGAGCGACAGCACTCACAGCACGAGCTCAGAGAAGAGAAGCAGCTCCCAGCTGCCAAGAGCTGCCTCAGTGCTGGTGTCCCCTCAGCAATGCCATCGCTCCTGCTGCCGTGAGACAGCTGGGCACAGCTGGGCAGGGACAGCTGGACAGCACTGCCTCTACCGAGAAACAATGGCCAAGGAAAAGCAGCAAATCCATTACAAAATCTAGTTCTTCCCTTTGTATCATTTTCACATTTCACACAAATGTGAAAGAATCATCTATTGCTGAAGAAGTCATCCGTATCCAAACAGTGTTCTCGTGCAGCACATTGCTCAAACAGTTACTGCTGTTACAGCTTATGACTACTTTGCACCACGGTTACAACCCCCACAAAACACTGGTAAATCACCAGTTTAAAGAAGACAAAAAGAGACATTCATGTGGCCTTGTCACACTCACAAACTTTAAATAACACTGAGGATTTAGGGCTACTTTAGCAATAATTAAAGGAATACCAGATTCTTGTTGGAGAATTTACCTTAAAATTCCATAAAACTGTCAGTGCTAGAATCTAGCTATTTTTATTTCTCCCCAAATGACCTCTGAAAAACCCTCATGGCTTGAGGGAGGAAAAAAAAAAAAAACAACAAACAAACCTCAGTTTTGCCCTTGCTGCCCACCTCCCCCCACCCCCCCTCCCGAGCTGGTGGGTACGAGGAAGACACCTCTACTGATGAAGCAATTAACACTTAAGAGACCGTTCTAAGCTTTTTCTTTTTTTACCCAATCTGGGATGCATCTGTCCCCAGATGTCAGCCTGCAAACCGCTCCCTCACTTTTAGGGAACATACTCAAGGATGAATTTTCCAGGTCCAGGGAAACATTGAAGCAGCATCTCCACCTCCGGACAGTGGTAGTCACCATTTCCTCACTGTGCAGGAGCACTCCCACTTCAAACACACGATATGAACTGAGGCCATGTAGTGAAATCAATTTACAGCCAACTCAAACATCTACTCTTGTATCAAAAAACCTCTCTGGCACTGAAGAGCACAGCTGTGCAGTGATAACAGCTACAGAGTTTCCTTCTGGTGCTGAAGCCCCCAGTGGACAGCACAGGCAGACCAAAGCCCTCCTGCGACTTCTCGGAGCTGCCTCCAGCTGTTCAACGCCACTGCAGTGACACACCAGGAGCTCCCATTAAGGGTTCATCTGCACTTTCCTGGTGGCTGATCCACTACACCAACATGTTTAGACTACTCCTTCCTACTGGAGAAACTCTGGTAAACAAGGGAAGAGCAGTCAGCAGTGATTTTGCAATCGTGTTACACCAGTTCTGTTTAGAACAGGGCTGATGTGTGGGTGAGCTGCAGGAGCCCCAGCGACATGCAAGCTTTAAACTGAAGAGTAAACAGACATTTCAAAGTAGTTCCATACCCATTTCTGTTTGATCTGCATTTCTCTACATCCCATACAGAGTCAAGAAGCTGAGACATGAATTCCTCAGAAACTTTATTTTCATTCAAACTACAGAAATAAAGTAGTACCTTCCAATTTCCCATTTTATTTTCTGCGTATTTGTACGGCTCAGGGCGAGATGCACTAGGATAAACTACCCTGTACATACGGAGGAAGATAAGGCTCAAAAACTAGCTTTACTTCAAAGAATGCCAAACCTTACCTATGAGGTTGGCTCCAACTCTTTGATAACATTAATAGGCACAACATAGGAAAAAAGATTGATCTAAACTACCTATCGTAAGCAAATTCCAATAATTCATTACAGAAAGTCAAAGAAACCTTTTAGAAATAACAAAACAGTTTTCTACTTGAAAAAATAGATGAGTCATTTTTGCTTTATATACGATATATTCACACACACTTTCAAGTATCATTTTCACTATTATCATACTTACATGGCTAGAGATAAAAAAATTGAAATCCCATAAGCAGATTATTATGCCAAAGAAGTCACACACGGTCTTTATATGGGTTTAGCAACACCTGGAATTCTCCACGGTATCACAGTGACTAAAAAAGCAGTGACTAGACTCAGTGTAATTTTTCCCTTTATTAAACACATTTTAGTAAGGCTTGAAAAGCATCAGGATTTAGAAAAATGGAGACAAGAAAAGCACAGGCAGTCATAAACCCCACGCAGTCATAAACCCCACAAATTCACAGCTAAGCTTGTCACACGCTCAGTACTAGCAGGGAACAAAAAAAGAAATGAGTTTAGTTAGCAGGCAAACTGATACCAACAGGCAGACTTCAGCTAGGATGTTTTTACATTTAAGGCATCACACAAAATAACAAGTTAATGCTGGGAAGCATAACAATCATCATGTGCACAGCCATAATTCACATTTAGCTCTGGACATCAGAACCTGCTTTATTTCAAAATAGAAAGGCTAGGAGGGAATCCCATAGTCTTTTGGGAAAGTGCCAGGCAGCCACCAGGCAAGAAGAACAGTGACCGTAGTTTTCATCACAGAGGAAGGAATTTAAGTGCTTATTAAAGGCTTTGCTGCAGTGCCAGAGCCAGACATCTGAAAAATTCTGGCAGAATACAAAAGTTTTAAGAGCTAAAAGACAGAAAATGTGTTCAAGCAGCTGCAGTGAATGGGTGTACCAAAAAGAGATCAAAATGGCAAGCCTTTGAGATTGAACAGCTTCTGGAGCTCTGAAGCAATGATGGAGAGGTCCAACAGGTGCATTCCATAGGACCGGTTCCACACTGCTTGCTAATGCACTCCGCACTTCTGCCCGCCAAAGAATTTAGATGGACAGATATGAAACATCTCAAAGTGAAATAGTTTTACCTATTTCCTTACTGGTCATGTCATTTCCATTTCCCTGTTTCTTGCCCAATGGGAAAAGGCACAAATTCTGCATTAAAAAAAATTATTTTAAGACCTAAGTAAAACCAACTCACAAAAAAAATTTGCAGAAACCACTGTTTTTAAGAGGGCAAAGTCACCTTAATTTAAGTGCCAGGCAGCCTGAAAGCTTTATGGTTTTAACTATCATGCTCAACTGTTTGGTAGAGTACTTTAGTGAGGGATGTTCTTAAAACTATCAGGCCTAGACTCAAAAATAAAGCTTCTTGGAAACATGGGAGGTCACATATCAAAGGGAAGGTCCATGTCACTTTCAGAGACTAAAATGCAATGTTTTAGGGATTTTTTTGTATTTAGTAAGGGTCCCAGAACAGAGTCCAGAGTACTTTTTCCAAGCAATTTAGTAAGAAAGGATTCCATTGGATGAAGGATGGAAATTTTGAGCTCACTCCAAACTTGGCTAAAAGCCACTACTCCAAGTTTCCAAAATCTGGGTAACGTTACAGTTAAGTTTCCTGAGCTAGAGACAACTTGATAAACAAGAAGACAGTGACAGCACAGCAGGACAAACAGAAGTGACAATGAAAAGCATTGCACAGCCCAAGACCTACATTATACCCAGAAGCTGCCAATTCACACATATTCCTCATGTTGCTTCATCTTCACAGGCTGTACTTTGGCACATTCTTACACCTCTTCTAACACAGCAATTTCTGCTGTCTTTCCTTGCTCTGCTGGTTTTGTATCACATAACCCCACTTCTGAATCGATGCTTTAGACATTTACTCTGTAGTCCTCCCAGGCTTAGTAAAACCACACAACAACAGCCACCCCTTTATTTGGGAGTTTAACGACACTGAATATTTTGCATCAATACGAGATACTTCAACATTTACTGCTTTGTCCTCTCCTGAGCCTGTTGCTGTTATATTAATACGCAGAACAGAGAGCTCTCAGGCTTTCTCCCTTTGCACACAAATACAAGCTACACCATTCTAAATCAGAAGAACATTAGTATGCAGCACAAAGTGCTTTGCAAGCTGGAGAAAACAAGGTTCATGGTCACTTGCTTCTTCTAAAAATGAATTAAAGGCATAGGCTGTATGTTTGATAAAGAAACCATGCCAGCTAATTTCCCCTCAAGTCTTCTAGAAACGCTGTAGTTATGTGAGCAGCAAAGAGCCTCAAATCAACCTGCCTGCAGTTTTCATACTACAGTGCAAGTTGCTGGCTGCTTAAATAGGTTCAGGCTCAAAAACCTGAGGTCATACAAAAAAAAAAAAAAAAAAAAAAAAAAAAAAAAAAAAAAAAAAAAAACCAACAACAACAACAACAACTATCAGCCACTTTTCCAGATGAACAAAATAACAAAATGCTGCTACCCTAAATAGTACTCTGGTCAGTCTTGCAGTGAAATGAAACAAACCCAATACTATGTAGTTCTCGCAACAGCACTCAGGTTAATCTCAATGCTCTTTACAAAAGGGCAGCACTGCCAGCATTTCCCAATAACACTCCTTTGAGTGAGCCTGGCCACTGTGTTCCCAAATTATACACATGCAATCACCACTCAGGAAGCTGATTCATCTTTACATTCCCATGCTCAAAAGCATTACTGGTGATTAGCTGAAGCTGGAAAACAGGTATGGACTGCTATATTCGACTATCAATGGACCTATTAAACAAACCTGACTTGCTTTGCACACCTGCTGAATCAGGACAGGCAACCAGTTACACAAGAATCCACAGAAACCAGCACATAAACAGCCTTGACAGCTCTCTCCACATTCACCAGCTATCCTGGTTAATGAACAATACTGAAGGCATAGTATCTTTAGATAGAGATGTCTACTCTTAAGTGTTTCTATTAAACAGCCATAATAACGGTCCAGACATTTTTGGCATAGTCTGATATGCTCCTTATGACACATTTCTGATCAAATATGCAAGAAAAGTGTTCAAGTCTATTTCAGCACACAGACACTTCAGTGCCTTCAGCAGGCAGAGTCAACTGAAGCTTCACTGCCAGTGACTAAACTTGCTTTAATAAGTTATCACAAAAATCAAAACCCCAATACGAACCTGCCTTAACCCTTAGTTGAAGAAAGGCTCCATAGCCCTGGCAAGATATTTAAGTACACACGCTAAAAACAAGCAAGAAACTAGCAATTAAGCACTGACTTTGCTGCATGCTCTGCTTTAAAAGAGTGGAAAGAAAAAGCCTCTCATCTTTTGCTCAAAATATGTGAACTCAAGCCTCAAAATCTCCTCCATCCTGTAAACTTCCAAGGTAAATTACAGCTCTCCTGGAGTAACTTTCAAACAACGAAACAAAGCTTCAGCTAGTAAGACATACCTAATAGCAGGCTATCTAGATACTCATACTTTTATTTTGTAGCCATGTCTCTGGTACGCTCTACTTGTACTTTATATAGGCATTACATCCTTAGAGCAGAATCACTCACTAGAGCACTTTTAGTGTAGCTCCTACCTGAAACTAAACAGCTTTCTGTGTACCCTTGAAATTCTTGGTTGGGCATAAAACAGAAGTCAAAAGAGAAACAACACAAACCATGATCAATAAGACCAACCACTAAGAAAGAACTGTAGCCACATTGATATAATTTCACTTTGATTTAGGGTGCTATCTAATAGGTTTATTAAAAGTTTCAACAGACTATAGCTCTGGACTTTATCTTTCTTGGAAGACACTACAATAGAAGCCACAGTAGAGACTGCCTTGTCACAAAAGGTACAAATACTTGCTGTATAGATGGAGAAATAAAAGGACAAATCTAGTTGTCTAAAAGACAATTCACTGTACACATTTTATTTACAGTTTTGTACACTGTCTTAGTATGAATGGGACCGCTTTTCTACTTGAGCCATTTTAACCAAAGCAAAATAACCTAAGTCATACAAAGTGTTAAAATACAGCATAAGATACAAAAACAGACATACTATTTCTAGTAAGGAATGTAAATTATGGTGTTACATTAAAAAAAAAAATAATCCACATTTATGTTCAGGAAATCACACAAAAAGATCACTGATTTGACTGAAATGCATAAATCGGTAGCAATGCTTTGATGTTACAAAAAAACCAAAAAATTACCAAAGAATGCACAAAATTAATGTTTATTCCACCTTTGTCATATTCCCAGATTCTTCACCAAATGTTACATGAGCAAAAACAACTGAAATCAAAATATCACTAATGTTATCAAATAGGGAAAACAAATAAATTAATCTAGCAGCCATCAGCATAGGTTACAGCAAAGATGATGCTGTATAAAAAAATTGCTAGAAAACTGTATGCACCATACTCCTTTCCAAACCAGCAAAATCTTACTGCATACAATGCAAATGTAAAACAGAGTAATTTCCTGCAGGTACAGAAATGCAACTTCTTTTCTGAATACTGTGGATAAACAATTTTTTTTTTTTTTGCAATAGTAATGTTTCTACCAAGCTATTACAGAGTGGGCCAGACATACTTATGGATTTAGGGGGTGAAGTGTACTAAAATTCCGATTGGTAACGGTTACTTCAGCCAAAATAGAAAAATTGAACATAGAAGTACAAGACAAAGGCGAATGAGACTTCTCACAAATCTTAGCAACATTTAGATGGAAATCAAATTTAAATGTAGTCCACTCTGCTTTTGAAGAGGCTTTGGTTCAGCTCCCAATCTCGATTGCTTGACGCAGTCTCCTATGAAAGAATACTCAGAAGGTGTCGTCTTAAACAACAAACCTATTTTTAGTGGTGGAGCCGCTCTTAGTAGCTGTGTCTGCATGGGACTGATAACCAATCACTATCTTTGGAGGAAGTCCTAATCTTTCCTTGTATACTCTCCTGGAGAGGAAAAGAAATAGAACAGTTTAAGCAAAGTCCTTACAAAGGAATTAGGATCAGGACACCTGCTTTTAAGATCTGTGGACACCGTCAAAGTTGCCTACTTAGAAACAATTTCTCAGATATAAATAAAGGACTTGAAATACGATTTTTCTAGTGTATTGCATCTAAAACCCACCCACCGCTTTGTAAAATGACTTACCACATATAATAGGACAAGCTCTGGCAAAAAATAATTAACAGGCCTAAATAAATGCAAAATGTAGGGACTCCATACTGCATTCATGTGAGTATCATTAATACCAGAAAGCTGTATTTCCACATACAGAAACAAAACAGCTATGGAGAACTCATGGTTCATGATTCCAGAACTACCAGATTGATAAAGTCACCTAAACCAAAGAAAACAACAATACTCCAGAACAGTCAGTTCTAATCACCACACACACTTGGCTGCACAGAGTTGCTGTCTCTCAAACTACTGGTAGAAAGCAGACCCCCACAGACCTGGTCACAGTCACCTTACCCAACAGAAGCTTTTAGAAAAACCAGCTTGGATTTTATGTCTTAAGAGAAAGAAGCAGCAGCACCTGCCTTAGACACAAACACAGTGTTCCTTAGCACAGAGTGAGATGCAAGTCACTAATGGCCACTCCTGTCTGGAGCTAGGGTAATATGGCAGCCAGTGGTCAACACAGCTTACCTTGGTCCTTGTATCAGTTTGCAAAAATCTTAACTTTTTCACAGTTCTCTAAAGGACTCAACTACTTACTTAATGATTAATACCATTCTAAAACGCTGTCTGATGCCTACTAGGTTTATTGCAACTTCTGGCAGCAGCAGATGAACACCACAGTTTTTCTTGTTCATTATTAAACACTTACCATTTAAGCCTGAAAACATGCCTGTACAATAAAATTGTTAGTAGAAGGCAGACACAGATTCTTAAATGCCCAAATAAGGCACATGTCAAAAGAGCCATCAGGTAGTGAAAAAAGTCAGTAAGTTCAAGTTTGGCTTAAGACAGATGCGCTAAGCCAGGAAGATATATATTTTCCTTAGTTTGCATAATGTAAGTGGCCTACAATAATAAATTTAACAGCAAGTTATTCCAAAGCATCGGTACTACAGAATCCAATAAATACTTGTGAATTAGTAATCGTAATTATGTAATTGTGTAAATAGTAACTCTGTAATTAGTAATACTTGCTAAACAGTAGAGCACAACATGCATTTTCCATAGCACAGACTCATGATAATCTGAGATTATTACTGTTGCTTACTAACACAAAGACTACAGCATGCTATTACACAGGTCAAACAATCCATGAATCTCAGCATTGTTTTAGCTGTACTTTAACAGAGGTAAAAGGTAGGAAAACACCTGTAGAGTTCCACAGCGTATCACTGGGCAGCTTTTTTTTTTTTTTCCAAATTTAAGTACATCCTTGTGTGCTTAAGACTTGAAGCACCTCTCCTCTCTTATTTGTAAGCATCACTTTCCCTGGAAAAAAATCTTATCAATGCTCTACTCTTACTGACTACCCACCTTTACAAACTGGCAGGCTGGAACAGATTGCACATTACCTACAGTTGTTAATTACAATGCCTCATTGTGAAATGAGAATTTTTGCCAAGATTTGTGTGTGGGCATGTGTTAGTAAGTACTCTGTACTGTTGCTCTACCTTCACTGTAGTTTAGAAATGAAGACTTGAACACAATTTGGCACAGTTACTTAACCCTGGGATACAGCTGTGCACAGGCTCCACTTGTCTGAAATGCCTTCTCTACCAAGCTAACTGGCTTTACATGCATGGTTACACTTCATACAGTCAAGGCACCAACCATGTTACTTACCCTATATGCGTAACAGCATCTCTGTTTTCACATTCAGTTGTCCATATTGCTATTTTATCACCCTTAGTTCTAACATTAACAACAGCACCACACACATCATCACTGTAATCATCGAATGACTCCCCAATAAGGCACAGCAGCTGTGAAAGAGAAAGCAATTCAGAGTCAGAATCCTGTTCTGTAGTCAAGCACTCGGTGTACACAAGAACTGAGGAATACATTTTACTGCCTACAGCCACTTGCCATACAGCAATCATTTTCTATTTACTGCAGTGTCTTCTTGAAGTTCCGAATATTACAAGTGAGCATAAACTCTAGTAGGACATCTCCCTCCTATTCTGAATTTTCCATTCCTCCTCCTCTCCCACCTGCTGCAAGTTCTGACACAGCTGATCCTTTACACAGTGCTGCCTTTCCACCCCATCCCCCCAATCCAAAACAAGAGAAGAATTAAAGCACTGTATTCTTTCTACAGTACACTTAACACAGGTAGACCAATCTGAAATTTTGGTGTCTCCATCCATTCTCTAGGAAGAAACTGTTAAGGACTATTTGCACAACATCAGCTACATACAGTTTAACTTCAGTGCTGAAGTCTATCAATTCAGAAGTAAATCTGACCGCAGATGAAAAGTGCTATCCAACAAAATGTTACTTCCTATCAACACAGGAAGCTTCTGCATTTCCATAAACTCTAAAGTGGGCATCAATGATCCTGAACAATGTTTAATACAAGTGCACTAATGCCAAGTGCACAAGTAACACAAGATTATTCCTCACAGGTTTTTCTAACTGTGAAGCTTGGAATTGGCCAGAACATTAGACTCAGCTGGGTCACAGCCCCACTCAACATGCTAACTGCAAAAGTGCTATTAAAAATCTTCAGCTTGCAACTTGTAAAACAAGCAATCCAGATATTCAAAGCTGACAGTTTCTTGTGGTTGAGACAGATTCGCCTAGAATATGCTGAATTAAAATAAAAATATCTTTCTGCACACTGAATCTGCAAATGGACACTTGTTTACTTCACTTCCACAGTACATTAAAGACACTGCTATTATATTGGTTTTCTGGTATCACTTGTAACATTTGGAAATTCAACATGTTTGCAAAAGCAGGTTAAACAAAGCAGGTCTTCCAGTACCCATCAGACCCACAAGGGCTGGCTTACTCAAGGAAATACAAAAAGGACAAAGTGTGCTAATGAATAAATCAGGTGTAACTAAGACATGCTTTAAATGTTACACCCAACTGCAGGCTGTACACACTCACTGAGTAATTCAAGCCATAAATGGTTAAGATCAAACTACACACAAACATGCAAAATATTGACCAACTGCCTTAGTTCACATGTAAGCAAAGATGACTACCACACTCAATAAACACTAGTCAGGTACATTTGTCATGAATGCTGCACAACAGGGAAAAAAAGTATTCTCAAATAAAGTTTCGTTTACAGTTAAGGTCATTATATTATAATAAAAATTTGTTCCAAAGGGGAGTTATAAAGCCTTTGATTTCTATTGCAGAAAATTAGTTGCATATAATTACTGGAATGAGAAGTGACAGGGTTGTTTTAGGGCACGTATGAGAGTCACCTGGGTATTTAGGCTCTGTGCCATTGCTCACTGCTAAGCAAAAGGCAGAGTCCTCTAGCCCTTAGTTTACACAGTCTATCTCCGTGTTTCCAAGCCATATGCCATGGCTATTAGGAGTCAGGACTCACACATGCATTAGGCCAAGCACATGCAGCAGGACGTTAATTTGCTCACGTGCAGTCACACTGCCCAGTACTGTAATGCTCACAATGCTCTCTTCAAATCACAACTACAGTGACTACAAAGATCCTGAAAGTTCTGACATTTTGGACACCTCTGCTTTGATTCTCAAGGCCATTTCTCCCTTTGAAAGGGGTGCAATGCTCCTTGCCTCTCACAAAAACAAGGACAAAAGATGAGAGATCTGCCGAGACTGCGGTGCATTGTCCTGTCTGTAATCCAAGTCCCTAAATCCTAGATTCACACTAGACCATCTTAGGCTATTCTGAGTCAGTTTCTAGACAACACATTTTTCTGTAACACATTTACTGCAATCCACAGTCTCTAAAAATGTATTTACCATTCAATTCTCCAAAGAGATAACAGTAACGGAAAAAAAAGTATTTTTATGGTGTATATACAGGATGAATGTGCTATACTGCCTATCCCAGCATTAAGATAAATACAGAAAAAAAAATAAATCTGAAAGTCCCTTGTTCAACAAAGCCAAAACCTGAAAACTATTCATTTTTTAAAAAGAACTTGTAAAACAAATTGTTTTATCGTTTTATCAGTTCAATCAGCAAGCTGCACTCAAGACAATGTAGTATTTTCACAGTAATTCAACAGCTGTTCTGTACACTACAAGGGAAAAGCTTAATCTGTCCTGCAGAACTCTCCCTGTTGCTGCCTGACAAGAAAGTATTAGACAGAATGCACCCACATAAAGAATCACTACTGAAAAACCATGTTTCAAATACAGCCTGTCAATAAAAACCTACAGGACACTCCACTGCCAAGAAGTTAAAAGCCTAGTGTAGCACACCAAGATCAAACCAGTTAAATATATTTTCACACAAACACAAGACTCTTCAGCTGCCACTGGTAGGGCCATAGTGCTTACTGTCTCTAGCCAGAAGCGATCAAGGTCACTTCGTCTCTGCTGCTTGTTTAGTGTAATTAGCCATCGGCCTCCTCGCTTGTTTTTTTCATCTTCCCACATGGGTTCAATACCATCCTGCAAAGAAAGGCCACAAGTTAAAAATCAGACTCCATCTCTATTTTCCCTAAAGAACCACCAAAAGGCTAGTGATAGCTGAAACAGCAAGTTAAGAGAGAAATGTATAGTTTAGGATACATACCAGAATGTCCAGAAATACTGTCTCACACAAATATCAAACTTCCAAAACAACTTAACAAGCATACTCTCTAATGAATTTTTAGTTCTACAGAAACATCACAGCCCAGGCAAAAGTCTTAGCTACATATTACATTAAAAAAAACCCTGAGGCAATAGGCAAAGACAACCACCTGCTTTGCCCTGCATGAAACCAGAATGTAGCTGCTAATTTTATCTGGAGTCCTTATTTTATGTCTTGCACTCATCGCAAGATCAGCCAAGTGCTTCACTTATGCATACAGATTATTTCACTGAAACAGACACCTTTGGCAGTCTCTCTCAATGACTTCCTTCACAGAAAAGGTGAAAATAAGAGGGTTTTCATTGTCAGGGGAAAAGACGGGGTGGGGGGGAGAAAACTAAAAAAAAAAAAAAAAAAAAAAAAGAAAAATCAACATATCCTTCCAAAGACAAATCTGATTCATATTTTACCAGTGGCCCCGCATTGAATTAAATGATTCTGCATGTGCTGATACAGAAAAGCAGCCAGCTGCTACTCCCATATCAATCAGCTATGTTCCACTTCAGGAAGTCACTCAAAAATAATTGTCTAGACAGAGGAATTCTGTTAAGAACTGTCCACTAAGAGAACTGCACTACAGAACTCAGGGCTGAAAACCAAGTGTTCAACCTGCAGGATGGAGTGGTGTCATTTCACTGCAAATATAACACCCTCACTGGCAGCTGCAGATCTTAAACTACTTCATCACCTTTAAGAGGCCCTCTTAAGAGGTCACAACTGAAGGACAACAGTAAGAGATTCCCAGAAGCCTGAAACAGCTGCAAATTCTATACCTGTTCCATGAAGTTATATAACTATTACTGCTTAATGACAAGCCAACACAGAACACCTACCCATACTTAAAACACACATTTAGGATGCATGCAAAACAAATACAAGCATTATCCATAGATATACTAATCTCTGAAGGGCCTACAGCTTCTTAAAATTCTAGTAAGGTTTCTCAGTCACCTTTACCTCCCCAAACCCAAGCAGCATCACCTCTTCACTACATAAAGCTGCTAGGTCTACAAACAGTGTACACAGTCTGCTGAGGAGCCCCAGCCTGTGGCTGCATTTTACAAGCAAAGGAGGAACCAGGCACCAGCACTTCAGGGACTATTTAGGTATCATAATCCAGAAAGGAAGCTGCATGATAGAAGCACTACCAAGAGGTTAGGATTTAACTTAGAGCTCAAATTCAGATCTCCACCCTAGCTGAGGAATGATTTCATGTACACTTTCCCATCAGCATTTCCTATTCACTAGTTTGGACACTTCCTCAGCATGTTCTAAGTGTCCACATTGGGTGCACTTTTCTATTCCATGCTTAAGTAATACAGCATTTAACTGGCAGTGTAAAAATTAATAGGAGCATTGTGCATCTGGCTAGTAGCACCCATAAGGAATTACCCATAAGAAATACTGGGGAACACTGCTGCCTCCCACAAACATTTGAACTCATTTCACATCAAGTGACAGAGCTGAAAAACCTTTCATATCAGAAAAATTTACACTTAATTGTTTGCACAAACATATCAAATGTAGAATGAAGACTAATACAGTCATGGATTAAAATCTACTGTCTGTGATGTGTTAAAGCAAGTACTTGCAATTTCAGAAGTAGTGACAATCTGATTTTCAGACAGCACATGTTTGGGATGTCCTCAAAAAAATTAACATCTTTGTGACATTCCCAACCATGTTCCTAAATGTCTTAGGTGAAATATTTGGACAGTGTCTTCCTTAGTCAGGAAACCATCCATCAACATCCATAACATCCATTTTAAAGAAAAGGATATTAGCAAGCCTACCTTAAAGAGCGAGTAGTCACAACCAGGCATTAAATTACTAGAGAGCTGGATATGGTTGTATAAACTATTGGAGGGAAAAAAGCAGGATTAGAAACTAAGCATTGTTTTAAGGCACAAAATTCTAAAATAATTTAAGACATGACCAAAGAAAGCCCCAAAATTAAGGAGCCATAAAGTTATTTCAGAAGCAACCCTATTTCTTAAGTATTTTTCAACAATATAAAATCATCAGTTTTATTATGTTCTAGGCTTAAAGCAGAAGAATGGTATAGGAACCCCACAACTGTTTATAAACTCATTTCCAATGCTTATTTTAAACCTAGTTCTAAGGTTTAGAACTAAAGTTCAAAGTTATTAGGAACATAATTCACTGAGCTTTCATGGCAACAGCTTCTGTGTCCATGTATTCTCTATATATCCATGGAATAAGGATAATTATTTATATTTCTAGGACTACTCACACTGCTGAGAGTGTTTTTTAGGAGAAACGTTCAACCTTGCATATTTAACATAGTACTCTAGGTGTGAATGATGTAGGCCTGGTAATTCAAATTAAGGACTCAAAAGGCAAGAACAGATGACAGACAACAAAATACATATTCAGAATTAAATTTACAACTATGCAATTCAGAAAAACAATCAAAGCAGTACATAGTGTCTCCTCCTCAGGCAAGGAGACAGATGCCTTTTTTCACCCCTGCACTGTTAGGGTCAGACTTCAGAGAGAGAAGTCTGCACATATTCCATCAACCTGTAACCCAAGACCAACTAATATTCAGGCACAGTTCAGCACCGAAAAAGAAGACTGATTACTGTGATGTTCTAACTATGAGGAATCATGCATTTATAACACCAATTCCAAATTTAACAGTTTGCCTCTTTTATCTTCACACTGAAATCTTCTCCCCAGCACAACACACCTATTTCCCACTCCAACCACAAAGGAGGTGTAACTTAACTGCTGGTGGCTGATTTTATACCTTCGCTGCAGACATCTAGATTAAGCACTTCTTTTAATTACCAAGACTGTCTTGGTTATGGAAGCTCAAAAACTTACCCTTAACCAACTCTAATAGCAAGTTTCAAACACTTCAGATGCCCATCACATACCCCACCCACTGTCAGCTGAGTGAACCACAGTTTGCAGTCACAGAAGGAATGGGAAAGCTGGTTACAAACCCAGAATCCCATTCCCCTGTCACAACTGCACCAATAAAGTTAGTAGAAATACTGAAGCATTTTTCCTCCCTGTGCTAATGGGTCACTGACAGGTCCTATTATTACTCTCAGACCCCATCTCTCTCCCTTGCTGATCACATCCAAAAAAAGTATGCAACAAAAACAAGAACCCTACCACTCAATGTAGCATGAAACACTAAGTTCATATATAATGCCTTTTTTTTTTCCTCACTCTCAACTTCACAGCACTTGCATTTTATCCATGTTTCAGCATTATGGCAGGCAAAATGTTGATTGAAGCACGCATTTGGAAAGCACAGGCCCACCTTCAAAGGCTTTTTATTGCTGTTGGAGCCTAACCACTCTCACAGACCTTCAATTTAAAATGAAGGTAATTTCTTCTGTAACTTCTAATGAACTTTTTTCAAGGATGCCATTAATCTGCATGAATCTCAAGTACTATGCTCCAGATTCAGGCACTCTTGAACACTTGACATGAGCCAGCAGTCAATTTAATCAAGAAGCAAAATGTGGGGCCATGGAAATGGCAATCAGTTGGCCACCAGAATTTACAGGCTCACGTTACTATGAGAACTCCTGCACAAATTAAATGTTCTACATATTTGTCATGTACACATGAATATAAGCAGTGTTGCAGTGTCACAGCAAGACAATGTGCATTTAAAGGATGAACTTCTCCATTCACATTCTTTAACACATTTCACCTTCAATTTTGCAAATATTTCAGATTACACCCAAAAATTTGCAGTTAATGGAGTACTTTAAGGGTTTTTTGACTTGGACATAAGCTTTGCCAACAAATAACAGAATTATTGTGCAGATTAAAAAATCTTTACTTACGCCCAAAAGTCTTCAACAGTATCAAACTTTGAGATAAGACGAAGATTTGCTTGCCAAGTTTTGCTCTTGTCATTTTTAAAAAACCAGAGTGCCCATCTAAAGGAAAACAAAATAAAAACATACAGAAATTAAAGAATATTAAAAATGTAATTATTTCTATTATTGCATCCAAACTAATTAGAAACCTTAATATATTATCAGCATGGAGGTCAGTTCTCATCAATAAGCTACACGATCAATTCTTTACAGACCAACAGTGTTTGTGCTTCCGTTACAAGAGTTGTGGCAGACTTTATCAATCCATTAGGCAAATATTTTAAATAGCTTTGGAATTCTTTTAAGATTCTAAACCTCAGATGTTTCTCCTTGCTGTCACTGCTAAACTGCAATCCCCTACCACAAACAACTGATTATGGTCTAAAACAACACCAAGTGCTCAAACTGGGCTCCCTGGCCAGTAATTTCCTTGTAAAGGTTACATAAGCGAATTATATCACTCCAAAGCTATGTATGACATGAAAGCTTCCCAAGCACTCACATACTAGGAAAGCATAAATTTTAAAAGGGAGGCTGCATTACGCTTACTGATGGCAATCACTTCCAATCCCCACAAACTGATTGTTTCAAGTTTTAAAATTAGCATATATAAAGACAAAACTAAATGAAAAAAAATCATCTCTGCTGAGTACAAATATCAACGCAAAATTGGACCTTTCACACAAAGATGCTCTTTCTGAATCTAAAAAGCATCATTGCAGCAATTTAAAATGATGGAAGAGGATACCTAATGAGACATTTAATCAAACAGTTGGGGTTTTTTTCCACTCTGATCATTTCAGTAGTGTCAAAATAACTCAGGTTAGCACTAGAGTAGGTTTATTTTCTCACAGCAGAGACCTTTAAGTCACTAGATGTCAATCTATTGTTTTGAGACCCTTCCTGACATTTCAAACCTAGTTTTAGAAGTTTACTCCTTTCCAGTAATAGCCTCACTACCACTAGTAAACAAGTGTAAGCACCAATGTAATCAAGGTGTTTAGAGGAAAGAGAAGAAGGATGGAAGCTGAGAGACAACAAGGAAAATGGGATACATGCAACATAGCAACAGGGAAGCATGGCTTTCCGCACTTGCTCAAAACTTAGAAGGGTAAGGTATCACTTGGTAAGAGGTACCTGCCAACACTAACTACTGAGTATTCCACAGTACCACAGTTCACTTGGAGAAAATTACTTCGTAGCTGGTCTTTTTGAAGCTGTAAGAGGGCTTGTATTTTTCACTAACTTTTAAGTTTAATTACAAGCTTTTACAATCAGCACCTTAATTTACCCAAGTACAAGGCAAAATGCAAGGTTTTCCAGTTCTGCTGGGCAGCAGCTTCACCTCAGTGTCAGCCTCTTAAAATACACCAGACAAAAGCAACAAAAGTTCTACTTGCCTCTAACTAAAAGCAAAGCCATGCTCTTTCCAAGTACCTGGCTGCATTCTGAAAACTTGCAAAGATTTTCAGCCTCTGCAAATGCGCTATCTTAAAAGACTTTGAATATTAACATCTGGATCGGATTCTCCTTTCTCTGCAACCTCTCTGCAAACATCTTCAAAAAAACCTGAGAACTCTCAAAATACTGCTAGAGAATGTAAGGTCAACAAGAGCTGCAAAACCACATGCATTTTTCTGTCCCTGGCAAAACTACAATCATGCTTCTGTACTATTTACCTGTTTTGTAGTGGATGTTTAATATACTGTTCAGGGCTGGCAACCTCCTGACTAGGTGCTGGCTCAGTTTTCTCCTCTTCTGCAGGTTGGGGGTTGGGAGTGGTTTCCTGTTTGAAGAAAGGAGTTATTAATACATTCCTTCTCAATTTTTATTGAAGTTACTTAGCTCTTTGAAGTAACTTTAGGACAGGTGAAGCTAAGAGCTCCTATAATTTATCTTGATTAGGGGCCCAGATCACATAATGGAAGCACAATTTGTATCCCCTCGCTCTTCAACATATGAACAGGTCCTACAATAAACACGAACTGCAGGAATTCGCATTCTGCTGTTCAGTGACTTGCTTCCTATGTAATTTTTTTCTAAAATGGTTTATTATACATACTTGTCTAGTTTTGAAATCATTTTGAGTGCTATTTCAGAAATATACAACATACGTTATCTAGAACATGCATATCTAAAATAAATTCACAGAGTAGTAATTTCAGAAGGAAAATTATTTTTAATCAGCTTCTGACAGAGCATCATTTGAAACAAGTGTACAGACCCTGTTATTTAGAAAAAAAATCTATTAATACAAGTAGAAGATAAAACTACAATTCTCAGCTCTAAAATCAGCTCTACAAGCAGCTAGAAGCCAAGCCAGTGCATAGTTATCTTTGTATCTGCAGCATCATCATGAACCAAACAGTAGAACTTGAACACGCATCGGTTCTCAAATTTCCAACTGAAATAAATGTACTTACTGGTTCAGTATGTATTAGATTGATTTCAAGGGTTATTTTTTCAACTTTCTAGAGACAGCTCTAAAAATGTTAAATATACTTTAACACAAAGGAGTAAAATACAGTCTCTTTGCATGCAAACGCCCCTCAGGCTTTTCATTCAGTTCAAGAAGTCTGTGTATCAGGTTTGAAATTCTAATGCCATTCCTTCAAACTAGGGAATACAAAGCTTTATTGTGAGGCCAAGTGTCCCTGCCAGTTACCAACATCTCTCCCTAATCTGAAATCCATGCTAGAATATTACAGGAACACAGAATGAGGACTGTAGCTTCCCTACAGATAACACAAAAATGCCTATACAGCTGACCCCATGGAAGAAAAAGCACTTCAGTAATATAAACAAAAGCTAACTACAGCAGACCCAAAGACTCTAGACATTTCCAAATGTGGCAATATAAAAGTAGTATTTAAAAATTAATTTACATTTTATGGTTTTAACAGAACAAATTAACACAGGGGTGAATTAAGCAACGTTAAGCAATTCAACAGAACAGTTTACTCCAGGCTTCCACATAAGTTTATCATCACACTAAAGCTTTTGAAAAGTGGCATGGATTTGAACTGATAACACTGTTCAATCTTCACAGACCCAGATGGCAAACTCTTCTGGTAACAGGGATTTTCTTTTCATTATCAATATATTTAGCATTATTAAGCATGATAGTATGTTTTACATCAGAGAAGTTACTCCACTAAGGTTGAAAACAAAGTACGCTTTAGTTTAACAGCCCACCCAGGAAAACACCTCTTTACATTTCAGAACACTCGAACCTAACAGGAGAACTTGGCCAGTGCTCTGATTTACACAGTACAACAGCACAATTCCCTTCCTCTTAATAGAACTAAATGCTTTCTGAGGATTCCCCAAAGGGATCATCACAAACAAACCCACAGAAGCAGAGTGTTGAACTATTTGTCACATCTCCAGTGTAATAAAAAACTAAGCAGACCTTCAAAAGAGCTTAATAAATTCTTCTAATTCTATCTAGAATAAAATTTCTAGTGTTACCCCCACTTGTTTTTGGTATCATTCATCTTTAATCACACAAAACCATCCCACTGAACAATTCAAGACAGACAGTCCACAAAAGCTGTAGAATTCACCACGGAAGCACTTTAGTATTTCCTTCTTCAAGTTATCATCTGTATTATATTACAAGAAACAAGTACAGACAACTAAAATTCAAGTATGGCTCCTTCAGGGGCTTCTAACTGGAAAATTCAGAAAAGTTACATGTGCAAATACAGCAACCCTACAAGAAAAATTTTGCTGATATTCTGGAATAGCACTAAGTTTTGTGATAAAGCTTGCTTTCAGTCACAATACTCTGCAGTTGTGACATCTAATATTCACAACTGATTTACAAACGCTATTACACTAGGAATTTTGACATCAAACAGACTTACTCTTGCTGAATGCAGAGTATCTTCCAAAAATAACTTCAGTTGAGAATCTCATGTTTGCTCAGCAGCTAGCTTTCAACATACAAAGAGCTAATCCCAAAGTCTCTCCGCTCATTCTTCCAGAAGTACCACAACCACATAAAATGGAAGAATCAATACAAAGCCACTGAGCACATGCAGGGCTAAACTGTTTCATAACGTCTAACAAAAGACAACCTCGGAAAGGATTAAGGTAGCACACCCAGGCAAAAAGAAAAATGCCATGAGCCTGAATGTCTGCCTAGTACACTGATGGTCATCCTTCACACAGCTACATGAAATTCTATTTTTGGACAAATAGAAGACATTTGACTCAGCACAAGCATTTTACTTAACCCACCACAATATCAAGTCCCTTTAGATATTCTGAAAGCTATATGGCATTCATGAAACTCAGACTAACCATTATTTCAAGCTCCTGTCCAAAACAGAACATGATAGATCAACTCCAAGGCCCAGGACTGTGCTTGACCCAAGACTGTGCCACTCCCCTCAAAAACTACACCAGCCAGAACAGACTTTTTTTTTCAGCACCAGGCTGCTCCATCAAGGGTAGCTAAGGTGTAGAGTTGGAAGCAGAACTTATTATTGAAAAAACTTTTCTTTCTGGTCTCAGAAAGAAGCCTAAAGCAGCTTATTTTCACTTCTATTTCCCACAGCCATCAAGGAAAACAGAAAAAAAAAAATTTAAATTTTTGGCTGGTTAATCATTATCAGCTCCTATTTCCTTTCATCTTAAATTTATCTCACTATTCTGACTACTGAAATGAAATGTTTGTATACCAAAGCACTTTTCATTATTAGTCAAATATAAAGTATTTAAGTTCATGAATTGGTATTTAAAGTCCATTTAAAGTCCTGGTATCCAAGAAACTGGATAGAATTCTATTCTATAAATACCACATGAATTAATGTTACTGTCCACATTTTACCAATTCACAGCTTGAAACCCTGCAATTGCAATACTATTAACCAAAGTTAGACTGACTCCGCTAGTAGTTTCTGGACTACTTTATTCAAAATCCTTCATAATATTTTACTATTGCTCATAACGAATGTATTCTTTAATCTAAAATTGACTTTACACTAAGTAACCACTGAGTTTGCTCCTTTTAAAATATAAGTAATAAAATAGGGTAGTATTACCAAATAAACCAGAAAGCTTCATATGGCCAATCCCACTTCTCATATGCAAGACAGCACATAATTAAGTGACCTTTATTCACTACCCACATGGTTTTTGACGTAGGAATCAGCTTGCAGAAGTCCATGAAACATTTGCCTTCTCAGCATTTAATGACTCTGTATCTGCAATTACTTGGATTCTGACACTTGCAGATTTAATTGGTGTTATTTACTCTTTCTCCACAGCACATAATGACCAACATATCAAAGGAAGGCGTGCATGTCACTGGGACAGGAAACGAAGAGCATTTACAGTAAAAACCACTTCATCAGATTTGTCTATTGAGGAGAACAAGCAGCTTGACTAGGTTTTACCAAGTGTTTTCAGATGCTGCCCAGACCACATTCATGTCATTAGTTGTCTACAGAAGTTGTTTAGCAAGTCCAGTTGGAGTGCAACAATTATTGCCCAAAAGGACATAACCTAGCACTATTATGCACTCTTGGTGAAGGCAAAGAGAATTAATTAGTGGAAGAGGCTTTCCAAGTCTTCTTGCATTAAGCCAAAATAAGTTACATTCCAGAGTCTTCATCTTCTTGTTTAGGGTTTCCAACAGAACAAAATGGCATGCCCCAGTTGGGAAAAAATTTCAACTATCTGCTGGTCCTCATACTGCTTGCAGGTAACTACTACTACACTACAGCTAGGATAATTTCCAAGGCACAAAATTCAAGAGCTATTTATTTCAAAACATTCTAGACAAAAAAAAAAAAAATTTAAAGTCCACCCACAAGCATGGATTATATCCTGTAAGAAAACAACTTGACATGATGATGATTTGACACACAACTCTGAGGAATGAATGTACAGTGGTAGAAATCATATGTAGTACAGGTAATAGCAACTGTAAGAGAGGTACTAAAGGTCACCTGTTACCAATTTAACAGTGTGAAGGAGATTTCCAGACACCAGGACAAAGAAAATATTTCTACCTGTGAGACAGCAAGGCCTATTCAACATTATTTAGAACAGCACAGATTTTTAGAAAGGCAACCACTGTTAGAACACAAACATGGAATATGATTTTAACTGAGTGACATCCCCTCAAATTACAACAGAAGTGCAACTCACATACAGGAGGATGGGAACAAAAGTCTAAGTTAAAAAGTCATACACTTCCTCCATGGTCAAAGGTTTTCTAGGAAATATTACCTCAGATTCAGAAGATACAAAGACTATTTAATATACACTTGAAAACATCCATCAGATTCTCACCATTTAACTCACAAACTTCTAACTAGCATTAGCAAAGAGCTTACAAGGAATATCAAATTACTTCAGTATCTTTGTGGTTTTTGTAGCTGCCTGAGTAAGCTGCCTTGTGCCAACACCTCTCATCCCAGTCTGCACTCCGCTGCTGCATTTCTACCAGAACACAAAATCTACCCATGGCATTAGTTTTCACATCTAACATTCTGTCAGTTCTAAAGCACTTGGACAAGAAAGCTTCCTAAAACCGCTGTTCCTAAACTGAGAACAGTTCAGATGATTCAAAGAACAAAACGCCTCTAGTCACCCCAAATACTCCTACACAAAAGACCTCCACATTTTGCAAGTATACTGAGCCCCTGGTTCAACAAAGCATAGAATTTTGTATCAGCTGAAAACTAGACACATTCAATCTCCAGAAAAGAATTTAAACAAAATTGTAGAATGTATGAACGGTCAAGAGATCACTCTTCAAAGAAAAAGTACTGGATGCACTAGTGGTATGCCCAGTGATTGCAAAGCATGTCATACATACAAGTTATTTGATGAGCAGCACAAAGCACAAATAAAACAGACTTCTATAAAATATCACACAAACAACTACTCTGAACATTCAGGGGAAAAAAAAAAAAAAAGGACTCCTAAACAGTTAAAACTTTTCTGCCCTACATCCACTACACAGAATCCAGGACAACTGGCACTTTCAGGCAGGAACAACACACTTGTGTTATACAGCACACTTACATCTGTACATGACACACACCTTCCTAATGTGAATGTCTTATAGAGGAACAGGTTTTAAACTTGAAGAAATGAGGACTACTGCAAGCTAATAAACAGCTTCTAAACTCAAGTTTAACCTTGACTATAGAATATTTCAAAAGTGAAAGAAATGTATTTGAGAAAAAAGTCGCATTAATTCACATTTAAAGTCTGCATTTCTCTTTCACTATGCAGGCACTCTACGAACATCCCTTATTTAATTCTCCCCTCCATCCCCTCAAAATTCAAACTAATCTTTACAAAGCTGCCAAAAGGGGCACATTTTCTCATCAAAGTTTCCCATGTACCTCCACACCTGCAGGTAGTATCACTAAATGAAACATAGCTTGATTTCACATGCTGTTTTTATGCATTTCTTTGAAATAAGCTTGGTATTTTACATGCAATGTGAAATGTAATTATTCAAAATTACTTTCAGGAAAGTGTTTATCTCAAAAAACTTACAAGATGTCCAACATACTCCTCTTAGAGGGAGCTCCATACTCACCAGGAAATGTAATTTACAATTCAAAAGCTCATGATAGATATTCTCAATCATTAAACAGCATGAAAGATACATCTATCCTGTATCATTTCACAAAAATGCAATGACCAAGCAACTGTGGTCACAATACTGCACTTCAATGCTGTATTGACCTCAAACACAGCAGGTCACTGACTATTACAGCACAAATACCCAGCAACAAGAGCAAGTCTAAACTTACATGCTAACTGCAAATAATACAAAATAAATACCTTTCAACCTACCTTGAATGTTAGGAGCTATTATGAACTTTCCAAAATTTTCAGGCCCTACACCACTATGTTAGTATCCACTTGAGGTAATAGTTTCATTTAAATTAAGTTTTGATTCCTACCTATGTATGATTACCCACTTAAACAAGCACTTTTCAAATACAGATGACTGAAATGTCACTGTTGCATCCTACAAAAACAGAGTTAAATTTACAAGAATTGCATCTGTAACAATAACTGCCATTAAGCAAAAATATGAAAGAACCATGACGCCCACTTCCAGTTTGCACAATGAGGGACCTGATTTATATGCACCTAGAAGTTACAGGCTTTGTGCAGCTACATTTTAAAGTCACCTCTGGTAAACTATGTTTACTAAAGCATTACTACTGGTTTTGTTGCTGACTTTGTGGACTTTTGCATGGTGTTATCTGATCACTTTTAATGCTCAGAGGCTGTATGAGCACTCTAACAGGTGACACTTCTGCATAGTCTCAAAAATTAATCTAGAATATTTTAAAGAGAAAAATCTAGATATCACAAGAAAAAAACCTGAGTTTTAACCCATCAGTGTTGCAAAGGCTTAAGTCTTCCCTACAGTGAAGAAGTAAACCACTGTGCAATTTGTCTGTATTTACTTAGAATAATCTTGCTTTTCTTAGCAACTTCCATAGGACTCTCTACAGAACTCTAAACTCAAGTTTCCATATTTGTGAACAGTCTGAAATATTTTTCAAGCTTCTTAACAAGACTTTAAATGTACGCTACTTTTGAAACCATGATAGTACTAGAAATATCACTGATTTGAGTAGAAACCTGTATTAAAAAAACCAAAACCAACCCATACTCAGTTATGTTTTCATTTCCAATGACACATTCTCTCACCAGGAAAGCATTACAGATGACATCTGTACAAACCCAGGTCCAGATCTCGCAGGTGAGCAACAGAAACGCTTCCCTATGATCAAGAGGTAATCCCTAACCACACATGCAATTAAATTGTTCATCTGCAAAGCACGTAGTATTTCTGCAACACTGTGCACCTCTGACCTCAGTCATTATGCATGTCTAACTTTAGGCTTAGGTAGGAGAAGTGAGCCACCTACAAGGAGAGTAAACATAGACTATTATTTACTTCAATTTAAAAATAAGGAAGCATAGGTGGTAGCTGACTCCTGAATGCAAACATACTGCAGCTACAGCAGAACATTCAGCAACTGCATTAATTACTTAAACTGTTGAGAGCACTGCCCCATCTTCCACCTTCATTAGCTCAGCACAACAGCTCACAGTGAACTGGATCTGGGAAACCAACCTTGCTGGGACACAGGATGGCAAAAACAATTGTTCACTTTCAGCTACATTAAGCCTGTACCTACCTCAATGCGCAGCTTAACACTGATGAACAATGGAGAAAATGGTGCAAAGATTGTTTTTGTGCCAGCAGCACATCAAAGAAAGCCACAAGGCCTTTAGAGTAATCTCATATTCTAGTGGCAGTGAGTATACAAATCATTTATCACAATTCCTACTAAGCTCCATAGTCAACACAAAGCACTGCACTGACAGAAAGCCCTCATCTTCAGATGTGTGGCCAACAACGTGAAGATTGGCTTTTGGATGTGAAAACAAGTGTTTAACACTCTGGCTGAAAAACCTGGGAAGGGTGCTGCTGGTGGTCTGGCTTGCACTCTTAATAACTGACACTCTCTCTGTACAGAAATGCTGCCAAGCAATTTATAAATGCTGACCCGCTACAATCTCTTCCTCATAGGTAAGAATATGGGGTTTGGTTCACAGAAGAAAAACCATTAAGAGAAAAATCAGTGTCCCCTATGCAAAACGGAAAAATTAATCTTTATTTAAAACCACTGATTTTCAAACTTTTTTTACTTTGTCTAAATGTTACAAAGCCTCCCTAAACAGCACACTGGCTATTTATTCACAGCTGGTAAGCACAGCAGCAAGAGACCAGCCTTCCTTAACTGTGTTTTCTTGAAACCCTAACACAGAGTCTTCTGCTGTCCTGTCCTCATGATACACAATCATGTGGGATTAGAATAACAACTGTACTTGGATCACTTCCAGCTGCTCCAGCTCATTATGGAAGTGCAGGCTGGAGCTACGTTTGTAAGACCGAGCATAATACCATGAACATAACTTACGACCTGGAAAAAAAAAAAAAAAAAAAAGAACTTAATAATAAAAAAAGTTTTAAAA
>VXBT01007657.1:670332-714332 GCA_013400235.1 Oriolus oriolus
TGGCGGCGGCGGGGGAGACCCGCAGAGTCTGCGAGACCGCCGGCTGCAGCAGCGAGGCCAAGCTGCAGTGCCCCACCTGCCTCAAGCTGGGCATCCAGGGCTCCTACTTCTGCTCCCAGGTGAGGTTCCCCGCGGCCCAGCCCCTCGCTCCGCGCTCCGGGCGTGCGGCGGGCGCAGGATCCAGCTCCCCGCGCCGGCTCCCGGCCGCCCGGGCCCGGCCCGGCGTGCCTGGCTCTGCTTCTCTGCCCGCCCGCTCCCGGGCAGCCTGCGGCAGCAGCGCCCGGGCAGGGACCCCGCACGAAGTTCCCCCTCGGTTCCTCGGTTGTTGGAGCAGGGGGAGCCGGGCTGGCGGCCCCGAGCGGAGCGGGAGCCCCATTTCTCCTCGTGGCCGCGGGCGATGCGGGACCTCAGCGGCACTAAAGCGCAGCCGGAGCGTTCGTGAGAGGGTGCACGGATGTTCCTGTGCCAGAAAGTGTGGGTGGTGCGTGTGCTCCCCTTAAAAATAAAGGCTTAGTGGGACAAAGTGAGACGTGCTCATCAGATTCCAGCGGGTGCGTTTCTCTGCCGGCGTCAGCTCTGGAGTTGCTCGGCTTTGATAGACACCGGGAGACTTGTTGCTCTGAAAACAGATTTTCTTTAAGTTATGAGTTTCTATGAAAATTATTTGATACTCTTCCTTTTTTTTTTTTTTTTTTATTATTCCCTTTTCATTCCTATCTCTTTTTTTTCCACTATGTTTTCTGATGTTCTGCTCTGAGGGTGCCAAACAGGAAGGCTCAGGTTAGGCCACATGTCATAGAGCAGTCAGCTCCCACGTATGAATTAGAGAACTGAACGTGTTCTGTAGGCCTCGGCCATCCTTGCCTGTTACCACAGTGGTAATAAAGTGTGGTCCTTCAGTAGAAAGAACTGTGTTAAGTGGGTTTTTTGTTTGTGGGGTTTGTTTTGGTTTGTTTGGAGTTTTTTATTAACTTTAAAATGTGAGGTAAAATACATAGCCTAATCCTTTGAACTTTTTGTATGTGTAATTTCTGTCAAAATCAGTGAGGACGTACGTGTATATTTCAGAGATTAACACTGACTTTCCTTGTCACAATTATAATTCAGAGCAAAGTCACTGAACTTTTGTAGATAAACATAAGAAAATAATTCAGTCACATCAGCTAGATTAATTTATTAATTGGGAAGAATTTTTTTCTGAGTCAGGATGTAAGCTGATAGTTATGGTTTGCATAGGACTAGGGGAACGCTTCCCACATGCTGGTGGCACACCCACTGCACAGTTTCTGGTACTTTCCCCTGCACTCTCTGTGCCCTATGCTGGGAGTCGATGCCAAATTAGAGCAACTGCAACTCAGAATTGTTCTGACAATTCTGTATCTCTAGTTCCCACGTGGTGCTTATGGTTGACTTCTAGGATTTGCTCTGCGTTTTACTGCATGTTTTGACATGTCCGGTGTAAAACTCATCATAAACGCATCATTGGTTATATACAAATGTTAGTTGGTGACGACAAAACCATTTATTAAGAGACCAAACAGGCCAATGTGAAGAGTTCTAGTTACATCTTCACTCCCCTCCTTCCCATCCCTAACTCAGCTAATTCCATATAGGATGCAGAGATTCTTGTTATCTATATACTAAGTTTAATTCTTTTGAAATATCTGCTGCTGTTGTTAGGTAAAAGGGGAATTACTGGAAATACTTCCTAGCTCATTAGAATAGGCTGCTGGGTAACTGACAGCATGCTTGTAAAGCTGTCCTGCATAGAAAATGAAATAGTGAACTGGGAATCCCAGTCATCTCGCTTCTGAGTGACCTGGGGCATGTTGTGCCTCACTTGTCCCGATCAGGAACGTAGGTAAGCACGCTGAAGGTGCTTCAGAGGTTTTGGGGCAACATGTTACAGAGAGGGGCATTAATGACAGCCTGTTGTGCGAGAAATGCCGTGCACTGAGAGAAGAGTCTCTGTGTTCAGCCTGTAGCAAGGACCCTTGTTTCCCCATTAGTACCCTTTTGTGGGGCCCTGCATGGAACTGTCCCAAGGCTCCAGCTCTCCTCATCACCTGGTGTGTGCCGTGGAGGAGGCTCGCTGCAGTCCTGCCCTGGTGACTGGCAAGCACCATCAGGAGGGTGGGTGAGCTGCTGCTGACAACCTGGCTGCCTCTTCCAATAAGCACATGGCAGGTGAAGGACTATTATTTTCTCTGAACTTCCAGCAGGTTTCAGCTGACACCAGTGGACTGGTTAGCATCTGTGAAACTTTTCTGGAGTTCTCTCTTTGGTGATTTTCTTTCCATTCTGGTCTTACATGTGTAAGTAACTCCTAGATAAACTAGTGAGTGGACCTAGGATGTTATTCCACCTCACAGCACAGCCTGTATTGTAGCTAGCTCGGTGCTATTACCTCCCTCCAAGGATGCACACTTCTACCCTTTCCCTTAAGCTGTCCCTGATTCCTTGGTGAGCCACTTCTGAGTTCTTCAGGGTTTTCTTTTAATGGAGAAAAAGCAGTTACATTAATTGGTGGTTTTGCTGGTTTAGCTAGCTGTGCACTGCAGGGTCCTGAAACACTTCAGGAGTGTGCTGCTGAAGAGCAGGCTTGCCCACTGTGGCCCAGTTTGGCCCAGCCATAAAATCAGCCTGTCCTTACGGAATGCAGTGGTGTTAGCCATGCGTGTGGGTGCTGACTTTGGGTTGAGGGTGGATTGGGAGCCACAAGCTGTCTGGCATCTCCTTGACAGGTAAAAGCATCTGTATGGACGTGGACACCAGGTTAATTAATCTCCTTGGAAGCCTACAATGACTTTTTCATACAGCCAAAATGCCATCAGAGCTAAAACCAAATTTGTAGGAATTTATTTTCTCTACTGCTAAGAATAAACAACAAAAAATTGTGAACTGCTGTAGGAAGGTAACCATATGAAGCAATGTGTTTGGATTATAAGTTACTAACATATCATTTGCTAAGGAAAAATAGTGCAGGAGGTATAGGACTGAGAATCTCAGTGTAGTGTGGAGATTGATTAAAAATTATTTTTCATGGCTGCATATAGAGAATTGAAGTGAACTTTTCAAGTGGATCACATCAAGACAGTGATTTCCCCAGTGGATTTATCATCTCTGTCTCTCCTTTCCTGGAGAAAGGGTGTTATTCTGGTCACTTATTTTTTTTTCTCTCTCTCTGCATCAAAACATATGCCTCAACAGCATGCCCTGAAAATGCTTATGCTGAAGTAATTTGACATTCTCTGAGACTTCTTTGAGCCAACACTCTTTCCTCTCTGGCTGTTGGGCACCTTGGAAACTGGGTACAGCTGCTGAATAATAGTTGTGCTTGTGGGTCATGGATGGAAAGGGGGCCATGTGGCGGGGTTCTGGCCTAGCAGGGAGGTTTTGAACTGGTAGTGAAGACAAGGTAAAAATGGCTTTTAGCAGCAGAGGAGCCCTTGAGGTGATGTGTTGAGCCCTAGGTGGGTTTTTTCCCTTTCACTTCAAGATGTAACAAGAGGAACTGTTCTGCTGAGGGATTCTGTCTGTTAACTCTTAGTAATATTTTAGGCTCATAAATCAAGTACTGTCACTACCAGCTACCTTTTTTCACTGTCTTGTTTTCTTTTCTTTAGAGACTTACTGCAGTGCTGTGTGTGTTTATCATCTTATGGTGAGATACAGTAATTCAGTCTGTCTTCTGAGTGCAGAAATAACACAGATGTCCAGCGTCACATCTCAAATGTAGTGTTTCTCTTGCTAAGATGGATTTGCTATTGTGAAATCTGCTTTGTAGATACGGTCACTTGCGTGTACATTGTGTGTAGTACATGTAAAGAGTGTGTGTTTAAATAGACAGTTTGCATTTCTTTTGTGTCTTCTACAAGTGGCTGAAGGATAAAGAAGGGGAGAGTAGTGACTGGTTTTGAGGTCTCTAGTTACCATTTTTATATGAGCCTTCTAACTGTGAATGGATCTCTTATTAGTAATTTTGTGTTGCTTTCAGGAAAACTTCCTCTTTCATACTACTTATATAAAAGTGTCGTGGACAAAACAGAGTAGGTTTTCTGTGGTGTGGACTAGATGTTGGTGTGAGGCCACTTCTCCAGCCAAATTCAGAAATACCTACTTGTAGACACTTTCTGAAAACATTTTGTTACTCTGAAGTCAGTGGCCTGTGCCATTTTTGTTTCTCTGAGAGCTGGAGGCTGTGGGTCATTATCCTAACAGTAGTCATAACTTACTCAAGGAGAACTGTTGCCCTTTCCTGTTTTGTGTGCCCTTTTTGTGTTGTCAGCCCAAGGTGTATGAATTGGTCTGGTTACGGAGTCAGAAGTGAGGATGGGGTGGTATGGTGATGCTGCCACATGTGGTTTAGGTGTTTGAAGGGAAGCAGTTTCTCTGAACTGTAAGGTCGGCGACAGCGGCTCTCTTGCACTCGTGGATGCCTCCCAATAGGGCTCTTGACGTTTGAGGTTGAGGTGTGACTTGTTCAATTCTAGTGACAGGAAAGAAATGCTGTTTTGTTCTCTCAGTGAGTTTATATACAATTTACTCCTTTCCGGAAGGCACATTTTCACTGACACTTGGCCCTGGGCCCTTGACAGCTCTGGATGCTCAAGGTCACAGTAATTTGTGAAAAATTGTGGACCTGAAGAGAAGATTGTTGTCCCATCTCCTGCTTTGCTGTTTCTTTTCACGATCAGTGTGTTGGGGGTGGGGAGTAAGGAGCAGTGGACCTGGATGAAACTATTTTTTGTCCTCTTTCACATCAGACCATAGGACATCAGTGCCATGTTTCGTCCTTGATTCACTGTTCTTTGCTGTGCCTGAAATAGGCTAAAACCAGCTGCTTGGATTCAACTGCAGCACGCAGAGGTTTCCTCAGGCATAAATGGCAGTCAGCTGATACTATCTTCTAGAAAATCAGATTTCCTTCATCAGGAAGCTGGCATTCTCAATTGCCTATTAATCACTATGAATACCTGTGTCTGAGGTAAGCACCTGATTGTTGGTGAGGTGTAAAAGCCAAGCCCTCATGACTTTCTGAAAGTAAAACTTCAGACTCCTGTAGGCAGACTTGCTGAACTATTGTTCCCTGTACTGAAAGGATAGTCCAGTTGGAATTCCTCTGCTCTGTTGTTCCTTCACTACTCTCAAAAATCAGTTTTATATTTCTGGAAATCTGAAGAGCTGCAGGATGCAGTCCCTTCCTCAAAGGAAGGGCTCAGACATGTGGGACCCAGGAGTCTCAGGGCAAGATCAGGTCTTAGATGAAGGAGAAAGTTGATCAACCCTGCTGATACCAAATTTCTGCATGTAGGTACTTCTGTTGGAGTTGAATCTGAAAACACTTATTTGATTCTTCTGAAAACCTGATTATTCATGTATGCTGCTTAGGCTAGTTTGGGAATTTTGTAGAGAGTTTTTCAGGCCGGAGGCTGTCTCTGTGGGCTTGTACTGCCCTAGAAGGGTTTCAGCATGCTGAAAAGAGTCAACTGTTTCATTTAGCATCAAATGTATTAACACCTTGACATACTTGTGGATAAAATGTGAGTTAATCTGTACTGTATTTAATATATATTTATCACTGATGGCCTGGTATTAAGCTAAATGCTGTACTTCAGGGGTTTTTTTTTGCCCTCTGTTTTGCATACCTTCAAGGTATTTGGTTAAAAATGGGTTCTCATTGTGCAAAACAACATGATCTCACGTTAAGCCCCAGACAGTTGTACATTCTAAAGGACATTTGTAAATTCAGTTAAGAAGATTGCTCAGAATATTTTTAAATACAGTGTGCTGCTTGGCACTGTTTCCTAGATGTTTGTCCATTACAATTCAGGGTATAATGACACGCAAAGAGACAGACAGTCTGTCCTCACAGTCTTAATTCCAACTATCTTTTTTTCCTTTTTTTTCCTGTTAAGTAGGTACTTTTAGAAATTCATCACAGTGGCTCTAAATGATGAGCATAGAGGATGGAGGGGGTAAATCTGTGGAAGTTGGACACAAGTTGGAGTGCTGACAGAGGTGTTGCCAGAGCTAGCTTGAAATGAGCTGCTGCCATGCAAAGGCAGTTCAGAAACACAGTCTATGAGCATGCCTTGAATTCTGTGCTGTGGTGGCTGCATAGGTTCCTGGGTTTGGATATCACAGAATGGCCTGGCTTGGAAGGGACTTTAAAGATCATCTAGTTCCAACCCCCTGCCATGGGCAGGGACACCTTCCACTAGACCAAGTTGTTCAGAGCCCCATCCATCCTGGCTGTGAACCCATCCAGGGATGGGGCATCCTCATCTCTGGGTAGCTGATTTAAATCTAGTTTGTTATGTCTGTGCTATACAGACAGTTGCAGTGTAGTAATACCTTAGTCTTGATTGAGCATCCTTTTCTCCTCTGGAATTTGCAGTTGGCTGTATTTTTCCACCTCTTAATCAGTTTGTATGCATACACAAACCGAACGAATAAGAAGCTCCTGGTTATTACTGTAAAGATGACAATAAACGTAGCACAATTTTTTTTCCCAAATTACTTCAATAACTGTTTTAAAGGGTTTTGTTTTTCAATGGTTGATTTAAAAAAAAAGCTCAAGGTATTTGGTAGCGATCAGTGTGTTCATAGTGAAAATGCACCGTACTGTAAAACAAATGCTGCTATGCCGCATGATTCTGTCAATATTTCACCCAGTAAATAGCTGTTGAGTGAGTCTTTAAGGTAAAAATCATTTTCAGAAATAACACAGCTTCCACAAGGGGTTCCAACAGGAATCTTTCCAAATGGTAATGCTGACTGTGCCTTTGGTTACCTTTTGATATATTCTGGTGAGCGCTGGATTGAACTTCTCTCCAAACACAAAACCAGTGGGACTGGCTTAAGAATGTCTTGAAGCCAGAAATGTAAAAGGTTTAAATATGTTGACAGCCTCTGTCAAACATGTTTATATTTTTCTTCCTGATAGAGTAGTTGTACCCAGGATTGCTCTAAACAAGTGCAGGATTACCCCTCTGCCTTCTTTTTTGTCGTACATTTGACCTCTCTTCTTGTACAGTCCTGTTCGGTGTTTCCATGTCTGTCTTGGTTGCTATGTAAAAGGCACATGCAATAGAAAGAAAAATGCTTTACGTGAGAAGGATGGGGGTATTAATATCAGGCACGCTAATGGATAATATAGTGTTTGAAATGAAATCCAGGAAGTCTTCCAAGAAACTTAAAGCCAAATTAATTTTGTTCCTGTGTACTTTCCCCTGAAGTTATTTAATGTTTTAAAATATAGCCATGTAGTGTTACAGGTTCCTTTTTTCACTGTATCAGGGAAAAAAACCCCTTTGTTTTCTTCAGTTTAATGTTAAAAATCACTCTGGATATTTTTTCCCTGGATTTTGTTTATTTAGTCATTGAAATTTTTCTATCCTGACCTGGGAAGGGCATAGGAACACAGAAGAATTGTTAAGAGACAGGAATGGTAATAGCAAGATTGAAGTAAATGTCTCAGGAGAAGGCTCAGTGTAAAGCATAATTTTCTCCAGAAAATTCTCCAGAAAGTGGCCCAGATGGAGAGAAAGAGCAGGTTTCTTCCATAGCTTGTCAGGAAGTCTGCAGTATAGAAGGTGAGGGTGTTTGCAATGTGCAGTGGTACTTTGCTAGTGCTTTGTTGCCAGAGTTATGATTCTCCAACGTGTGAGATGACAGCTGCCATATTTCTGTGTGGAATTGCCAAGGCACAGCTCTGCAGTCATGTGCAATGTGGTGCTTGTGCAGTAGGTTGTTGAATATAAATAATTTGTATGTACCCGGTAAGTCCAGTGCTCGCAGGAAGCATATGACTGATCCTACACAAAATAGATGGGCTGTAGGTGGATGTGCAGCATGTCCTTTGAGCGCCTTCCAAAAGTGTCAGACCCAGGCGGAGAGATTCATTGATTGTACATTGCACTCGTAAGAGCCCCTGCTCACCAAAATGCTTTGGACTTTCTGTGTGTGCCTGTTGCAGCTGGTGGATGTGCACATGGTGCACGTGTCTGGGTTGCCTCGGTGTACAGCAGCTTTGGAGCTGTGCCCCAGGAGTTGTGACAGAGCTACTGCTCCTCTGGAGATGACAGGGCGAGTAAAATGTGGGAAACATGTTTGGGAAAACTCGGGCATATGGCAGCCTTATGCAGGATCATCTTAGGTTGTCCACAGCTGCAAGAAATAAAGAGCCAAAATGGAGCCTGTCAGGTTATGGTACTGTCCCTGGTGCTGTGTTTGCCCAGTGTTTTCTGGTTATGGGCCAGCAAAGAGGAAAGGCTGTTGATGTAGGACAAAGTAAGGGTGTTGGAGAATATCCCCCAAAATTTCATGGGAAAGCAGAAAATGAACTGCAGTCAGTAATTACCACAGCTGATGTATGTCTTCCTTCCCCAAATGCTTCTTTATATTCAAGTAAGTAAGTGTATTCTAGGTTTGCAGACCTGGTAGCTGCTCTAAGTCCTTAGTTGTATAATCCTTCTGCTTCAGAACAAAGACCTCGTGTTCGAAAGGGTATTAAAACCATACTGGTGCTTCCAGTGTCCTCGAAATAGTGTTTTTAGATCTATCTATATATATTTTTTAAAAATTTATTTTAATTGTTTTCTTAAAAAATTCCTAAAGCAGGCATTAGTTAAAGCCTGTTCCTTTTCTCCCAGCTCCCCAGCACAGAACAGTGCAGTGCAAAGGTCTGTGTATGCAGTAGGTTATGTAAGTGTGACAGCAAAACCTTGGGCTGCTCGTTGGAAGTGATGTTCTCTCCGGTCATGGGAAGTGTTGGTTTCAGAGCTCCTGGCAATGCAGTCACTCCTGGTGTGTGGGGTAGCAGAACATAACAAGCAACTGGTTCTGGTCATGAGGGGAACAGCACACAGCCAGGTCTCTCTGAAAACAGGTGTACTTGTGCACCACTGTACTGTGTGTTTGTGGGCACAGTTTGATCACTCCTGCTTGCAAGACTAATGAGGGAAGAGGGAGAAAGTGGCTCTACAGGAGCAGACAGCTCAGAGCACTCAAGAGTGATCCTGAAGCAAGGGTAGAATGTTACAAGCTGGGCTTAGTGTGCAGATCTCTTGTCTTGGACTGGTTGAGTGTTGTATACTTGAGGTTGAATCAGTTGCTGGCTCTGGATGGTAGTTTTACAGTGATGATTCAGCATTAGTATTGTTTTTCTTTAAAAAGAAAAACAGTTTGCTTCCTGCCTCTTTCTTCAGCAATTCAGCTGTAATTGTCAATGATTGGAATTAGCAGTTTCTTAATGGTTGTTTTGAGTGCACACAGCCATTGATTTAGAATTTCTGCTACAAACCCAAGTAATTTGCTAATTAGCACCTTAAAGGATCACCTTTAATGCTGCCTTCTGCAGCTTTTCTGCTTAAATCTCTTTTCTTTTCTTTCATATCTTTTCTTTATCTTAGTCCTTCTTTATTCTCCAGCTGCTAGCCATTTCCATCTGCCCCTTTGGTGATTCTTTGTTCAATGAGCTGCTTTATTTGTGCTTGGGAAGAAGAGAAAAGACCAAACTCCTCCACAGTCAGTCTTCCTGATTTCCATTTCAACTTTCTCAATATTTTTTTTTCCATTTCCTATTTTCATGCAGTAGCCCTCATTTCCCCCCTTTAGTCTACTTCATTAGTTCCCTTGTGGTTGCGCTAATTGGCCTCTGTTGCTTTCCTGTGCTGGAGCAGGAGGCAGAAGGGATGCAATTAGCAGGTGGAGATGGCTTCTTGCAGGAGTCAAGGGAGGACCTTGCTGCTTACTGCAGCACTGTAAGATCAGATACAGAGACAGACTGTGTTTCAGCCAACCTGCAGCCACCATGGTGTTTAGTTACCCATTAAAATGATAAGAGGTCAATATTTAATATAAAGGATTATACCAGTGTATTTCACTGCCATGGGTGTTGTCTGTTTGGCTGTGCTTTCTGCCTATTCTGGTTCATAACTTTTGAACGTAGTATTTTCTATTGCTAAGACTAGCAATTACAGTAGCATTTACTGCATATTGCTGCAAGGGTTAGTAAAACCAATCTTCCAGTTTTCTTTTAAAATACATTTGCTTCTCCATTTTGTCGGGCTGGTGTATCTGTCCATGTAAATGCTGCTTAATACATGTATTTACAAATTTTGTTTGCAATTCTAGGAATGCTTTAAGGGAAGCTGGGCCACTCACAAGTTATTACACAAGAAAGCAAGTAAGTACATTATTCTTTGAAATGCATTTTAATATTGCTTTGATGTTGTCCTGTCCTAGTCAGCTCTAGGTGGCCCTGCTTGAGCTGGGGATGGGACCAGATGACCTCCAGAGGTCCCTTCCAACCTCAACTGCTCTGTGCTTCTCTCTGCCTGAGAATGGTATTAGATTTCTTCCCCGAGATATCTGACAGTGAATGATGCATATCTGAAATTTTGTCCAGTTCCCAACAATCTGAAGTGCTGTGTAAAATTTCAGAGGCAGAGGTACACAGAAGTTTCTGTTTCTGTCCACTTTTCTATTTGCATGAATTATTGCTTGAGCACCATTGCCAGGTATATGAATACAGAAAGAGGGGTGCTGAAATAAAGGGCAAGGAGAATAATAAATCACAGTTGTAAGGCAATGTTCCTTTATAGCATTTTGATGTCTAATGCAGTAAAAGTAAGTACAGTGGGAAAGGTTCTTGCAAAATCTTTGTGATGAGACACTTGCTGGAACACAAGTGAGTCAGAGTGCAGCTGTTCTGTACATTTTTGGAAAAAAGGGAGAATGCTTGTGTGCATGGTGCAGCCATGGAAAGAGGATGTATCACAGCTAGGATTTTGCTGAGTTCAGTTCAAGGTAGTAAGAGTGTCTGTGTGCCTTAGTGACAGCTGGTAGCTGTGGCACAGAAATACTAGGAGACTGGTAGATTCTGCCTTACCTGAGTAGCGAAAACAACCCACGAGTTTAAAACCAAAGAGAGGGCAGACCTCAGTTCTGCCCCTGTGCCTCCTCCCTGCCATCACCCTGTCTGTCTTCATTAAGCCCTGCTGAAAAGGGAGGTAGGGTTAAAAAGTGATATGGCAGAAATTCACATCCTCAAATAATTTAACTCCTTTGCTAAAACTCAATAAAGCTTCTTTTTCCATGATAAATGCTGAATGGTAAATAGGTTGGAGCAGTACAGGCAATTACAAATGTTTTTCTTCTTTCTGCCTTTCCAGTGTAGGGATCTTAGAGTTCACACTTGCATTCTGTATCCTATTAATTTGTGTGAATATGAAAAGTTTTGGACTTTTAAATTGTTATTTCTCAGTTTCATCTGAACTGAACGTCATTTGAACAGATGGCTCAGATGTCAGCCACAGAGGCTCTGAGGAATTCACGTTAGGGCTTGCAATGGCAAACTTCATCCTTGTGAGATACAAAACAAGAAAACAAACAAGTTATCAGGTTATGAGTTAAAGATTAATGTTACCGTGCTCTTTCTTAACCCTTGTCTTCTGTTTCTGAGTAAATACTTCTCCTTTTGGTATTGCTCAGGATCTGCTTGTTTCAATCCTTTATGTAAACACCTTCAATCTGCCCTCGTAGGAATATGTTATTTGTGAATGAAGTCAGTCATGGGACCACATTAGACATGAATTTCACAAGGTTCAGAGAGCTGGGAAGCTCCAGCAGTTTGGCACGGTCTTGTGAAGTGTGAGCACTGCTTGTCCTGAGCTGCATGCTCTTCATCAGCTCTGGAGGGGTAGCAGGCTCCGTGTATTGAGCCTAGCAGTTGGATGGCCTCCCTTCCACCTTTGGATGGCCTCCTTCCCACCTCAGGTCATTTCAGTCACTGGGTGCTAAGGGAGATCACACGAAAGGAACATTCATCTGCAGTGCAGGGATGTTAATTGGAGGGATAGTGATTGCCTCTGTGGAAATAAGCATTTTCCCAGGAATGAAAGCAGGAGCTATGTTACAAAACTACAAACGAAGAACAGCTTAATTACTACACTTCCTTTGTGCATTCAGTCCTGACATTCCCCAGTTGGCTACTGAATAGGGTAGGAAGAATGTGGATTTGGAATGGACAATACAAAGTGATAATTGCTACTTACACTTTCATATATCAGTATCTAAAATGCCAGAAAGAGTCAGGTCTAGACTTAGGCACTTCTAAGTCACTTTCTAGACCCCGCAGTTCTCATTCCCATTAGGACAGATTTTGCTGCTGCAACTTTTTTTCTCCCTTTTTCTTGTCTTTTCAGAAGATGAAAAAGCTAAGCGTGAAGTTTCCTCCTGGAGCCTGGAAGGCGATGTTAACACAAATCCCTGGTCTGGTTATCGATACACTGGGAAACTCAGGCCACACTATCCACTGGTAAGCAGGAGGTGCCACTCTACTCCAGCACTGCTATGTTCTGTTGCAACTAATGGACCACTCCTGACCTGATGACCTCCCACATTTTAGCTAAGAGAGGAGAGTTTCTTAATCTGAACCTGATGACAAGGATGTGCGTGGCTGGCCTTGTTGTGGTTCATTTTGATTTAACTTGTTCTACCTCTTGGTATATTTATAACTGAGGGAGTGCCTGTGAGCATCAGTAATGGGCTTAAGTTCATACCTTTTGGATGTATATTTTGACATTTATTCTGCAAAAAAGCTACTGCTAGTTCGGATGATGTCTTCTAGCTGTTTACCATCCTCACCAATTATGGAGCAGACTATTTCTGAAGAGCTCAGGTGAATTAATTTGGAATTTAAATAAATGGTTTTGTATTATATTATGTAAGTGGTTTAAAATAACCTGGTAAGTGAACTGGTGAACAGCTGGAAGAACAGAGGTTACACTAACCTCCAGCACTGGAATGAAGAACGACAGAAGTCAGTAAGAACTTTGGTTGTGAAGGATGGGTTTAGAAGATGATGACATATAGCTGTGTGTGTATAGATATATCTATATATATATATCCATATATATATATGCACACACACACACACACGTAGCTGTATTTTTAAATTGGTACAAGTGTGTACATGGAGTAAGCTGAAGCTTTTTTTACAGCAATAATGGCATTTTCTTTACATTTGTCTTTTCTAATTGGCCTGTGCTAGAAAAGTTGCCCCAAGTGGCATCCTCTCTGTAGTCTTCTCCATCTGTTACAGGCTCATTAAGGAACAGATTAAGAGAGCCTGAGCCCATGTGTGTTTGTTAGTGTTGTTGGAGAAAAAGGTGTTTGGGATGTTACACTGGGCAAGTAATTTAGTAGTGTTATCTCTGAACATTGGCTTTTTTTGTCTCTTGACTGCTGTAAGATTGATGCAAACGAACGTAGGGATTTTGACTAAGGTGATGATTAGAAGTAGCAATCTTGCTAAAGAGAAGAGGGATGTATTTGGAACCAGTGCACTTGCAGTCTGGAAAGCAGCAGAAAAACCACTATGATCCACTTGACAATAAAAACTTGATTTTTACAAAGCTGTGTGTTTGGCTGTTATAAGTTGTATAATATGATAGCAATAGAGAGTAACAGCAGAGTGTTTGAGAATGAAACTTGGATCTGTTTTGGAGCATTTACATACTTTGCAACCTTTTCTAGGTGGACTTAGCTGTATTTCATATTTCATATTTTATTTAATTTTTCTTTGTGACTGTTTTTTGTGACTATAATAAGTATTCTTGCAACCTAACCAGCTTTGCCTCTGATTTATTTAGACGCCAACAAGACCTGTGCCAAGTTATATTCAAAGACCGGATTATGCTGATCACCCACTAGGTAACTTGAAACAAATCACAATTATGAGTGTTATGTTTGCTCTCTATTTTCCTTTTAATTGAAAAAGCCTTTAAAACATCAAGGAGACACTGGAGAAGGGAACCTCTTTTATCTGTTCTCACTTTACTTCTTCCTCGCAGTAACTTACTGATTTTTAACAAGTCATGGTTGCAAGTATTTTTTGGAAGTCCAAAGTTTGTAATGGGTTGTCTTTCAAAGGTGTACTGGAAATTAAGAGTTAGTTAATTTGGTTTTGGGGTTTTTTTAATCCCAAACATACAAGTCGTAGTTCTGTTTTTATTTTGATAACAAGCAACTGACTGTCACAGATGAATTCTGCTAAGCCATTCTCTGTGGCATCAGTGTATCTGTTGAAAATGTGTTATTTTATAACAAAACCAAGAGAACCTTGCAGTATGCAACCCCCCAAAAGAAAACTGATTTATGAGTTCCAGCTGTTTTTGGACAGAGAGGGAATGCATTCAAAATTACTTGCTTACTGAATTGTTTTGGCATTTTCCCCTTTTTATACCAGTATTGGTACTTTGCATTTCCCCAAAAGGCTGCTATAAAGTCTGTTAGCATTAGTTTTTAATCTTAAGCCATTCCATAGTTATTTTTTAAAGAGTGTAAATATTTAAACAACGCAAAATACTGTATTTTAAGGGGTCGCTCATCTATAAAGCTGAGCTCGCACAGAATTTGGTAGGAAGAACTTATATGTTTTTATCAGCTGATTATTGCAGTAGGATAACCAGGTATCTTCCCAAGCTCATGTGACCCTTTATGACTGTTATAGAATGTAAGTTTTACTAATTGTTTTCTTAGACAAGCTGAAAAATGCTTTTCTATGAATAAAATAACTTCCTTGTAAACCTTATACTTAAGGCTGTTTTTTTACTAACTGAACTTGATGGGTTTATGCAGTAAATGAGTGGGCTTCCTGAGCACATGGGGGCATTATGGTATTGTGGAAGGCTTCTAGATTCCAGGTAGTCTGGATAATGATGGTAATACTGTAGCTTGGTGGGTTTCTTAGTTTAGGCTATGGTGAGAAAGTCTGTGAATCTGTTGCCCTTGGTAAGCTGAGTAAGTTCCTGGACTGGATATGTGTGCCAATCATCCCCCTACATAACATGGGGTTTTTTCTTTCTTTTTTTCTTTTGTTTTTTTTTCTTTCTTTTTTTTCTTTTAATCTTCTCTCTTTTTTCTTTTCAGGAATGTCTGAATCAGAACAAGCTTTAAAAGGAACCTCTCAAATAAAAATACTGTCATCTGAGGATATAGAAGGGATGCGAGTAGTGTGTAGGGTAAGGGGGTTTTGATTTTTCTTACAAAGTGCCTTTATGTTCTTTAAAAAAACCTGTAATGATTTTACCACTCTGTCACAGCACATTTGAGAGTACAAGCTTTCAAACCACTTTAGAGCACTGAAAAATAGTTTGGGAGGCTTGATATTTTCTGGCTTTTTCTCTTCTTGTGATTCCCAGTAAAGTATTTTGTAAGAAGAAAGATGACTTTTATCTGTTTCTTGGCTTTGTTATTGCTAGGGAGACAATCTGTGCCTGAGATGTTGTTACTGTTAAGAATATGTTTTATAGTACATAAATGAGAGCATAACTTTTTCCTCTCCTGGATTTGGTGCTAAGTAAAAACTTAAAACAGCAAAACAAAGCCCCATTCCTAAGAATTTTTGAAAAAGAGCTGTTCAGTTGTAATCACTTCCTTGTGCATAAAGTCAAACTTGGAAATGTATTTAGGTAGTCTGATTTAAGATAATGGCATTCAAGGAAAACGTGGTCCAAACCTTAACTGAGGTGTTTTCAGCTCTCGCGAAGGTGGCTTAGTACATGGCCTGGAGACATCTCAAAGTCTTTCTAGAGCCTAACTCCACACAGCTTTCCTGGTGATCTCAGTGTAGCTGTCAAAAATGGGTTACTAATGTTGCACAGAGTAGTCCTGGCCTATTTTAAATCAACTTAAATTAGGTCAATAGATCAATTTTAAATCTGTTTTATATTTTAAATTGTTTCATTTGCAGCTTGCTAGAGAAGTATTGGATGTTGCTGCCATGATGGTGAAACCAGGAGTAACTACTGAAGAAATTGATCATGCTGTCCATTTAGTAAGATTGTTTTCTTATTACTCTGGTGTTTATAAGTGTTTTCTTCTATCACTTTGTTTTTAAATGATTATTGTGTGGTTTTCTTTGTTGCATGAATTCCATTTCTTTGTTTTGAACTGTTTCCCAGTCTGAAGCTGATGGGTAGTGCAGATGGCAGAAATGTGCTACAGTGCAATGGTAGGTTCAAAGTGAGTTAGGAACTCCTGGGCCTCTCTCTGTATCAGCTGCTTCCATATTTCTGGCTGCAGATTTCTTCTAAGTTTCTTCACTTGATTTCTCAGTTAACATAATGTTTTCTTTCTCTAAACCCATCTTGCTCCACGGATACCATGATATGAAGAGCACCATATGTAGGCCATGGACTTCTTGTACTCTCTGTGGTTGGTTAGGACATATAGAGGACAAAGTTAAATTATTTATGATTGGGAGATCAGAACTGAGGTGCCTCAGAGAGAACTGAAACAAGGTGTTTGATGCAGTCTGACAAAATGAAGCCACAGTCCAGTGAAGTGTTTGAAAAACATGTTCAAGAATTTTCCTGGCTTTTCATAGTTATTTGAATTGTGTAATTTTTTAATTTGCTGTCTTCTCTATGAATCATGTAAGCTGGTAATTGAGGCTACTTCTGTGCATTGTGGGGAAGGCAACAATTTTGGTATAGTTAAGTTTGTTAGAGAGCTTCCTGGTTCTTTTTATCTGCACCTACAGCTGTTGAGCCAAGATTGTCTGCTTTCATTAGGCTGGAGACTTCTGTTGAACTGCATTAAACACAAAACTACTTCCTTAGGCATAATGTCTAATGTGAGCAACTAGTAGTTAAAATCCCTAATTGGTATTTTGCGGTTTTAAAAACAGTATTATTTTTTTAAAATAAAAAGTTGACCTAATATTTTTCTCTGTACTTTGCTCAGTATGTCACAAAGTATGCGTATGTATGTATGTGTAAGTATATATGAAATGTGTCAGTTTCGCAAAAATACAAAAGTTACTACAGTGCAAGGGAAGCAGCTTAAGGTTTTAAAGCTGGGGGCAAGAGTGGTGCTAAATATTATTTTGTTTAGCTTGTGTGTCTTGCAAAAATCTTAGACTGGGTGCATAAAAACAGTAATTGAAAATCACTTTTTAAAACTGAATAAATATTGCCATTGTTTCAAACCTGAGTATCTCAGCATTCGCAGTCAAACATAAAAATGAGTAGAAACAAAATTAAAGTAGCTTTAATTTCTTCTTGGTAAGAAATGCAAGGCATAACAAAATCTGCCAAGACGTGCCTGAAGAATCTTATTTTCAAGGGTTGCTGCTTTTCGGCCTATCATTCTTACTGTAAAGCATGTTTTTTTCGGAGTTTTTTCTTTGTACAAAACTTACTAGTGTAAATGGTATCTTCTCTATTTAGGCTTGTATTGCAAGGAATTGCTATCCTTCCCCTTTGAATTATTATAATTTCCCCAAGTCGTGCTGTACGTCAGTGAATGAAGTGATCTGTCATGGAATTCCTGACAGGAGGCCATTGCAGGAGGGTGATATTGTTAATGGTAAGTGCTGTGAAAATTAACCTTCAACATATCTACCTTCTGTGCACTTAAACCATGCAGTAAAGTGATGTTTCAGAAGCAGACAACATGATTGGAATAGCTTCTTAAGAGAGGCTTTTGTTCTCATTTGCCTCTACTCTTTACATACTTAAATTCATGAGTTTATTTAATAAAATAATTTCAAAAGGTCAGTCTACTTTAAGAGCTTTATAATTCTTCTACCGTGATCTGTGTATTAGTATAGTGCCTGGGTGTCCCACTTGTGGGCTAGATTCCAGTTGTTCCAGACTGTATATATCTAGTGAATAAAATGTATATTGAATTATTCAACTGGATTAGTTCTGTGTGAATTCTTGATTAGATGGCTCTAGATCCTTACAATTTTGCTATGCTCGTGATGATTATGATGACTGTAAAGGGTGCTAATGGGGAGGCATTGCATAGGTGCCTAACAAAACCAGCAGCTTTTTGTTCTTTGTGCTCACGGTACTTAGACCTTCTTGGATGGTGAGGGATACTTTTATAAATTATTTGACCATTTTTTGTTTTCATTTTCATTTCTTCTTGGTTTGGCAGTAAAAATTAAAGATGCTTTTTTTGTACAGATATTTGCGCCTTTGTTTATTGCATTGGTGTGCTTTTCTCTTGTCTGTAAATAAATAGACAGCATATTCTAAGGTTTGACCTGCCTCTAGAAGCAGGTTGTAATTTTAGATTATCAGACATTTGATACATATTAGGATGTAATAATAGCTACTGAGTCTACACCTCCATGCTGTGGGGTACCGGCCCTTTCAGAACAAGTGTCATGATTGCTGCCCCTGTCTTGGAGAGGTGTAGTCTGGCTGTTAGCTCTGAGCTTGTAGGGTATATGTATGCCAAAGCTCCTTTATCTTTCTTTTATTTCAAAGATGATGCCTTTGAACAGCTCTGTATTATTGCCTACTTTTCTGGTATTGCTGGAGTCCAAACTAAGAAGCCCAGCTCAAAGAATCGTAGAACCATAGAATGGTTTGTGTTGAAAGACACCTTAGAGATCATTTAGCTTCAACCCTTGTGCTGTGTGCAGGGACACTTTCAGTATAGGCCAGGTGGCTCAAAGCCCCATCCAGCCTGGCCTTGAACATTTCTGGGGATGGGGCATCCACAATTTCTCTGGCCAACGTGTTCCAGTGCCTCACTGCTGTTACCGTGAAGAATTTTTGTCTAGTATCTAATCTAAACCTACTCTCAGTTTGAATCCGTTCATCCTTGTCCTGTCCCTACATGCTCTTGTAAAAAGTTTCTCTCCATCTTTCTTATTGGCTCCCTTCATGTACTGGAAAGCCACAATTAAGTCACCCTGAAGCCTTTTCTTTTCCAGGCTGAACAATCTGAATTCTCTCAGCCTTTTCTCATTTAAGACATGCTCCAGTCTTCTAATCAGTGTGGCTGGCTTCATCTACATGGTGCCTTACCTCTCTGCTATTTGCATGCCGAGGCTGTACCTCAGCCCTAGGCAGCACCTTCTGTAGGAGGGTTTAGTCGTGCCTTTGTCCACATTCCAAAGCGCTTGGAGCCTTCTGCTTTGTTTTGATGAGAAAGAGCTAGGCTTCCTTTTTGTAAGGTAGTGGCTCAAAAGCCTCTTGAAAAGGAGGACCAAAACAGGTTACCAGGAGGGATAGAAAAGGTACCTTGGAGAATGTAGCCAATGAACAATTAAAAAGAAGTGTCCATATTTTTCTTTATTTAAAACTTTTTAGCCTGCTGGAAGCCATACCAAAGTCCAAACCAGGGTTTTTGAAACACAGGAACATGTCATCCGGAAGGTACTAGCAAGTGATGTCTAGTTGTTGACACCAAAATGTGTTTTCCCACGTTTTCTTATCAAGATTGTATTGGTCTCTCTCAGCAGCTCATGTACGATATTCCTAAACTATTATTGTTCACTACAGTTTCCTTCATGACTGTTAACCTGTGAGAGGATTTGGGTGTGTGTTTCTTCATGAATAGCAGTGCAATTACTATTCTAGTGGGTTTGGTGATCTAGCAGCTATTAGACCTACCAGATGACTGAAAAGACTTACAAACAAAAGTACCCATGCTACCACAGCAAGACAACTTGATATGCAAAACCATGATTACATGCCTTTTTAAATTTAATTTCCCTCTATTAGTGCTGGAATTAATTTTAAGAAAGTACTTTAACCAGGTAAACCACCATGGAGCAAAGAGCTTCTCTTTCCAGTTTTTATATTTACCTAGAAAACCAATGCTAGCTTGCTGTGTCTGTGTTGCATTGCTGGGGGATTTTTTTCTCTCCCTTCCCCTTTTATTTCATTAAATCAAACTGTTGACCAGTGAAACACTTCCTTATTAATAATTCTATAGAATCTACAAGGTGAGCATCAAAGAATTTATTCTGATGGAAGAGTTTTCATACGGAATTCTTGTGAAGTAATCACTTTGCAGTTGGAATACTCCATTTTTTACGTGTTTGTTCTTTCATAAATCAGAGGCAAGAAGGGAGGAACAAAGTGCTAATTTTCCATGTCTGATGTTTGCAGTGGATATCACTGTCTATCGCAATGGCTACCATGGAGATCTGAACGAGACATTTTATGTCGGAGAAGTGGATGAGGGTGCCAGGAGGCTTGTCCAAACAACTTATGAGTGCCTAATGCAAGCCATCGATGCAGGTAAAACATGCCTGAAGCGTGAAGGTTTTGCTTCTCAAACGCGCTTGCTCATATTTGCCGCTGCTCGCAGTGGCTTCTGTTGCAGCACACAGAGGCACTGGTGCGTTGTCACCAGCAGATGATGGGTGTTGTGTAATGTGATCCTCCAAATGGCACAGTTCTGTGAGCGGTGGCTGCAACTTCTTTTTAAATGTGGGTTGATGAGGAAAATGTATTTGATGTTGAGCTGATCCACAGATGATATTGACATGGAAACAGCCTTTTTTTGACCGTTGATGAGTAAGACATCCTTGATCTGAGTAATTAAGAGAATGTAACAAGTAAAGTATGTTTTGGAAAACCCTGCTTTTATAATTTGTATGGTGTTTCACAGTGAACTGGTAAGGTAAAACACTGTGTGAACACCTAAACATCTCTCTTTAGCCCTGCCAAACCTGACTGTTATTTCGTAAAGCTAGTTATGAGCTCTTGGTTTTCTGCTGTGGGAGTGTGCCAGAGAAGACAGATCCATATCCTCCAGTACCTAAAGAACTTTAATTATGTTGCTTAGTTATCACTCAGAGCAGCTGCATCGAGACATTCAGTGAGAGAGAAAGGCAGCTGGAGAATGTTCAACTTCAGAGAACAAAACAAGAATTTCCCAAGTCCCTCTAAATACTTGTATCATTTGTATCTTTTATAACCTGCAGCTTCTTAAAATCCCCATTATAATTTAATCACTTCACGGCCTCTGAAGATTTACTCTGCTATATAGTAAGGCTTTAAACTTGCATTTAATCAAAAGTAAATGTAAATAAAATAAATTAAAATGAACATAACTTTGGTTAATAATTTGGAGATGCTAGTCAAGCTGAAAAGACAAAAATCCATAGGAATGATGTCTTGTGTATCCATTGTGTGATCAAGAAAATACTGCCAGATTGAGCTGTGAAGAATAAAGATTACCTGTTTATGTGGGATTATTGTTCTGAAATGACTGCTTTGTTTTTCAGAGCTAAACCAGAACAGTGTGTATCTTTGGTCCTGTACTTTTTTATAGCAAATGTTACATGTGTTGTCTCTTATCCTTTGTATCCTGGCTTTGATGTATAAACTATGACAGAAATTTCCCTTTGTGTTTGTTACAGCAAGATTAAATTTCTCACTGTAAGTCTTTTTTACCAACTTTTTAGATGCTGTAACATGTTTTGAAGGGTTTTAGACATTGCATGTGAGTAGGAATTCTGGCAGCAAGTCTCTCAGCTGTTAAAAAGGGGTCACCTCTCCCCTCTTTAAAACAATGTCTTGGTGTTGGACCAGCAGAGCTCTAGCGAGGAGAGCTGTATCAGAGAGAAGCAGAGGGCTCCTTGCTCTGTTGAAATGAGTCGTGTGTGCTGTCAGGTCCATCCTTCACAGCCATTTAGCACAGATTAATCTCTTCCCCACCATGTCCTTTTTTTCTTTTAAATTTTTGGAAAAGCATGTGGATTCCAGTAATACAAATTTCTTGTTATTCTCTGTAAATTCAGCTTGGGGGTTTCAGTTGTAGTCGCTTACATGAGCAGAGAATTGAACTAAATGGTTTCTTCACATAAAGTTTTAGCTTTATGTGAACTCTGCTTAAGATGGCTCCACACAACCACACATCTGGCTCCTGAAGGAGCAGCATATATTCAGGGAGTTGGCAATGGTCTTGGAAAAGCTTGATTTTTTGTTTTAAGTGGCTCAAGGTTGTTTTTGGTATGAATCTTCATTAGGTGAATGATGAAACATTGTTGCTTTTATGGCATTATTACTCCTTTGTCCCAGTGCTCAAAGTGAATTTCTCACACCATTTTCATGTGTTTCAAACTCTTTAATTTGTAAGGCTTCCTAAAGGGATTGTCCAAAAAGTTAAACCTGAATGTGAACATTCTTATTTGCTGTAGCGTTGTCACTGAGAATCTTGTCTAAGAGTAGAGATATCCATTTTCCCTTTTTTTTTTAATATTGCTCCTTTGTGTGCATTTTCCACACAGTAGAGGGATAAGTGTATATTAAAATATAGTTCATACATTCATTGCAAGAAGCACTGCAGCTCAGGGTGTGAGAGCTTACCAAATACTTTGAAAGTCCTTAATTTTTAATTTCAAACTTTGACATCCTTCTAATGTGAGCACCTACCTCCATGAAAGGAAGAAAGCAGTATTCTTGTGAAACAGGAGTTTTCTTCTGTCTCTGTTGGGATTTTTTAATATGAAGCAGTTTCCTCCCTCACTCATGTTATTGCACTCAGTTATATACCTAATGGATTAAGTGACCATAGGAGGTGGCATACTGGAACAGATGGACACACAAGCCATGAGTGCTACAGAAATGGTGTTTGATGGTTAGTTGTGTTGAGAGAAAGCTCTCTAAATTTCCTTCTGTATCTCTTTAATTTTGCAGTAAAACCTGGTGTTCGGTACAGAGAACTGGGGAACATAATTCAGAAACACGCTCAAGCAAATGGATTTTCAGTGGTTCGGAGCTACTGTGGGCATGGAATCCATAAACTTTTCCATACGGCTCCTAACGTGCCACACTATGCCAGTGAGTATTCATTCCCTTTGTGCTGTCTTCTAGACAAGAAGTGGTTTGCAATGAATTAACCCAATTTACTTGGAAGCCATCAAGTTAGCATTTTGGCATTTGGGAAATAATGTTTCTTTTAAACTCTGGGCTTCAGCATACTTTATGAACCTGTGCCTGCGCTATCTCTGCCTGCACTAATGGTTAGTGTTAGCTCTCATCAGTGCTGGGTAAGTGCTCAAAGTCTTTGCCTGAATTTCCTTAGACATTCTTGTCTGACATGAAAGGGCAAATGTTTCCCTTCTTAGAAGTTCTAAGCAAAACCTTACTGCCATTTACAGATGTAAATAAAAAGCTCTCTGCATAGTATAGATGGGTGTTGTGCCTGAATCTGCATCCTCTTTCTTTCCCTTTTCTTCATTTGAGTGTTGTGATTTGGTATTTCTGGAAACTTCATCCTGGTGTGTGGCAGAGGAGGAATGAACATTCCCCCAGGAGTGGTAGTGTACATGGCCCCGTAACAATTTTTCCAGCAAGACTAAGAAGCAGCATCCACAGAGGCAAAGGACGGAAGGTTAAGTGCCAGTGGACAACAAAGGGCAGAGTAAATATCACAAAGCAGTGATGAGCAGTTCACACCCACTTCAGCTGTAAAGCTTCCCTGATAGGACACTTATTTCCTCAGACCAGACAGGTGCCTCCATCTTCGCATCTCCTAATGGGCTTTAACACATGCTTGGTTATAGATTATAATCTAGCAATTCCTGACTTTCCATGGCATCATTTCCCTAAGTTATTTTTTCTGACAACAGAGAAAATCTGTTAATTGCAGGGCAGAAGGGTATCAATTCCTGGTATGTACTTTTTGTTGTGTAAAATGAAGAAAATACAGATTCTTTGGAGGTGAAGAGTGTTTTATACCAATTAAAATCCAATCCTAGACAAAGGAAATTTCTATCTTTCCTGACTGTTTGGAAGTTTGAACTTTTTTTTTTTTTCTCATTGAGCAAATTTGTCTGTTCCCAGAAAGAAAGATGCTGGGTGTTTTTTCTGGTATTTTAAAATACAGACTCACAGCAAAAGCAAAGTGGAAAGATCTGAGGGACATAAAGCCTACTGGAGAAAAAAAAGAATGCTGCTGCTTATTTCTAGCTTACTATGAAAGGAGTTTAAAAAGCAAACAGCTCATTTTCTAAGAAAAATGTTGTGTTGCTGTTGTGGCAGCTTGATGTCTGAGGTTTTTAAAGCCTCTAGGTGATGTAGCCAGTGTGAGAAATGTGCACAATTAGAGTTAGACGGGGGAATGTAAAAATGAATGCAAATGGTGTACAGCAGCAAAGTAGCTGGGAGCTAATGCTTCCTTTGCAGTCCTGGAGTTTGTTCCAGCTCTCAGGCTCAGTCACATCTGAGCTGCACTGGCCTTCCAGGTGAAACAGAGCAGCAGAAATGGGCTGAAACCTTTCTCCAGTCAAACTGCACTCCTGGAGTTGTGCTCTCCATCAGTTCGTGTGCCTCCACATAAACATTTCTGGTGCATTTAACATCAGGAAGTTCCTGTGTTATTGTCCTGGATGCCTTGAAATACTCTGCTATTTTATGTTAGCTAATGAACACAGCATTTTCACTCTGACACTACTATGACCCCAATATCCAGGGTAATGAGGGGGCAGTGTCTTTGCTAAATGGAATCATGGGATTACTTAACCACTGTCACATTTTGACAATTTATTAGAGCTAATGGCTCAGTGCAAAAAATGAGGTTTCAAGCCTTCTCTGAATATCTTAAGTGCTTCTTACTTCTGTTGTTTTTTTAATGATATTTTTCATTATAGAAGTGTGCAGAAATTCCTGTATTTGTTCAGTGTTTTTATAGAACTAGAGTTGAAATTCCAGTTGTTGGAGAGAAAGACAGCAATTAATTTTAAGCTGCTTGAGTAAGTATTACAGTGTTGGAAGATGGGGAGAAGGAAAGAACTAAGGGAAATCTTAATGTAGAAGTAAGAATGGATGAGTGAACAGATCATCTCAGAAGGGCTTTTCTGACTTTACTGTGTTTCTGTTGTGTTCTGCTATGACAAGGATTTGTTCATTTACTAAGGTGGTAATTCTTTTTTCTAACCTGAGTGTTTATTTTATTGCAGAAAACAAGGCAGTTGGAGTCATGAAGCCAGGTCATGTATTTACAATTGAACCAATGATCTGTGAAGGTGAGCAATTTAGCAGTAGAGTAAAACGGTTACTCTTGTTTGCTCTTAAATAGTGATGGAACAGGATGCTGGTTCTATCCTGTAGAGCGGATAGATGTTTCATTTCTCTTTGGGGGACTGATATCTGTTACTTTAAAACCGGCAAGAAGTGATGCTTTCTGTTTTCAGGTGGTTGGCAGGACGAGACCTGGCCCGACGGCTGGACTGCGGTGACGAGGGACGGGAAGCGCTCGGCGCAGTTTGAACACACACTGCTGGTCACAGACACGGGCTGCGACATCCTGACCCGGCGCCTGGACAGCATTCGCCCCCACTTCATGACCCAGTGATAGTCCACACTGAGCAGGTGCATCAGAACGATAAATATATATCTTTTTTGCCCCTGTACTATGCATTTTTTCAAGAGTACAGAATAGAAAGATTTCACTATTTACTTTGTTCTCAGTGATTGTAGATAAGAGGAATATCTTGAAGAACCTGACCCAATGTCTGCAAAAGCAGAGAAGAATTTAAAGCATTTCCTGCTTTCCTCCTACCTACAACACTCACACTGTACTTTCCTTTTTTCTTCAATTATCTCTTTAGCACCTTTCTTCCAATTAGACCCACAGTTGCTTCTGTTGCTGCCATGATATTAGCTAGAAAAGCGTGGGTAAGCTTTCCCACTGGGACTTGATATTTTGGGATCCAGGTTTTTTTCACCATTTCAGTGTGCCCTGTCACTCTTGGTTTGTGAGTGGCGCCTGAGATTTTAAGCATTTCTTATTCCAAAGACTTGCTCCTGCTTCTGCAGATACTATTCTGGGCCTTGTTTGTTTATCAGTTGAGAAGGGGGCAGAACGGAGAAAGACACACACGTACAAGAGCAGGCTACCTTTAATTCTGCCCCCATCTCTCTGCTGGTGGCTTCTGTGGTGATTGCCACTGTGGGTGGCACACTGTGTTAATGGCAGGACTTGTTTCTCTTGCTGGAGATTTGATAGTATGGGAAATTAACAAAGTCTGTGTTATATGCAGCTCCCTGGAATAAGCTGCTTCTTGGAGAAGCAGTACTTGCAGGCAGCCTCCTGCTCCAAAAGCATGGTGAAGCTGATGTATCAGACTTGCCTAGGTAAAGGAATGAAACAAGAACCAAAAAGATCCCATGATTCATGGGATCCCTACGTGTGTTAACTGTGGGGCATTTTTTAAAAGTACATCCACAGTAGCTGTGGGGGATTGGATTTGCAAGACTTACAGTGAAGTATCTCAAAACAAGTCTGAGTGTGTGAAAATGAAACATGTTCAATGCTGTATTCATTTTCTTTTGGCAATTTTTAAACGGGTCATTTTTTTTCCCCCCTCAGTTGAGTGAGTTTCAGGCTTTTGGAAAGTCTTAGGGGGGCAGCTATGAAAACTGATCTTTTTTTCCTCAGACAGGGTATAGAGTGGGCAATGTTGGTATATATACCCCTTTATATTCTGTTAATGGGTCATGGTGAGCTGGAAACCGTAATGTTAAGGAGTGTGGATTGATTAAGCCTCCCTTCTCTCTACCCTTTCTTTTTCCATGCCCATTTCCCTTCCATCATCTTTGGTGTCTCTGCTGAGGGAATTTATTTTTTCTTCTGAATTGTAGTGAAAAATTTTTCAGACCCCATTGTAGACTTCGTCTTACACCACTGTAACGCAAGAAATACTTAAACCAACACAGACATTAAATCATACAATCATGGGCATAAAATACACCTCTTACAAGATGTCTGGTGAATTTGTTGCCACAGACCCAAGAACATGAAGTGCTGCATACCCTTGGCTCCCCCTGGCACTGCAGAATTTAGGTGGGGGAAAGGGGTTAGTGCTTCATAGAACTGGACTTGTCTACTCCCAAATTTGCCAGAAAACGTCTTCTCTGCCCTGAGTGCCTCAGACCTCTGTTGCTGTAAGAGTATCACTGCGATGTGTTCATTACCTTTATTCTTATTTTTAATTATGCAGTAAAGTGACCTGACACGATGCACAGAGAGCGTGTGTGCGTGCGTATGCGTGTGTGTGTAGAGATTTTTAACAAAACAGACTGTAGTACTTGAGTGGGATTACCTGTGCTGAATGCGTTGAGGAGATGCCTGTCCTGGAGGTTAGCCCACCATATCCTTCACTTGAATGGTTACAATGGTCTTGCCTTTTCTATGTGTGTGTGTATGATGCGGGGGGTGGGGGGCTTCATTTTTGGTCTATAAAATAAAAGTTGCAGCTGCTTTTAACAGAAATAACTTTTTTTTTTCCTTGTAATCCAAACCCAGACGTAGAATTTTCAATTATACCCAGGTTTGCTTGCACAAGTGCAAGCCCCACTGGTAAATGCATGCACCCAGTTAGAACTCACCCTTAAACCCACACATGTGCTACTTGGATACCTCTTTGTTGTTGCACTGATACAAACCAAACTTAGCACATTTTTAATACAGGTAATCTTTGATGCTATGCATTTCTGACTATAAATTGAAATCACAGCATAACTGCTTATAGTGAGTTCATACTACTGCAGTATTTTTAAATGAGTGGAAAGCTTAGTTAGCATCTACACCAGTTCTTCCAACATGAGAGGGCACACCAGCCTTGAGAACAAAACTTACGAAATAAAAATATTGAGAACAGCTATTTTTTCACCTATCCAGCTGTGTATTTGCTTGAGCATGACGTACTAGACTTGTGCTGACTGGATTGTGGAAATTAACTATTTTTGATTATTACATAAGTTGCTATCCACTTAAATAAAAAATCCCAACTTAAATCTACTTTTTAATGACATTTTTAGCAATTGTATACACTTTTACCAAAAACACAATCCTGCAATTAGTTCAGAAATCATCTCTTAATGTATTTTCCCTTTACTGTCGTGTAAGGCAGTGTGGAAATTCTTCATGCTGTTTCTGCAACTTGACTCGAATATTTGAGAGAAGATTTGGTAGATGGTGTTGAATAAGAGTAACAGCAGGAGGAGAGAGGCCAACCTGCATGTTTTACATGACAGCCAGCAGAGTACATGCACATTTCATGCACGGTCATTTGGTGGAAAGCTTTGTCCATTGAAGTTGTTACCACTCTCAGGATGGTGCAGTTCAATACACTACACCTTGACCACCAAAAATGGGGTAGAAGCTCTTGTTCTTGAGTCCCTTTGTTTGCTGAACAACTTCCAAAAAACCCTATTTCAAACATGCTCCACTCAATCAAATGCTTTGCAGGATGAAGTAATGGCTGAGACATCAGCTCTTCAGGCCGGGAAGAAGCTGCAAGTCTGACCCGAGAGCTCTGGTATCACTGTGTGTCTTTGTTGTTGGTACTACAGACTGGCTTCCCACACACACTCTGAGATGCAGATTCTCTGAAGTAATAACGTAATGCTGACATGCTTGTGTGGTCTTGAGCTAGTCTGTGCAGAATAGAGGAACAGCTGTTCCAGTGTATTTTAAATGTTAGGTCCAGTTGGGGGGTGGTTTGCCAGGTTAGCTAGGATTGTATTGATACCATCTTGTAATTACGGAGTACTCTCACTGGAACAGCTTAGCAGCAAGTTTTCCCGCTGAATTTTCTGATGATCAGCCAGCCTTCCTCAAGCTACAAGGTACTGAGAATCACTTCACTGCTGGGCTAAAGGGCTCACTTGCTTGGTACAAATTCAGGTTTTATTTCCTCCTGATGCTCAAAATTGAATTCTTACGACATTCACATTTGTTCTTTACTGTCTGAAATGTAGTTAAAAATGCAGTACCTCAGCTATTTTCCGAATGCTCTAGGGGATTCTTTTTAATGACAGATGGAAAAGATGTAATTGTCCCAGTTGTATAGCAGTGGCTTGGGGTCATTGTTAGTGGTGAGAGGGAATTTCTTGTAATAAGATTGCTATTTGCATTCAGTGTTCTCTGTAACAGTTGTTTTGACCAGGATTCTTTAAAACATGAAACGTCTCACTTACTAAGTGTCCTTGGTTCACTGAAAAACACTGAGTTTTTATGTATCTAACTTTTCTTTTAACTGGCTACTCTTTCTGCCTCTGCTTTGCAGTCTGTTTTCTGCTCTTTCTCTATGTTTTTCTGGACATGAGGCACTGGTTACAGGTTTCAAAAAGAACTTTTATCCACTCAGGTCACTTCACCTAGAGTTAAGAAAACCTGCAACTCCAAAATTGAGACTTAACCCCTCCAACAAAAAAAATCTCAGAAAATCCTGAAGCCATCATCACACAGTGCTCTTTCCTGTTCCCCCACACCCATCAAGAGCAGACTTGCTCCAGCAGTAATACTTCCTGCTTCAATGGCACGATCGTGTTTCTGACTAGAGGTAACAATCCCACACTGTTTGTTTTTGCAGTGGTGGCTGCTGAGTTTGCTTCATTTGCCAGTAAGTTTAAGGAAATGGGAAAAGTGTCCTACTGAAGCTGTGGAAGACTCCACTAGAGCAAGTGACTAGAGAAGTCTCTGCCATGATCTTTACAAGAGGCCTGCCAATGAGACAAATGGGAAATAAGGCAGAACATGGACCACCCCAGTGAACATGGGTTCTCTGCTCTACAGTTGGCTTTCAGGGTTGAGCTGAATGCTACAATCCACTCTAGTCCTAGAATAGCCTCAGAAGCTTGACAAGTTCTGGCCACTTGCTCAGCACAGTCACAGCAAATGGATGGTGTTTCTCAGCCCTGTGCTTAGCTCTGCCTTCTGCAGTGAATCCCACATCATTTGCTGTAGACTCTGCTGAACACTCTTCCTCTGTCACATACACACTGTAAAATCACTTGAGCAAAACAGGACACAGCAATCACAGTCACACTCTTAATGCTCAATAATTCCAACACTGGGTTTAGAAATAAGCTTTTATTAAGTAGACTGAGTTAGCCACTATTGAATTTGAAGAATGAGTATAGAAACAGAAGTTCCTTTATCAGGACTAATTCTGTTATGCTATTCAGTGGTAAACAATTTTTTATTATTTAATACCCAGAATGCTCACCCTAAAATACATGGTCTTCCTAGTCCCAGTGAGTTTTCAGTTGCTTGATTCTATCTTCTATCAAAAATTCCATTATTCCATTAATTCCAAACTTCCAGAAAGGCAGTTACCATGTTGCTGGCCAATTAGAAGGTCCACATTTGGCTCTAAAATTTTAGGACAGTTCGAATGCTTAAAATAGAAAAGAAAAAAAAAATTACCAAGAAGTCAATTTTCTCCTCACCTCTCCCCTCCCTTTCATTGCTGAGATATATTTTAACTTGCGTCTTTTGTAAGAATGAAGTCATGCTTATGCCTATAATATTTATTAAAAATCCAGGATAATGCTTGTTATCTTTGGGGTTTTTTCACCTCTCCTCCAGTAAAATAAACTCCAAATGGACACCTTTTCAAACTAGGTGTCAGTTTTCAGTAGCTAGCCAAGATTGATCAGGAGCAGTAATATTAACAGGCATTTTCCCTTTTGTCTGTTTGGAAAATGTTAGGAAGCTTTCATTATTAGTTTCCTAGGACATGCTCATGTATGAATAAAGCACTGAAACAATGCTGAAGTTTATAACTGGGACAGGGGATCAACTGCTGGATGTAATTTGCATAAATGCAGTGTTTCCAATTATAACAAATGCAGTTACAGTCAACTGATTTATCCAAAATAGAATCCGTATGAGCTAAAGCAGATAAAGTTAGTACTTTCTCCAGAGTTATATACAATAGATAGATGTAGACTGAGATGAAATACAAAGGCCATGCTGGTTTCTGGAGATAATGCTCGTAACTATTTATCTATCTGCAGAGGAACCTAAATATTACTGAATATGTAATCTTCAGTCTCTTCACATTCCTTTTTATAAGGAAGAATATTCTAGCAACGGTGAACACCTGAGACTAAGCTGTCCCCTTTATCAGCTTTACGTCTGTGTGTATTTCTCTTGTACACTGTTGCTTGCTTTTTACTGTGTGCCTGTGTTTTGGCACGTGCCTGGAAGCTCAGAGAAGTGTGTTTGTATCAGAAGCAATGCATGTGGTATATGTCACCCTTTAGCCTCCTTGTTTAAAACATGACAGTGGGCAGGGAACCTGTACTTTTGACAGTGTCTGATCAAGAAATGTCTTCTTTACCTTTCAATATTGTGAACATTACCTTTTTCCTGAATGCATCAGCTCAAAAGCCTCATTAATTTTGTCAAAAGGCAGCGTGTGAGTCACAAATTCATCAACCTTGATCTTTTTGGACATGTATTCAGTCACCAGTTTGGGTACATTGTCTACACTCTTCCAGCCTGAAAGAAAGAAAACATGCCTTGTTTTTTCCCTTTTCCACCCATCTCAGAAAATTAAAAATACAACCCTTACACAGGCACTTGTGTGATCAATATGAAAAGGAACAGAAACAGGAGACATGTTTGTCCCTCCCACGGAGGTCTGGCAAAAGCACACATTATACAAACACACACACATGCACAAATCTGTCACTGGCTGTTCCAGCATTCAACATCACAGCAGCCCACATAGGAAAGTATACACAAGGCATCTGTATCAGGTCCCCTACGTACCTTTATAACCCAACGCCGTAAGTTTTGTATTGCTTGGACAAAGAGCAGTGTAATAATTCAAAGTCTGAATACTTCCGTCAACTGCAGCAATTACTGAATTCCCCAAAAAAGAACTCAATGTGGTTTTGAGTTGACAGCATAAAATGTGTATCAAGCACATGTAGCATTTTTATTTTAAAGGTCTTTACAGCATGTTATCATGTTGGCCCCACAATTTGCTTAGTGGTTAAGCAACACAAACACACTGATGTGAGTTCCCGTCTCCCCAAAGAATAGGTCCTTTCACTGGACCAAACTGAACCAAACCTTCACTTGGTGATAAAGCAGTCTCCCTTTAGTACTGAATAGCATATAGATACATTCTCTCTTCAAAATATGTTAGATATCATACCAATGTGTTAATCTGTATCCTGTCCGTAGGAATAACAGATTTTAAAAGTCTTTATCTTAAAAGTCAATGCAGCATTTATGAACAGTCTGTCAATAGTGCATTTCTTGCACAAGCAAAACCAAGGTGGTGTGTTCTTCCCAGCTTTAGCCCATAGTAAATTATTTTTATCCCCATACCAAGAGAGAGTTACCTCCAAACGCGGTCCCTTTCCATGTCCGCCCAGTTACTAGCTGGAATGGCCGTGTGGAGATCTCCTGGCCAGCAGCAGCTACTCCAACTATCACACTGACTCCCCAGCCTTTGTGGCAGGCTTCCAAGGCAGCCCTCTTCATGGACAGACAGGACAAAGCACAGTGTTTATTGCTAAGATTTATGCTGCCTGGACAGGTAGCACTTCCTTTGCCCAATCAATGAATCCCCACATCAGCATTTAAGGAACAATAAATACACTAAAAATTATATTATATTTTCAATTGGTTCAGATTCTTTATATGTTAAAGGTTCACTTTGCACTTTTTATATCCTATCTAGCTTTCAAAGAAGTCACACTCAGCTCCCACTGGGAGTTGGAATAAACTGTAATCACATACCATATTACCAACAGTTAGGAAAGCTACTATAAATCCTGAAAACCTAGCCTTACATTCAGTAATACTTCTGCATTTCCAACGGTGAAATTCACCTTGATAAATTAGGGAAATACTGACTGATCCCTGAGATTTTACTGTTCATTGCACAATGTATTTTATGTGAGTTTTGTTGATTTTTCAACTGTCAACATAGAGAAACTTGGGATCTCAAAAAAGTCTGATTACGGCAAAAACATTTGTAAGTGCCATTTTCAACCCAAGAAGTAGCAGCTTCTTTCATTACATAATGAGGATTGAGTGTAAATTGTCCTTTTTAGTCATAGCAGTTATCATTACTATTAAAAAAATTGATGAGTCTCGCATGTTCTGTGCTAAGAACACAGCTGATCTTGCTGTTTAGCTGAACTGGTCCCTCCCTGTACATGCTCCTGTTGGTCAAGCACTCACCATGACTCCAACATTTCCGATGCACTCAAACGAGTAATCCACACCACCATCGGTCATCTCAGCCAGCACCTCCTGGATGGGCTTCTTGGAGTCTTGGGGGCTGATGCACTCAGTAGCTCCAAACTCTTTGGCTTTGGCATACTTATCCTTGTTAATGTCGATGCCAATGATCCGGGATGCTCCTGCTATTTTGCAGCCCATAATAACCGCCAGCCCAACTCCTCCCAAACCAAACACAGCACACGTAGAGCCAGGCTCCACCTAGGAGTAAGAATGGAGTCATGAGCAGCAGAAAAAAATTCATCCTTCCATGTGAGGAAGAAATGCAGGTTAAGAGTCTGTAATAAAGGAAAAAAATGGAAGCAAATATATATGGCTATGAGATTTTATAGATAAGGGAAACTATATAGAAATTTAACCCAATAAGCTCTTTAGGTACTAAGCTTTTTCTTTTGCCTGAAGACTTGTGCCCACTCACCTACCACCTCTGTCTCACCCTGAGCTTCAGACTATCAGAATGACTTGCAGCAAATGAAGATGAACTGGGATAGTAATTTATATATAGCTGGTATCAGAAGGGATGCAGAATAGTGCACCTGAATTTCCTCCAAAGGGTAACGGGTTCTTCTAACCTGATCTGCTTCTTATGGGGAAGTTAAATTCTTAGGTAAACGTCATCAGTTGAAGAGAAAGAAGAAACACAGATTTGGTACATCACATTTATAGTCCTAATGTAGTCCCTAAGCTGTGTGTACCACAAGCACAGCCTTTACCTTAGCAGTGTTGACAGCAGCCCCATAGCCCGTGGAGATGCCACAGCCCAGCAGGCACACTTTATCCAGAGGTGCTGCAGCGTCTATCTTGGCTATGGAGATATCAGCCACCACAGTGTACTCAGAGAACGTGCTGGTCCCCATGAAGTGGTAAATCTGCTTTCCCTTGCAAGTGAATCTGCTGGTACCATCAGGCATGACTCCTTTCCCTTGAGTAATTCTTGAGGCAAAGACAGGAAAGTGCAGTCAGAGTGCTAGGCAGCAAATACTCTCACCAGACAGAATCCACTAAGCAGCACAGAGAGGCAGCTACATAACTGCACCTTTATATTTTGACCATTTCAGTAAACCTAGGAGTTCACAGAAATGAGATGCTAAACTCCTAAAACTTCATGCTGTTAATTCCTCCATGGAAGCACTGAAAGAAATGGAGTTTATTAATATGTTGACCTTGTTAGATACCAATGCTAACTGCTTGTGCCACAGTCCCATGCCACTGTCTTGGCCTCCTTCAGTACCCTCCCACTGAATAGCAGCTGTCAGTTATATTACTGGGGCTTTTTTTTTGAGTTTGGGAGACTTTTTTTCAGAATAGGAGCTGCAAATTTATCTGGGAAGCAGGTGTTAAGGAAGAAAGGAGCTGTCTGTACCACTTGAAAGCTTTGGTGTTAGCTCTCAAGAGCTAAATTGTCTGAAGTGCTTCCCTTAAGTATGGATTAAATATGGAGTCAGAGAATTTATGTTTTCAAATCTGTGGACACAAGGTAGCAGTTTGCACCTTCACATACATGAAAAGAGAAACAGTTTTATTTAAGGGAAGAAAAGAAATTTTAAGGAAGAACGGAAAAAAATTGCATAACTGACTCCCGAAACACATACTTTCCAAGTCATTAAATGATGCATCAACAGATTTATTGTTCAAAGAAAACTCCTGTCAATTACTTTTGATAACTACAGCAGGTATACATTGAACAAATAATGTAGTGTGTGTCAAAAAAAAGTCATACAGACCTTATCTTCTGGCACAGGTTTGTTTTAGGATTCTTACAGAACTTGCACTCTCCACACTGGGGAATGTATAGAGGGATAACAGTGTCCCCTAAGAAAAAAAACATTTTGTGTCTAGTTACTGAGCCAAGCAAGGCATTCTGAAAAAAAAAAAAAGAAGTTACTTGGTTGTCATTGTTTTCATGTGAGCTTGTGTTTACTTAAAACGTCTGCGTAGTAAAAGCTGTGTATGGTATACTGTGGTATTATAGAGTGCTAGGTAAACCACTTTAATCCTGGCTGAGCAGACAGCCCATCTGAAATTCATTGTTCCAGAACAAGTAGCAATGTCACTATAAAACAAAACAACCCCAAATCAACACTGAAAAACATGACTAAACACTTTAAGCCTTTTATTAAAACCAACAGATAAAAACTATAATTTGAAAAAATAATAAACCCTCAACCCTCTTCTAACTACACATTGATCTGATTTCAAGTAAAAAAATTGGTATTCTGGGCTCTTTGAAGCTTTAAATCAAGAGCTCATTGAATAGATTAGAGTTGTGTCTCACAGGCTGTAGGAATCTATAGGCCTACACCCCAGAATAAAAACATTGTATTAACTCCTGTGATATGGCATTTCAGTGGCCCAGTTTGACAGCCGGTCTTCAAATAAAGTAACACTGTCACGGAAGGCAGTAAACTTGCAAGGTATTTTCTTACCCTTCTTTACTTTTGTTACTCCTTCCCCAACACTCTCGACAATTCCCGCTCCTTCATGTCCCAAGATCACAGGGAAACATCCTTCAGGATCAGCACCACTCAGAGTATAGGCATCAGTGTGACAGACAGCAGTGGCAACTATCTGTGAAGAAATGTATCATCTGAGACACCCTGAAGAACAGAATAGTAGCACAGATCTAAATAATTCCCTTTGGTCAGAAATTCAAAACAATTGCCAGGTCAAAGTTCTGGCAGCATTTGGAATATGGGCAATATACTTTCAACTCCTGGCAAGGCACTTTTTCGTACTTTGAAAAAGCAAAGTCATGATAGTACATTTTATAATTTCCATCAACCAAAATGTGACACTGAAAGGGGTAAAAGATTGTTTTCTATAGCTAGAAATCGGTACTCCAAGTCATCTCAAAGTAGGTTAGCATCTCAGATTTGAAGTAATTTAAGACACACAGGTAAAATTACCAGAGAGACCATGCAGAACTCTCGGTACTGCATAAATCCAGTTTAAGTCTTCAGCACCACGCAGAAATCCTTTCCGCAGAAATCCTTTCCACAGAAAAGAAGGTTCACATCAATGTATGCTTTTTGGCAGATATAGGCTACTGGAAAGTCCTGATGAAATCAGAAACTTAGGTATAGGGAATCCAAGTGACCAGTCCCAGCTCAGCAGCCAGTAACTTATGGCCTGACTGACATGAAATCCAACGTTACACAGCTGCCACAAAGCACAAATTGCTTTCCTTCAAAGAAGATAAATGTGTTCCCAGTTCAGACATTTTGTGGGATCTTAGTCTGTAACAACTGGAATTGATCCCCAAGATTAGCCATTATCCTCAGACCAGACTGTGAAGTGAGACTAGTAGAAACTAAAAGTGTTTTTCATAAACAGAAGATCTAAATACTGTAATATTCTTCTCTGTAAAGCCAGCTGAGATACTAATTAACTAATGATATCTATTCCACATTTCTTCTGTTGGCAAACAAACTGTTCATCTTTAATACTCAGTCTCCCAAAATAGAAAACATATAGATAAGAACTGATGTAATTACCTTGATACGAACTTCATGAGCTTTTGGTGGAGCAACCTCCACCTCCTCAATACAGAGAGGTTTACCTGCCTCCCAGGCAACAGCAGCTTTGCATTTAATAACCTAAAAGACAAAAACAACAACAAAAAAATGAGGACATCTGTTGTATGGTTTATTTAAAATAATTCTTGTTCAGCCAAGTGAGAAAATAAAAGCAGCACTACTGGCTTTTGGAAAGAATCCCAGATCTGAAATTCATAATTTCGACACAAAGGTTTAATTGCCCCACATTTGCTTTCAGGAAGCTAAACAATAATGAGTAAGCCAAGATCTGAAATTTGGATGTCATTCTCTTACTGTGCAAAAAATATAATAAGCCTGGGAGTGCTTAGGAGACATGCTGCAGTGAAATGAGCAGCATGAATGGAAAGGCTGCATAATAAAAATGGTGGTTTAGAATCAGAGACTGCCATTCATTTCAGATATGTTCATTAAGCACAGAGTGTTTAAAGTTGGAAAGTTCAGAAAGGAAACTGTGGAGACCCACATCAAGAGTGAATTTCCTGTTCCTTATCAGGATGGTTTCTGAGTAGGGTTCCGGCAAGGAGATGCGTGTGTGCAGCTGACATGCAGAGCCCTCCGATGGTGTAGAGGGACCAGAGGGATGTTGCTATAAGGCTCCTGGCAGTGAGATCCTGAGCACTAACACCTCTGCAGTGGCCACAGGGATCACTGTTAGCAAGTCTTCATTCATTGCTCTCAGCACCATGACAAATCCTGCTCTGCAGCCACACCTAAACATCCCAGGCAGCTTTTCAATCCAAACGGTGCAGAGCCTGGATGAAAGAGCAGGATTTCTGGACCTGTAAACCCTATTAACAGGTACATACACAGAGCTGACTGAGAAAATCAGCAGGCATTATACCTATGCAACCTAGTGCAGCTTCAGGTACTAAAAGGATAAGCATCTGGATTACCCTTACAGGCCGGCTTTATGAAGATGACATGGTCTAAGCCATTGCTATTGGAAATATAACCCAATAGAAGAAAATGACATTTTGTGTGTTCAAAATAGCTGTGGTGTTCCCATGGAGTGCTTGAAAGAAGATTAATGCAAATTCCCAAGACCAGAAATACAGTTACACAACCTTTTTGAAATTTCACTTTCTGGAAGAAGTAACAGTGCCAAAACCACCTGTTGAGCTTGCCAGCTCTTATTCAACATCTGTGATCAGGAGAAAATAATGGCTAGTCTATGCCTTTCTGTAGTATTTCTGTTGTACAATAACCAGTACCAGGCTTTGCCAGAGCCAGTTAAAATCCTCACTGCATCTGTAATAGCAGACTTTCAGATGCTTACCTTGGCTTAAATTTGGTACAATAAATACTACAGACCCTAAAAGCTTTGTAACAGAAAACAGGTACCTATTCCAACAGCCAGCAGGGATCTAAATTAGACAGAACCACCTCTAACTAAAACCATGAAATCTCCTTGCTCTGCCTTTTAATACCAGGGTAAATATTACAAAAATGCATGGAATGTGCCATAGTAACTAACTGGAAACAGTGTGACCCATCGGTCATAATCTCTAAATCTACCAAAGATTTTGCCAGAAAATCTAAATTCAAAGCACAAAGTGCAAGAGGAGCCATCATTCAGTAAATCATTTACTGGCTTTCAATCCATCCCCTCATCCTTCCCTCATTAAGTCATCACTTGTTCTTGCACGGGAGACTGCACATTCCTAAAATTTGATTTCCACAAGCTTAGTTAAACACAAATTTAAAGACAGAGAGGAGAAAAAGTAAGTTCTGATTATCTAAAACTAACACTACACATCTGAAAGCACATTTTGAAGTAGTAACTTCTGATTCAGTTCATACAGCCACGAAGGCTCCTGGACTATTGAGACTGAGTATCAGGAAAGCCCCATCTTCTTCTACCCTCTAATTATTCAAAGCTTTCTGCTGCTGCTTTGCTGAAAATCTTGAAGCCAACAACTGGAAAAAAACCCCAAAACACCAACTTCCAGCAGTTCTTCATTTCCTCTATTACCACACTAGCACAGGAGCACAGCTGTTGGGTTGCTTGTGGCTATGCACACGATCAGCTATCTCAGTCGGGATGAAACCGAGTTCTGGGCAGTGACAGAAGCTGCTCCAAATCCACTGCCAGCCTGGAGCAGCCGTCAGCGTCCGGCCAAGCGCGGCCACCGAGCCCGCTCGGGCCCCGGGCACTGACCGTCTGTGCAGAATTCAGAGCAATATTGGCAGAAGGTCTGGACTATCGCGCTGTCCTTAAAGCAATGCAGCAAACGTGCCAGGCAATGGCTTTATGAGCAGGCAGGTAGGATCCTGTTTCACCCCTTCCTTCACGCCGATTCGGTCGCACCTGCCCGAAGCCCACAGGAAACCGCGCAAGCTCAAGGTCTTCTGCTCGTTCCTCCACCGCCGCGGCCCACGAGCGGCCGGAACGCAGCCCACACAACGCGCACGGGGGTCGAGTACAACACACGGCGGGGAGCAAACGCGTGCGTTTTCCTTCCCAATCCTGCAAATACTCACAGCGGGAGCCTCCCACGCCTAAACAGCGGCACCGACTCCGCCGCACGCCTCACACGCGTGGGGCACGAGCCCGGAGACGCCCGGACAAACCCCGCGCCCCGGCTCTCACCAGTGCTGGGGCGGGAGCGGCCATGGAGGCCCCGGCCCGCAAACCCGGCGCCGGGCAGCCCCCGGACCCCGGCAGGGAGGGCACAGCAGGGCAGGGAGGGCTCGCCCGCCTCATCGTGCCCGGTGCGGGACCCTCCACCCGCCCCCGGGCGACCTTCCCACCACGGGACGCAGACTCTTACCCCGCTCGCCATCGCGCACGGCTGCGGCTGCTGCCGGAAGGAGACGAGGTGCCCGCCTCCTTCTCCACCGCCTCTCTCCCCGCCTGTCTCTCAGGGGCAGGCAAAGGAACTGGTTCCTTCCTCTCTTTCTCGCCTCCCTCCGTCGCCGGGAAGCGGTGCGCTGGGTTGGTCACAAGACCGCAGTGCGGGCTAAAGTATCTGTGTTTCCTGCGGGTGCCCGCAGTGTTGCCTTGCGTTGTGGCTGGGTTTGTGGCTGCTGACGGCTGCACCAGCGTCTTCCATCCCGGTCCCTTTAGGCCGGCAGGCAGATGGACATTACTGTGCCTGTGAGGGAACAGGCCCGCTGTCCATGCTGATGGGCCTGTTCCTGCCGACACCAGGTTGCCCAGATTCCTTCCCAACTAACGGGACGCCACGGCCTCCTCTGCGCCGCTCCCTGAGGGCCGCAGCAGTACCTGTACGTGCCTGCCTTCCCCTTGCGGGGAATCCCGCCCTGCCTCCCGTTCTAGAGGTGCTTGGTACCGCCTGTGTCTCACCTGGACACAGGAGGAAGCTGACCATATCTCCAGAGCATGTCCTTTGTGCCTGAGTCTGTTCTTGGCTGGCTAAACTGCAGTGGGGGAGGCTTTATTGGGCGGCAGAGTGCTTCAGACTGGGTGAAGGCAGCACCCTGCCAGGGTAGGTGAAGGCATCTGCAGCAGGATGGAAGTTTTGACTGGGCCTCTTGACATTCCATCTGGCAGTCTTTGAAGCAAAGGGGCTGTTGCTACAAGATAGGATCGTTAACCTGCTCATGCTTAATTTGTTTCATTTTCTGAAAAACCTTTTTTCTCCAGGCAGGGTAGAGATGGGCTTCTTGTGAGGTCTGTAGGCATGATTGTGTAAGTTGAGGGGAACAGTGCTGCCATGAGTTGTTGGGATTTTCCACGAGAGGTGCTGGTGCTTGAGGAATTGCAGGGTGTAACTAAGTCCCCCTCAGTAAGAAAGGGAATTTTTATTTTCCAGTGACATGCTAACAAAAGCTTAACAAATACCACAGATGGACAACAGCACCAGCACGTGGAAAGTTAATAACACGACATAAGCAACTATGGTGTTTAGTAAATAACATAAAAGTAACATAACATTTAATAACAAAACTAAAATGACAAACTAAATCTGTAGGCTCAGGAAAGCTGACACAGAGCTGGAAGGTAATTTGGCCAGTGAGGGTGCTATATAGGTTTCACACCTTATTGTTGAAATCAAAGTAGGCCTTGTCCATTTCCTTGGTTAATTCATCTCTGCTAACCTCTCATGTGAATTTCATGCTCTTGGCCACCCCTGGTTTGTCAGTGCTTCCAAAAAGCCTCCAAACATTTTATGTTTAGCTAAACTCCACAGATGCTTCGCTTTTTTTAGTATCTTTGACATCCTGGACATTGCAGGCACTGATTCTGGTACACAAAGAAACAGGTACATAAATCAGACCACTTTAATGCTCATTATCCAATTTCAGAGACTAAAGGGATTGTTTACTTTTTCATCTTTCCTTCCCTTGCAGTTTTCTGATGCTGCCTCCAGTGTCACTGTGTACTTCTGGAAGCCTCTAAACATGGTAAGTCATTTTGCAACTTTCTGTTCTCAGCACCATGCAAGTAAATCAAGTTACCACTCTGTGCTCTTGACTGAACTATCTAGGCTTTGTCACATGTTTCAGATATGTACATAAGTTCTGTAGGTGAGGACTTCCACTGCTGGTCTGGATTTTACATTGGGATGGTTTTGGTGTTGTTCTAGCAGGTGTTACATGTTGATTGGGAACATCAGTTTAGGTTGGGAAAAGAGGAGGGCTTGGAAGCACTGTGAGCATATGAGAGGGAGACCAAGTCCAAAACAACTAGGGATCTGTATTACCTTTTTTTTAACCTTTTTTTTTTTTTTAAGTTGTACTATTGTGCCGACCCTGGAGGCATTAGTTTTTTTGTGGGGGTTTTTCTGTATCTTAGTTTAACTTTGAAGCACAAGAAGATGTGGGGCAAGAAATTACTTGCAAGCTTGGCAGGCAGCGTATGCTGAATGATCTGCCAGGGTGCCCATCCTGGGGCAGCCTGAGTGCCAGTGGCAGAAGGTGGCTGTGTGCCTCCATCAGAACGAGGAGCTGGTGGTTTGGCACTGGAACTGCTGGCTGCAGCCTCACACACTGGTGAAGAGATTGGCAAGGCACAGGGAGGCTGGAGCTGACTGACAAGTCTACCCAGAGGCAAAGCTGAAATGCATTCATACCAACTTTGCCTGGTTTGTTTTCCCCAGGCAGATATGATCCTAGATTGACTCACAGGTAATTTTCCTCCTATTAATACTGTAACTTTTCCAAATAAAACCAGTAGTTTTGATAGAAATATTTCATTAGAGCAACCCTGTTAAAGCTGGGGTAGCCCGTGCCCTAGTTACAGCAGTGGATGCTTGAGTGTAACGCTCTTTTTGTGGGGCATTGCTCTCAAAACCATCCTTTTGAATTCTGATTTAAATTTCCTACATTTTCCTGTGAAGTACCAGAGGATAATACTTGCATAGCATAAAAAAACCCCTAGAAACTCTTGTCCTTCTTCAAGTCAGCATCAATTAATTTTTATAAAGTGTAAGTATAGCTGGTTAAAAATGGAAACATTTAAGAAATCAAAATTGTTTTAATTCAGAATCACAGAATCAACTAGGTTGGAAAAGACCCCTGAGGTCACTGAGTCCAACCTTTGACCAAACACTACCATGTTAACCAGATCATGGCACTGAGTGCCATGTCCAGTCTTTCCATAAACACCTCCAGGGATGGTGACTCCACCACTTCCCTGGGCAATCCATTCCAATGTTTAATCACTCCTTCTGTGAAGAAATTCCTCCTAATGTCCAACCTAAACCTGCCCTGATGCAGCTTGAGACTATGTCCAAAAATGCTCAAAGCTTATTGGTATTTCTTTGGATAATTCTTAGGAAATTTAAATATTCTGGTTTTGTAAACATAAACATAAATTTAAATATTATCCAGTAATTCAAGAAATGGTTAGTTCCAAAGGAAAAACTTTAGGAATAATTTCACTAATTAATCCTAGTATAATTCTAAAGTATACTAGAGTAAAGTAACTTTTCAAAACAAATTTGATGTATTCAAAATAAGTGTGAAAGTGACCATGACAGTTTTGCAGTAGAGACACATGAAGCTGGGATACTGAAAGAATTTTAATATTTTAGGTATGGAAATAAGTAATTTGGGGAATTTTGTGATTAAATATTCTACGGTATCTGCATTCATTGAAAACCAAATAAAACACAAAAAGCTGATCTAATATGTGCTGATTTTAATATGTTAGTATTAAACTAACTATGCAAGGGAAAGTTGAAAAATGAAAGTGGGGAAAGGGTTGTGCTGGCACCTCCTTCTTTGCACTTTGGCAGCATTTTCTTCTGGTTTGTATAAATGTCTTTGCTTTCATATGTAATTATTTGGCCAGATGTGAAACAAGGGATGTTTTAGGAATCAAGCAGAATTTGAGGAGCTCTCTAATTATCTGCTGAAATTTGAAGTTCTGCTCAGTTAGTGATTGTTGTCAAAGGGGCAGGAGCATCTCCATGATCCAAGGCAGCGTACCCGCCCGGAGAGCAGGGACGGGTGACCACCAGGTGGCCCTGCTATAGTGGAGAGCTCCTCAATACTCAGAAGGGCTCATGCAATTTTTCACGTAGCAGCAGTTCAAAATAATTGGTAAAGTGCAAGTTACAATTTAGAGGGTTTTTTTATAGTGATCAGACTGTTTTTTCATCTAGGTTCAGATTTTTTCCAAAAAAGAATATTATTTTTTTGTCCCAATCCTGCACAGATTTATGTGTTTATATTTGTTAGATAGATACGTGGCAAATTGATTACTTTTTCTGAGGCTTGTCACTTCTATAAAATTAAGACTGTGAAGATGCCTGTGCAGTATTAGGGAAACATTATTTATTGGAAGAAACTTCTTGTAGTTTTCTCAGTAGGGAAGTGCTAGAACTTGATTCATTAATATTTATTTAATTATTTTGGTGTTAACTCAATACTGGCACTCTTATTGTCTTATGTTTAAAAAGTAGTTAAGAGAATTATAGCTAACTTTTATGTCATGGCAGAGTGATAGGTGCAGAAGTTACTAAAAACTGGCAGACAGGAAGAGATTTGTTTAACTTGGATAACTCATTTGTGTGCTCATGATATTCTATGTAATTGCTGGTTGTGCTGAGGAGTTTCCAGAAGTTCAAAGGGCTATGAGCTGAGATAAGAGTTGCTCAAAAGAGGTCAAAAGGCATCATAGTGTTATGGGTCCAATGTTCAGCACTGAAAGAATGATCCGTTTAGCAGAATGACTGTCTTGGAGTGACAGTCCTGTTCCCTGGGGATGATTTTGCAGAGTTGTACTGTAATATTCTGTGGGACTTGGTGCTGGAAATATATTAAAGTACAACAGTATTTTGCCAAAATGGAACCACATCCATCTATGTGTGTGTAAGTGTTAGATCATCATAAGAAAGTTATCTACTACTTTCCATAATACACTTCAGAGCAGCAGCAGCAGCAGCAGGGGTTATTTCCCTGCAGGGCTTTGGCAGAGGCTGCAGCATTCACCGAGCTCAGACGGGGCCCATAAAGGAGTGGGCACAGCTCTCTGAGGTGGGTGAAGGTGGGAGGCAGCAGCAGTGGAGAGGCAAAGGCTCTTGCTCACTGCTCAGACCAAGGGTGTGGTGGAAGGGCCTGCAGTGTCGGGGGGAGCAGCTCCTGTCCTGTGGCACCACAGTTGATTGAATGCACTGCGTGGGATGAGTTTGACAGAAACCCTTTATT
>VXBT01007659.1:4724-26743 GCA_013400235.1 Oriolus oriolus
TGTGGGGATGGGGGGTTGTGCTCCCCCAGCCAGCCCAGGACACAGCCGAGGCCCTGGCAGCACCAGCCTTTCTCCGTGTCCTGCCCAGGAGTGACGGATGAGGGGCAGAGTTTGTTCAGGCCTTACTGGAAACACAGAGCTTGTGTTTAACATATCAACGGGCATAAATGAAAGGGTGATTTACAAATATTTGCATCCTATAATTGTCTTTGGGAAAGATCAGCTGGGCTGAGCCGCAGCGGGGCCGTTTCTCCGGGAGAAACAGCCGAGGAGCTGTTCACAGGTTTCATTTCCACCACTCAAGCAGTTAATGGGCAATCCCTCAGTCTGATCACACTCCTGCTTCCAAATGGCACTCCGCGAGGGAGCACCTCCAATCCAACATGTTCCTTCAGCCCTGTGTGTGGGAAATGACTTTCCAGACATCTGAAGGTTGCTGGGATGAGTCTGAATGTCACGGATGGTACTCCTGAGCGATGGGAGCGCAGTATATGGCTCTTTGTGGGGAAGAGCAAGCAAACAGCTGGAAAACAACGTGGGCTCAGCTGCTCATCTGCCAGCTCCTGGGGGGAGCGGTGGAGGCAGCTGAGGGGGTCAGACCTCGTCATGTCTGCGTGGTTTTCTGTACCATAACACAGGAGAGAGCTGCATCCTGGCTTGTGTTTAATTCTGAGTTTAACAAATCCACTCCAAACCGTAGCTGAGGCCAGTCTGGGGGGGGAGCAGGGAAAGCAGCGCTGCAGGACTTTCCCCTGGCTGGGCAGGGACGAGCCTCTGAGACTGCCTTGAAGACACAAAGAAAGAGACTTATGGACATGATCAAATATTTAAATCTTCTTCTCTAGCTGTTCTCTCTCTGTTGGGAGGGGCTTTTCCAAAGCTTCAACCCCTTTGCAGTGGGACGCACATGAAGAGAAGCAAAAGGCTGTGAGAGGGGTGAGGACAAGGTAACCCTGCAGGTGACACGAACCCTAGGAACCACATTTGCCTTTAGATGCCAAAGCCAGAGGAGCTCCAACACAAACTACTGACCCTGGGAGAGTTTGGGTGCAAATGCTGTGGCTTGGGCTTGACATGAGATCAAGGATCTGGGATGAAGATCCTGCGGAGTTTGTCCCGTTCCCAGTGGCAGATACTGCAGTGCTCACCCTGCACTGACCCACGGCTGCACCACCAGGTGGGAGAAGGACTCAGTGGATGGAAGAGCTGTGAAAATTCAGACCTTTCCCATATTTATACTGAAATCGGCACTGTGGAAAGAGGCCATAAATAACACGATATGTGGTAACAAAACAAGAGCAAAGCCTCCACCCTTCAGAGAATGAACAAGGTTTGCTTCCTTCAATAAGCAACAGGGAAAAAAAGCGGTGCTTTTCCTAAGAGGGGCTGAGTGCCCTCACACCTCCTGTGCTGAGGGTCACCATTTACAGCACCTTCACACATTTTGGGGCATTGCATGGATCCAGGGCTTCCCAGCCGAGGGATGGAGCTGCTCCCAGGGCAGCCAGTTGTGTTCTGGCTTCTCCAGCACAGCCAGGAGCTCGCACTGCTCTGCTCTGACGCTGCAAAGCTTTGGCTCGGACAGAGAACCTGTTGTTGATGTGACTGTGGAAGCACCATGTGGGGTGGTGATAAAATACCAAGGGAAAATGGGAGGATTTTAATAATGCCTATTTTTATTTCTACTAGATGCCAACCATCTGAGCTAATAGAATGTAATTAGAAGGCTCAATTTAGTAATTTTCTTTATTATTATGTCTTGATGTACTTCTGTCAACTCCAAAATACTCATTACATGTAATTAGGAGGAAGATTAGAGTGCCGTTATGATGTGGAATAATGATGCAGCTCAGCAAGGGCCAGTGGAAAAAACAACCCGCTCAGGAAAATATCTCCAAAGTGCTGAGCAGAGGAGGGCATTTAAAAAACTGATAAAGCTGAGAGCTGGTGCCAAATAATGAAGATGAGACTTTGAAGTGGGACACAGCTGATCCACTGAGTCAAAGCATTTGATGACTCTGCCTCCCTCTCAAGTGAATCCCCCGTGTTTATTTGGATGGCTGAAGTAACATTAATAAGATAATTCCCTAAGAACCACCCCCTGTGTCTTTTTCATAAACTCCCACCCCAAACAGCATAATTAATTTTGCTGTGGTACAGAAGAATAATAAGAAAAAATCCATCCTTTGGGAGGTAGGTGGTAATTTCTATCTGATGGAAATTGAGATTAGACACAGCACATAAAACTTTTTGATAATTTATTCACCAGAAATTGCTGTATTGTACCTATCAGAGAGCTGGTGATATGAAACTTAACAAGCTGATATTTCACTCTGATTTCCTTGAGCATGGTCCAATTTATTAAATCAAAATTCTAGATTAGCTTTAATATGAAATAAGATTTTCATATTCCAGACTAACGTATGTCAGAATGTACGAACCCAATGACGGGAGCGCTGACAGGAGTCAAGTTTTGTGCGGCACCGAGAGGCGGGTTCAGAATAAAAAGAAATTTTCTGAAATTGGTGAATATTTCTGTCAAACTGGGGGACAAAGTACGAGAAAGGAGAGCAGGTCTGTGTCTGTAACACCGCTCAGAGCAGCGCACCACGAGGCATTACCGGGGGGGAAGCTATTTCTGGTTCTATCATCAACTCCCCGTATGACAGCAGAGGAATTATTTCAGGCCAGAATTGCTTTTCCGATGGGTACGGAATAAATAGAAAACGAGCTGCTGAGGAGCCGCTGCTGTTTCCTGTCTCCCTCTCCAGCGCCTCGCTGCACGCCGGGTCCCACTGGCCCAGCACAGCACCAGGAGGTGCCGGTGGCCACCCCAACGGGTCTGGTGGCCACCACCAACGGGTGCCAGAGGTCCTTACCCAGTGGGTGCCAGTGGCCACCCCCGCGGGTGGGGCTGCCCAGGGTGGACCCCTGCCCCTCGCAGGCTCTGCACACATCTTGCATTTGTTTCTTCTCTCTCCTTTCTGGCTCGTTTGTGAGTTTGGGTGATCCTGCGAGGCCCCTGCCTTTGCCCGTGCCCTCCCTGCCCCTCGCTAGAGCAGGAGCAAGGCGGGGAGGAGGAGAAAGCGTGGCTGGAGCAAGGGATGGGTCTGCCATGGGTGAGAGGAGGGTTCTGGTGCCCAGCCCTGTGCCGGGGTGCTGGGGTGGCACCCACAGGCAGGACTGTGAGAGCCGGGGACGGAGAGGCTGCAGGAGCACCGAGCGATCTCAGACCATGCCCACAAAACAAAGTTCTGGCTGCCGAGCCATGAGGGGTCCAAGGGCCTGGGAGAGGGGAGGGAGATGAGGTTTCCTCAGGCCACGTCCCTTCCCGATGTCCCTGCCCCAGGTGTGCCAGCGAGCGGGGAGCACCAGGAGCGCAGCCCAGCACGGCACATGAGCCCAGGGCAGGCTCTGGGGCAAAGCGAGCCCCCTCTGCTCACGGGAACACAGCACGGTGCCCAAGGGACCGTCAGTGTCCTTCTCTTGCCTCGCTCGAGTGCGGAGCAGCAGCAGCAGCAGCAGCCGGGCGCTGCCCGCAGCCGCAGGGGCAGGACACGGGGGCACACCGAGTGCTGCTGCTGGTGACAGTCACTGCACCAGGACTGCGGATGCACCAAAACTCAGCTGATTGACACCAAAATGGCACCGCTGGAGCAGCCGCTCCTTGGAGCCAGCGGTGCTGCCCTGCCCTGAGCCCTGCCCTGGCACTGCCAGCGCTGGGGACGCGGACCTGGCACTGTCGGGGGGCTCCTGCTGCAGCCCAATCAATCCCCTCCGCTTGTTTATAAGTATCTGTGACTCACAGACGTTTTTCCTGCTCCTTAATTGCCAGTTTCCTGAGAAACCATCGCAAGCAGCCAATGGGCTGCGGAGTTCTGCCTTGGTGACTGGAGACGACTGGGAAAAATAAATCCAGCCTTATTGGTAAATTGAACGGCACTTTCCTAAGTACAGCACGTATTTATAAACAACACATCTGCAGGAACCGAGAGCCGCCGCGCTCTGCTACGGGAGGTCTCGGGAGCTCTGATCCCGAGCAGCAGCGCCCACTCCTCTCCCTGCCCTGCCACCTTCCGGGTGATGCGCGGAGCGGGTACCAGTGCCTGGGGGATGGCTTTGTCCCCCTGCTCCCCCTCCCTGCTGTCCCTCTGTCCCTCTGTCCCGCTGTCCCGCTGTCCCTCTCTCCCTCTCTCCTTCTGTCCCTCTGCCCCTCTCTCCCTCTCTCCCTCTGCCCCTCTGCCCCTCTGTCCCTCTGTCCCTCTCTCCCTCTGTCCCGCTGTCCCGCTGTCTCGCCGGCTCTCCCGTACATTACTTAATCCCGATTTGAATCCTGCATCTCCCAAACCATTCTGCCTTCCTAAGAGCCCGGACGGATCGGTGCAGCAATTTTAATAAACAAATTAAAATCCTTGGAGGAGCCACAACACAATACTGGTAATATTATTCAGCATTATTGTGAAAGTGATGCACGAGATCTAAATAAGAGAAGAAATCTCTGCACTCAGTATTAGTCACTGCTCAATTACAGCTCGATTCAAAGCCATTCATTGGTACAAAGAAATCAGCCTGTGAAGTCCCCCTAGCACAGCCTGCGCCTCCCTTTGTGCTTTTAGTGCGTGATGATGTTTGGGAAGCTCACAAGTCTTTTTTAGTAATCAAAAAAAGCCATTCTAATACTTGGTAAAAGGCTAGGAAACACAGAGCCGGTTAATTTTGGAGGAGTTCACAGGGAACTGGGGAAAGGATATAAAAAATCTAATGGCAAAGAGCTGGGGCTGAGCTGGAGGAGTCGCAGCACCTCACCAGCTGCGTGACACACTCGTGACTCAGGCAGGCAGGGAACTGGAGGGCTGGGCACTGGGAATTTGTGTCCCCGGAGCAGCAGCAGCGCTGTCCCCACGTCCTGGCTCCCCCAGCCCACGGCAGAGCTGCCTTTGCCCAGCACAGCCCTGGGGACTGCAGTTATCCACCGCGAGCGCCGTGGGCAGGGGAATCCTCTGCTCCCTGCAGCGCTGGAACCAGACCCACACGGAACTGCCCCAACCTCCTCCTGCTGCTGGCACAGCTGGGAAACTGAGGCAGGAGCCAAGGGACTGGCTGAGGGGCAGGCAGGCAGGGATTCTGTCTCCGTTCTGCCGGGGTGGTGAGCAGAGGGGGGTGTTGGTGCCGGACAGTCCCTGCCAGGCCTGTGCCCATGGAGCCAACGCCGACACCAAGGGCTGGGGATGAGGAGCTGGGGCACCCGATCTCCCTGCCTGGAGCTGCCAGTCCCTCTCTGTTGGGAGGAGAATCATCCGTCTAAAATTCCCATCTCTGCCTCAAATGCTCAGGAAACCTGTGTGCTTTGAGCACAGAGCAGGCAAAGTCTACTTGGAGTAATTCCAGTGAGGGGTCTTGGAAACGAGGAGTTCAGTTTCTTTCTTCCCCTGCAGCAAATCCATCATTTTTCTGCAGGGTGACACTTAATCTTTGTGTTTGCCCTCAGAGCCAGAGCTCCCACTGTAGTTCTGATCAAGATCAAACTAATTTCAGCTGGCCAACACTCACCATTTGACATTCCACCTGTTTGAAGCAAAATTGGAACTGGTATTTATGATGAAGATTAGCTCATGGCCATTAAGTGCTCTGGGCTGAAGATGGATATTTGCTGTCAAAGTGGTGGTGGTGATTTATCTCAGAGCAAAGTTCCCTCAGCTCTCTGAAGTGACTGCCACAAAGCTCTCCTGGCACAAGAAACCCAGGAATGTTCCTGAGCTGCATTTTTGCAAAGCTGCAGAACTGACCCCGAAACGCTTTTGCAAAGACAAGAAGGGAGATCTGGCTCTTTCCCTTGCTCAGCCTGAGCTGTCTGAATCACTTGGTACTGGAGCAGCATCAAACAGATGGTGGAAAAAAAGACAAGGAAATAAATTCTTTTCTACGGACTTCTTTGGTCAAAGAAGATGGGGATTAAAACAAATCTGACAGTTGCAGAAAATTCAAACCAGGTCCTAAGCTCTGGGTTTAAAACTTGCGAGTGACGGCAGCCGCAGCCCATCCGCGCTGGGTCAGCCCCGCAGCCCAGCCCTTCCAGAACCTTCTCTCTGCCCCGAGCAGGGGGTGGCGGAGGCTGAGCTGGGGCTGAGTGAGGCTGGAGAGGGACATGTCTGGCTGCAGACCCCGCAGGCACAGCGGGGCCGTGCCCAGCTCGCTGCGTCACCGCTGCCGGCACTGCTGGCCTTGGTTCCACGCTAAATCAGATGGGAGCGGATGGGTCCCTTCGCACTCCTAAAAACAAGTTCCGTTTGAGTGTCTGGTTTCCCACATCCCGGACTGTCAGCAGAGTGGGTTCCAGTGGGAGCGGGACGCCATGGGAACGGGGTATTGATCACATCCTTCAGATCGCTTGAGCGAGAGATTTCCAAAAGAGAGACTGTTCCCTTCTTTCCCACGGCAGCGTTTTTGAAAATCTACCACATCTTTCTTTCTAAATAAACCAGCCCAAGCTGCCTCCGGAGGGTTTTGCCATCCTTACATTTACTCCAGCAGAGTAATCTTCTAGGAAGATAAAATACCAGAGCAACTCAGGGAAGTGCTGAGCAGACAGGCACAAACCTAAAGATGGATATCCAAGTTCAAGCCTTTCAAGCCCAGAAAATAAATCAAGATGACAACAGTCCCAAAACATCAGGAACCCTCAGACTTATGAAAGCCAGAATATCATCAGTTAATACATTTCCAGCTCAGATGTCTGGAGCCTTGAGCTGTGTTTCATACTGCACACAGGCTGCTGGTGCCTCCTGGCCCGTCCCGAGGGGCAGAGGTGGGACACAGGCAGGTGAGCGGGCAGGAGCCACGGGGTGCTGCTCAGGGGAGCTGTTCTGCCCATGTCAGCCCAGGAGGAGCCCACATCTCCTCCAAGGTTGTGCCCTGTGTAATGGAGCACCTCTCCTCAGCAAGGGTTTCCCAGCCCGCCGCCCTCGGCTTCGCCTGGCAGGAGGGCTGTGGGATCCTCCTGTAGGATGCTGTACAGAGCCCACACTGTACCTAAACACACACCTCTGTTCCTGGAAAATTCTCTTGCAGAGGATATTAAAACTGTCTCTTCCAATTCAGTTCAGGGACTCTCTAACCAGTATGTCAATAAGGCCACATAATAATAATCAGATGTTTCAGCTTGGCCCGGAGCAGTGAGCTCCTGGAGAGCAGCCAGGCTGCTCTCATTCATGGAGGTCAGATGCCAGCTCGGAATGAGGAGCGATGGTAAAAGCCAAATCTCTTCAGTTTTATCTAGAAGTTAAAATTAGGAACCAAACCAAAATACATGTTCTTGGGCAAGGTCGTACTGATTTAGTTTAGGTTTGGTTACAGAGGGTGGAATAAAACACGTGAAAATATTTACTGAACATGAACTGTATTCAGTCCAGCCAGGGAAGAAACCCCTGGAGTCCCATTTTCCTGACACCTTTGCCAAGTCCTCAGCTCTGTGCCACCACCCTGGGCCAGCCCAGGCACCAGGACCCCCCGTGCCTTGGCTCAGCCGAGCCGTTCATTTCCCAAGTCCAAATGCTCACAATTACGGCTGCTCTACAACGGGACAGAGGCAAAACCTCCAAGTAGAGCAGCTCGATGTTTACAGTCAAATGGCAGCTACTGACATTTTAGTTGCTGAGCTGAGAATACATGATATAATTGGGGTTTTTTATTTCCTTCTGACTTCTACAGGCACTGCACAGAGGGATGTGTGACTTCCCTGAGGGTCATCCTTCCCAGGCCATGCCCTTCCTGTCACTCGTGTCACCTTTACTGTCACTGAGCACAGGCAGTCAGAGGCTCCTGAGCACCAAGAGCTGGAGAACTGGGAGGAAGCTGAGGAGGAGGAGTTCAGGGAATGATGTTCTGAAAGGAGAAGAAACCCCATTAATACAATCACCGGATTTTTCAGGGTGCCTAAGCTGGAGGCACAGAATAATTATAAGGTCACACAGTGGCAATCAGTAAAAGTGCACCAAATTTTGTGTTAATCTCATCATTTGATTGCTTCTCTATTTAGACTTATACTAAATATAAACAAGCAAATGGAAGAGAGCCCTTCTGAAATTCCAGCCTCAGTATAAATTCACCATCAGTCACTAAAGCAACCGGAGCAGAGCAGGTGCCCCAGCCACTCTGAACTCTGCTTTACACCTCCTGCAGATGGGCAGAGTGCTGGGTTATATTCAGAATAAATGCTCAATGAACAGCAATTTCCATAATTTTGCCTCTATTCCATTATCACACCACTGCTCCCCACTGCTCAGGAGCATTTCCTTAGGCCTTTCACAGGGTACTCTGTTTCAATTACCTTTAAAAACCTATTTCTTTGCACACTTCTCACATCTTTTTATATCAGCCTGGCTCGTGCAGATGGAAGAGGAGGTAATTCAATACTGGAATCAAAAGATGGGCAAGAGCTGTGGGTGTTGCGGCTCTGCGGATGGCAGAGGGTTGCAAACATAGCGTGTGACAGTGGTCTGCTCTAAGCTGAGGCTAATCACTCAGCCAAGCTCAGCTAATTGCATTGATTAGCTGTGCATTGACGAGCCAGTTACTGGTGAATTGTTTGTGTCTCTCTCCTGAAGCATCCCTTGGATTTGGGAGACAGTAACAAGTACTCAGAGCCAAACAAAGCTGTTTTCATTTGACTTTTACCCAGGCTTGAGCCCAGTGCTGGGTGTCCAGGCAACAACTGTAAAAAGCAATTTAATGTTGAATTTTAACTGCCATAAAGGTTCTGGTATAGTGTTTCAGTTTGGTTATTTTAGCAAACATAATTATTTAGAGGATGCACATCAATGTTATTTTTTACTCTGTAACTGAACCCTGAAGGACCTGATTCTGTTCTTCTGTTACTTTTGCAGGCGGAACCTCCGAGCTCTGCTCCTCATGTACAAACACTGACACGAAATCCATGTGGAATCTGCCTCTACACTGAAATTACAGCTTGCAGCAAAAACTGTCTTGGATTTGAGGACCGGGGAGAGCAGCAGTTTGGAATGATCGTCCATCACACAGGAAAACATACAGCTGTGAAGCTGAAGTAGAAACCTTCAGGCATGGAGCTGCATAAACACGTTGGCTGAGGTCCACCGTTAAGACTGTCAGAGTAAATATTAAAGAGAGTTTTGTATTCAGCTAAAATTTCTGTTTACAGATTTCTTTTGCTGAAGCCGCATATTGTACAATGAAATGAGAGCTCCAAACCCATTTCTGTCCCAATAACTTTATAAACTCTGTGATATATTTTATGGAATTTGAATGTATGAGTGGTTGGCCCAGAACTCCTTCTGCAGGAGATTATTGGGAGCAAACATTCTCCATATGTCAGGAGAATGGCAACATCCCATCGATACTCGGGAGGATCCCAGCTCAGCCCAGCTCTGTGTTTATGCTGTGGCAATATTTCCATACTTCATATATTGGTACCTCTGCTTGTATAAACAACGTTATGGCCGTGCTTGTCAAAGACACTTAGAGGGTTCCAATGAAAATAAAAGTCAATTTCTTCTTCCATATTTTCAGAGAGTCCTGCTCCTGCTCGCACAGCTCTGCTGCAGAGAGAGCCCAGGCCACCACCCCTGTGGCAGCCTGGCTGTCCTGCCCGGGGTGCTCTGTGTTTGCCTGGGCGGGGTGTCCGTGGCACAGCGCTGAGCCCGCCGCCCTCGCTGCCAGCAGCTCCGGGTTTGCCACGGAGAGCAGCGAGGACCTTGGCTTTGCCCTCTGGCCGTGCCCGAGCCCCAGAGCTCTGGCACTCGATGTTCACTGGGAGGGCGCTCAGGGTTCAGTGCCTTCCCCCTCTGCACATCTGTGTGTTCTTCCCCGGCGCTTCGGCCCACGGCACCCCTGAGCTGCCACGGAGAGTGGGGAGATCTCTGCCCTCCTGCCCTCAGTCCTGGGGCTTGGGAGGGGGCACAGAGAGCTGCTGCCATGGAGGGGAATGTGATCCATGCACTGCCTGGCCCAAAATGCTGGAGAGGTGACAGCTCAGCGCTCGCAGAGAGCGAATTTCCCGTGCTCAGAGCACAGCTTTCCTTTGCTCAGCACTTTTATGGCACTTTTTGAACCAAACCAAGCCATGCAGCTGCACATCATTCCAAATCCATTTGCAATTATAGTTTCTTGCATTGTTGAATTGCAAAACCCAGTAACAAATGGCTTAATCAGACCTTTGTCTCCTAAAGGAACCAGTGAGGTGTTTTCCCAGCTGCCCAAAACACACCTGAGCACGAGTGGCCACTGGTGTTGAGGACACAGCACACAGACAGCTGGCTCAGGGTTTGGCTTTGCTGTCAAAAAAGACATTTGCAATGACTAAAGATTAAGAGTTACACAAGGGAAGCTCTGTCATGGAAGCACTGTCATTGCGCAGCTCATGCTATGCCACACAAGAACAGACAGAAGCATTTATTTGGGAGTAAAGGATCTACTTAAGAACTCTGAACATTGTCTGGACAAGCAGAACAGTTTTTCCTGTAAAACAAATATTGTACAATGTCAAAAATGACAAGGAAGTAACTCGTGAAGTCATTTTCCAGCAAAGATATGAAAAACGTATTTGCTAATAAAATAGGATGGGAAAGCAAACCCCAAAAGGGGCCAAAGGTGCAGTTCAGATTCTGGAGGAAGCAACACCTAAAGGTGCCCAAAACCATCACGGGGGGTTCACAGACAGCAAAGGCAGATGGAAATTCTGAGGAGCTGCTTTATTTTGCAGGAAAAAGAAACAGCTTCTCATTCTGATAATGAAGGCCTGAACTTGGATTTTATTGGTTTCCATTGGGCTCATTTGAGATTGATAAACCCAATTAAGAACACTAATTAGTATCTGATTCTTTTTAATTGAGTAAAAGTAGAGACTGGGAGATGTTGATGTTATTAATTTGACCTTTCTGTGTAAATTCCAGCAGTTCCCCAAGGATGGAACAGCGGCCAAGGCTGCTCCGTGTGCTTTCTTGGACAAACACCTTTTGTGCACGGGCAGTGATCGGGAATGAGCAGCCACATCCTTGTCACCCTGAATCCTGCTGGAGGCCAGAGCAGAATAGTCCAGGCAATTCTTGCTCCAAGCCTGACTTTCAGCACTTTTCCATGAAGTGATTTCACTCCTGTGCTGAGGGCTGGGCACTGCAGTCGTTTGTCTCTAGAAATAATTGTCTGAGGCAGGAGCCAAACAGGGGTCAGACCTCGCTTCCTGTGTAGATTATCCCTGTTTCAGAGCCAGCCTTTTCTCCTACTTAACATTCACTACTGGGCCAAAATTCTTCACTTGAAGATCAGACCGACCGTGAAACCCTTCCATGGCTCTTCAACAAAGCAACAATTAAAGTGTCTGAGACCTAACTGAGTCTCTGAGCAGGACCTGCTCCAGCCTCAACACCACCACTTTGGTACCACTGCAGTGAAGCAACAGGAGAAGTTATGTGAGTAAAATTAGCAAAAATTTACTCAGGTCCGAATTCCGGGTGTTCTGGGTCTTTTATAAGAGTTTGTGGGTGATGCTTTCCTCCTTTTGATGTAAATTGTTCACATAAGTTGTCGCTTTTTAGAAGGGAGAAAATTACGAGTCTCAGACCATTAGCTTTCGTTCCTCTGAAATTTCAGAATCATTTCTTGGCAAGAAAGAATTTTTTTTGTGCCTTGCATTATATTTCAGTGACAGAAACCCCAGAGAACACTGTCCAGTCACTGCAAACAAGGGCTGATATTTGGGCACAAATCTCACACTGTCCTATGGCCTGGCAAGGCTCCTGACCCGATATTAAAAGTATTTGGAAGGTGAGAGGTGGACAACTTCAGCAGCACAGTTTACAAAACTGTTTTGATCAAAGCGTTCAACTTCTCCCCTCAGAGCGCACAGGAAAATGCTGATTAATGGTGGTGGTGCGGTGCCCGGGGTCTGGGAATGGGAACAGCGATCATGTGTAACTCGGAGAGTGCAGAGGTGGGCACTGAGCTGCCCGGGGAGCGAGGGGGAGCTGCTCTCTGCAGCACCTCCAGCCGTGGGTCTGCCACCTCCCACCTGTGCCAGGCTCGAGGCAGGGGCACAGCAGCACCCGGCTCTGATGGATTCTAAGTGCGCCAAGCGAACAATCGCGGATTCCCCCCAGTTCTGCAATTTGCTCCGTCCGTAAGGGCAGTCCTTTGAGCCTCGGCTGTCACAAATGTTTGGCAATCCATTGCACTGGATCCAAAGCAGGATCCCGAAGGAGCCAGCAGGCCTGGCTCCGTGGGGAAGGGAGGAGATGGGGGAAGCCCTGGAGGGAAGGCTGAGAAAGGAGAGGGACAAACTGATGCTCAGGAGGCTGTGGGAGGAGCAGAGGTGACACAACCGAAAGGGCAAAGGCAGGTGAATGCTCAGTGTGAATGTTTGCTGGTTTGAAAAGCCCTGGTGCGTGTTTCCTGTGACTCTGAGGTCATGAATTGTTCCTCAAGTGTTTCATCCTCCAGCTCTGTGTTGTGGGTAACCAGAGACAACTCCCTGCTCGTGCTTCCCCTGGCAGCTGCCTCTCACAGCAGCGACAGCGCGGGACAGCCGAGGCGCAGGGACAGCGGCTCACTCTTTGGCAGCCCCATTGATCGCCAGAGCTCTCTTTTTGGCAGCACACCTGGGATCACTGTTTGGCAGCTCCATTGATCTCAATAGCTCTCTTTTTGGCAGCACATCTAGTATCACTATTTGGCAGTCCTATTAAACACAATGGCTCTCTTTTTGGCAGCAGACCTGGGAGTCACTATTTGGCAGCCCCATTGACTCCAACGGATCTCTTTCTGGCAGCCCCCCCGAAGTCACTGTTTGGCAGCCCCATTGACTCCAATGAATCTCTTTCTGGCAGCCCCCAGGTAGTCACTATTTGGCAGCCCCATTGACTTTAATAGATCCCTTTTTGGCAGCCCCGGGGAGTCACTTATCTGGCTATGGTTCCAAAGGCTCACTATCTGGCAGACCCCATTGTCACCTGTAACCTCGGATCCCAGTCCTTGAAGGGATTTGGAGGGGGAGTCCCTGTCCCCATGGGGTTTAGGGGATCCCTGGAGGGGCTTGGGAGGGTCCTTATCCCTGGGGAGGGTTTAGGGGGTCCCTGTCCCCATTTTGGTTGGGGTGTCCCTGTCCCCTTGGGGACAGCTCTCCCATTACATGTGAATGGAGCGAGTGTGGGACAATCCAGAGAATCCTCCAGGCTGTGTCCTTCAGCCCCTCTGAAGCTGCTCTGACTTTTGGACACTTTTCCATCAAGAGCAGCTCTCAGTGTGTGCCTCTGCTTTCTGTGTTTTCAATTAAACCACTCAGATCTTCCACGGGTTGTTTCCGTTGGCAGCCCCTGTGGCTGTCCCAGATTTCTCCCTCTCTCTTCAGTACTGGCACAGATAAGAGCTCGTTTTTCACTCCAGCACAGAGTCCAAACACACTTTACATGGTGCAAAGACCACAGCTTATCCTCAGCTAAGCATAAAAGAAAAGAATGACCAGAGAAGATGATGAAGAGCCCGTAGCATTTTAAATTGGCTCCCAAGCAGATACAAGAACCATCCAAAACCTGGCTCCTTTTGAACTCTGCCTTTTACCAAGATGAGGGAGGAGCTGCCTTACCTGGGTGGTGCTGCTCAGGATTGACTCCACAGAAGGGGATCTTTGGTTTGGTGTCTGTGGATCACCCAAATGCAGACATTAGACAAGATAAGGATTTCTGTTCCTCGGAGCTGTCACCAAGAGAAATGTAATGGCTCTGGAAATAAGGAACAAGTGACTTGCTCCATTTCTTGCAGGAGATTAAATATACGCTATCCAAAAATAGCTGATGTACATACTTTTCTCTGGAAAATGGAGACAACTTCCAAAATCAAAGGTGTCAGCCAGGGATAGAATTGATGCTGCAGAGGCAGCAGAGCCAGTCAATGAAGCTGGGAGCAATTTTCTAGCAACTCCCTGGCAAAACGTCTCCCATTTTGGATATGATCACAAACCCAAACTCCGCTCAGGCTTGTCAAGTTTTCAGCCAAGCTAAGCCATACAAGAAAGAATTCCTGCAGGATGCTGCCTGCCTGGGCAGTTCTGAGCCCAGGAGATGGGGGAGGAATAGCTCAGCACTTCTCCATGGCCTCCCTTCTGTCCCCTGCAGCCACAGTGTCCCAAGGAGCTGGTGGAGGCTCACAGACCCTGCAGGGCAGGACTGGCTTTGGGCAAAACCCTGCACGTGTTGATCCCACTGAGCAGGAGGGACCAGGGCCCTCTGGAGGTCCCTCCCAACTGGGGTTAGTCCATGATTCTGTAGGGTTTCATTCCTTTCCCTCTCCACTAATAAGTAAATGAGATCAGAAACCTGTCCATTAACAGTTTCTTTGTTCCTGTGGCCCATTTCTCACCCAAAGCCACGGGGTTCAGTGATCACACAATCATTTCCACAGCTGGGAGCTGGGAGCTGAGATGTCACACACACGGAGCACGATGGATTCCAGGAGGGAAATACACAGTGCTGAAATACCGGGACCGAGAAATCCATTAACAGTGTGAATCAGGAGAAGTGGTTTCAATCCCCCTCACATCTGCTTTCATCATTTCTCTCCCCATATCTGAGTGCCTGGGCTGTGCTGGGATGCCAGAGCCCAAAGAGCTCCATCTCAGGAGAGGCAGGGCACTGACACGTCCTCAGCGCTTGGGTCACTCCCTGCTCGTTCTGCCTGGAGAAATGGGGAAAGGGAGACTGAAATGTCAGGGTTCGGTCTGAAAAAAAACCTGTAAAGGGACGTAAAGCTTTTCCAACACGTTGAAGTTTTGTGCAGCTGGAAAGATAAGGAGTGGCTGAAGCTTAATTCTGAAAGCCATGTAGTGCATGGGAGCAGAATCATCCAGAGTGATCCCCAGCAGCTTTCCCAAGCCAGGAGCAGAACTCCTCCACAGTGCAAGTTCTGCTGGATTCAGTGAAACTACAGAGGGATGGCGCAAAATGCTTTCAACGTTCCATGGTTATAACCTTTACACACTCTTCCCTCTTTGCTTGGCCTGGCCTGGGTCAATGGATTTCATTTTCTCAAAAGCATCCTTGCCTGGAAAAGCTGCCATTAAATAAAACCCAGCATGGTTTTATTTGGCTAAAGCTCACCAGGCAAGTTTTGCACATCCTGAAGCCAAAATCACTTGTGTGGTTTGCCTAAATATTCTAATTCCAACTTGCAAAGTCAGGGGGATTTGGAAAGTGCAGCTTTGGCTCACCTCTGTCAGGGAATACGAACCGGGGTATCTGCTGTCAGTGCTGCAGAGCTCTGTCACTGCCTCGGAACAGCAAAGTTTCAACTTGAACGAAGTAAAACGTCTGCAAGGAATCACCAATCTGTTTGAGAGATGGCACACAGCGATTGTTGTGATTTGAGGTTTGAGCGCTCACAACGCCTGTGCACGTGAACTTCAGGAGTGAAGGAGCTATTTTCAGCTTGCTGCCTCTCCTCTGCCCATCCTGCAGTCAGACACACAGCAAGCAGCCCCAGCACTGAGGAACATCTTCTGGTGGAGGCATCTTTATGCACAAGGCTGAAATGCTCATTCTGAACATACAAAGTGTCACACACATATATATTTATCTATATCTCCATAGAGTCTGGAGAAGCAAATGTAAAGAGTGACTAATATAATTGCTTTTTTAAATTAGAAAATGAGCAAATGATACATTTCATGGAGGTTTTTAAGGTCAAGCCCATTATCAGCACTGTGCATCAGTTTTGCTGTTAGTCACTTCACTCGAGGAGTTAATAAACCAGCCCTCAGATAACAGCTCAAGGCAGAGCCCCCTCCTCGCTGCTCCCTGAGTCATTTTCTGAATGCTCAGCTCTTCCTTTAACTCAGCTTGAACAGTATTTGCTTAAAGCCCTCTCTGTTCCCATTCCTGTTCGTGGAACTAAAAGGTTTGGCTCAGCCTGGCTCTGCACAGTGGCTGCAGCTCTTCCTTCCAACCCCATCCCCAGGTTTGGTTTCCCTGGGGAAGCACCAGCTCAAGGCCACTCTTTGCAACACAACAAACCCACCAAGTGACAGGAGAAGGAAAAATATTTAAATATTTAAATATTTAGAGAGGTGGAGCTACATCCTCAAGAGGTTCAGACCTTGACATGTGGGAAATTACAAATTGTATTCAACTATTTGCATGCTCAATTGAAATTCAGTAAAAAATTCCCTTAGAAAGAGGGGAAGGAACATTTGGTAATACTGAACTGTCTAAATTCAACTCTTTTTAAAAGAATTTCTTGGAAATCATGCAAAACAAGAAAGAAGTCGTCCAGTCCATTCTCTTGCTCCAAGTCAAGATCAATTATAGTTAAATCATTCCTGATAATAGCTGCCAAAATTATTCTTAAAGACTTCCCATGATGGAGTTTCCTTAAGCTCTCCTGGCAGCCCAGGCTGTGCCTCACCATTTTAATCATTAGCAAGGTTTTCCTGATGTCTGGCCTAAACTGCCCTCGCTGAAATGGGATGTTTCATCAGATCTGCTCTCTTGAATAAAGAGCCTGATTATATTAAAAGGGATCTGCATACACAAATTAAAGATTTCATTTGTAGGAAACTGTTCCATCAGGAAAACCGTTCACAGCTGCTCAATGCAAAACCAAGGAGCTGCACGACTGATGCCAGTGCTCATCCAGGGAACGAGAGGGTCCGGGGAGCCAAACTGCTGCTGTGCTTACAACTGACACACGAAAGGAGTGCATTGCACTGTCTGGAATATTCTGGGTTACTGTTTGGACAGACAGCCTTATAACCTGGCCCCAAAAGAGGGGTTTGGGACAGGAGAGCAGAACGAGCTGGAATTACTTCTCCAGAGTCCTGTAAAACACAGACCAGTTTCCTTCCAGTCGGTGGGACTGGGACAGCCTCTAAGTGCGGCAAGGTCCCGGTGGGGACCCCAGCTCAGCAGCTGCAGCGAGCAGGCAGTGCAGGGAGAGAGAAAGGCCTTGGGGGTCTTCTAACACAGTGATTTAGTCTGATTGTTCAAACTGCTGAAGCAAAGCAGATAAATACTATTTTAACCAGGATTTGGAACAAATGATCAAATTAATGCTTTAAATACCATTTTGTGACTCTCAGCCTGCCCCCTCCTTGTTCAGCGCCTTACAAGAGACAGTTGCTCTTGGATTCCTTGAAGTGAATAGAGGCTGCTTTTGTACTTTCAAACCAGTCTAGGAGAAGAAAATTGCAAGAACATTTTCAGGTTAATGAGTCTGAATTGCAAAATCCAAGATGAACATGACACTAATCACTAAATCAATGCTGCTCAGAGCACAGTTTCACCCTGCAAGTCTCTTCTTCTCGTTATTGTGACAGCGTGCAAAGAAGCATTTGTCAAATAAATGATATTTTTAAAAAAGAACATGGATTTCAGCAAATCATGCAACAATTATTATGTTACCAGTCCCAATGAGAAATACTTGGGGCAAATTATGATGGATTTGGAGATAGCTGGGGGAGGATCTGGTGTTCTCTCTATCAGACACTGCCCGATTCCCTGGGCTCTTGTTTATGGCAGATCCCTCCCTGTGGAGGGATCCCCCAGAAAGCAGCCCAGAGGCTGAGGAGCATCCTCAGCAGCAGGTGACACTGGCCAGGCTGAGAAGGACATCTTGGCCCTGAGCAGGCCAACAGAAGCCCTTTGCCAGTGGTGAGACGTGGTAGAGAAGCCACTGAGGAGCCGAAGGGCTGGAGGTGGGCGAGTGAACCCTGCAGTGCCACAGGCACGGCCAGGATGAGCCAGACACGGCCAGGGTGAGCCAGGCACGGCCAGGGTGAGCCAGGCACGGCCAGGGTGAGCCAGGCACCCCTGAGAGCTGCAGGAGCTGTGCCCATGGGCAAGGGGTGTGGATGCCAAGCACAGACACAGCAGCACTAACCCAGCCCCTGCCCAGGCCTCCACTGAACGCTGCCCTTCAATCACTGCAGACCCTGGCACAAAGACATTCCAGGTTTCTTTCCCTCGCTGGAAAAGCCACTCTAGCGCCAGCACTGTGGGTGCCAGGGCAGGGGCACACGGTGCCAGAGTCCCTCAGCGCAGTGGCTGGACTAGCAAACTCCACTCACATCCCCTCCTGCCCCAGAGCAGCCCAGGGCTCCGCAGAGCCCCTCTGCGGGGCTTTCAGGGGTGCTGGGATCCATGCACAGCTCGTGCTCCCCAGGGCTCCCCACAGGCCCTGCCAGGCAGGAGCTGTTCCCCGGACAGCGCCGGGCCCTGGCAGCGCGTTCGGGAGTGCCATCTGCGGGCACCGGCCCGGCCCGGCCCGCACCGCTCCCGAAAGCTGTAACCCAGCAGGGAGAGAGTGCCCCAAACCCCCGGTGCTGCTGCTCCCACCCCCGGTGCCACGGCCCCGGCAGTGCTGGCCCCACTGCTGGCCCCAGGACGGGCAGTGCTGGCCCCACTGCTGGCCCCGGGACGGGCAGTGCTGGCCCCACTGCTGGCCCCGGGACGGGCAGTGCTGGCCCCAGTGCGGGTCCGGGACGGGCAGCGCTGGCCCCGGGACGGGCAGTGCTGGCCCCAGTGCGGGTCCGGGACGGGCAGTGCTGGCCCCAGTGCGGGTCCGGGACGGGCAGCGCTGGCCCCAGTGCGGGTCCGGGATGAGCTGATCCTCTGCATGCAGGGAGGGGAAGGGCACAGGTTCTCTGGAGCAGCTCACACAGACACCGCCTCCCTCTCCAGTGCTCCAGCCCCGACGCGCACAGACTTTGCCCGTAGCCAAGAACGCAGCCCAGGGGACCGGACGTGCACAAACCACCCTCGGTCTCTGCAGCGTTATCCTCCGGTCGGGAGCCCAGAGGGAATTTCGCACTCGGGGCGAGTGGTTGCTGCAGGGTCACATCCCGGAGTGCCACGGAGCGACTGACAGACGGTCCTTGTGCTGAGGGGCCCCTTCTGCCACGCTCAGACCAAAGACAGGCGGCAAAACCATCAAATCTCATCATCCCTTGGCAAGGCTGGAAACAAAAAGCCAAACCCAACAGACCTGGAGTGGCCCAGAGTCCCCAAAGCCATTGTGGAGCTGGGGTTTTCCTTCCTGAGAGCTGAATGTGGCATTAAAGGCAAATGGGAAACTGTTCTAGGGGATAGAACCACAACATAACTTCTTCTGCTGCTCCACAGATTGCTGACATTTCCAAGGACTCTGTATTTTGAAAATATCATTCAATAAGTGGTATTTTCCATAAGTATTTTTTGCATCTTTCCCTCTACCCAGCGAATGTTTTTCTCCAGCACTTTTACCAGGAGGGAAGTGTCTGGTACTAGAGAAAATTCAGTTTTGCACTTTCAAATGCAAATATTAACACAAGCAGCCTGGCTTCTCTTGCTGCTTTTGGCAACACAACATGAGTTTTTTCAACTACAGGCAGAACTGTCACAGTCTGAATAGCAAATATTAAATAACCACGGAAAAATACTCAGAATTAACTTGAGGAAATAAAAATAGGGAAAAAATATTATCCTGGTATTACAGGAGGAGGAAAATAGAGTAAATTGGAAAAATTAGAGCAACAGAGATCAGGTTCCCTAGGTTAATTCTAGAAGACACTTTCCAGATTGTTAAATTCCAAAGGGCCCAGTGGTGTAGGTTGGAACACTTGGATTCTTTCCCACTGGTTTGGTTTGGTTGGTTCTCCCTCTCATTGAGAACATTCTGCTCTTATTCCATACAAGGTGAATGGTTTTTAGTCTTTTCAGTCCCTTTTGTTCTACTCAAATGTGCTTCTGCAGCCGAGCACGTCAATTTGTGTACAACAAGCCTTCTGCCTGTATTTTCAGTTTCTAATTACATACAAACAGGGACAAAAAATTCCCCCAAGGATGAGCTGAAAGATTGTGTTCCTGTGGAGATGCATTGCGATCATCTTTTCTCAGAATCCAGTCATTTTCAGCGGCCCACGGGGTAAGAACTGGGTTAAAGGAGGGACCGTGGTGGTGCTGGAGCTCCTCTGCCACCGCAGGACGCAGGCGCTGCCCCCGAGCCACGACCCAGTGCCAGGGCAGCTCGGGGAGCTGCTGTGCCCCAGCCTGGCTGGGGTGTGCCCAGCACTGCCCTCGCCCCAGGTCTAGCCCCAGGCAGGTGGCCAGGAGCTGCACACAGGGTGTGGGTCCTGCAGCCCCCCTGCCCAGCCAGCTCCCGGCTCCAAAGGGAGCCCGAGTCTCTTCCTAGAAAGGGGACGGCTCCAGGGGCACAGGGACAGTTCTGTAAAGGAACCATTCAAAAGCTGGTTTGCCCCATTTGCTGCTGCCAGCCTCTGCTCCCAGCAGATCTTGTGCTCCTGTTCCTGAAGGGCCCCACCAGGATGTGCCAGACCCTGCATTATTTTCTTATTTTCATTCCTGACTCTGCTTCTGGGGCTTCAAACATTGGGTTAGAGAGGAGGACACCTGGACCCAGAGACGCAGCAGTGCCTGCCCGGGCCTCCCTGGGACGGGGCAGCAGGGCAGGGGCCTGCAGGGACTGAAGATGTTCATCCCACTGCACTCAGGGGTGCCCAGGGGATGGCTGGGGGTGCCTGGAGAGGGCTCTGGGCAGGGGGATTCAGCTGCACCTGGAGCCTCAGCAGCTCCTCGTCCCCAGAGCTGAGCCTGCACTTGGGCTCTTCGGAGCATCCCTCTTAATATTTTCAAGTCAGGCAAGTGCTGGCCCCTGCTCATGTGCGTTAATCAAAATGTCCTGTTTGGTGCGGTCTTTGATGAAATTTTATGAGGGGAAAGTTATTTTCAGAAGGCAGGAGAGAATACTTTTAAACAATAATTCAAATTTTGTTCTGGAGTGATACATTTCATGTGTATGTCACTCTTACATAACCATGGAAAAGCTACTCCAAGCTGAAATCTGCTGGTGGTTCATGAACCTCAGTTCCTGTGCTCCCAGCTGCAGTTTCAAACACTCAGACTTAAATTAAGTGTAGGTGAGAGCAGCATTTAGTTTCGTTTTGACTTTTGCAGCCGTAATAATTTTAACCACAGATTCACCCTCAACTCTCTTCTCAGGACTCAGCCAGAAGAGGCCAGAGAGGAGCTCTTCCCTCTCCACAGCAGCACAACCTCCCAGCAGAGCCCGGCTGAGGGGTGGAGCACTGATGGAAGTTCACTCAGTGGTCACCTGTCCATCAGGCGCTTGTAATGGAGCTTAAAAACTTGTCCCCCCCTTAAAACAAATATTGTGCTTTGCTTCAGAAAGAATTCAAGTCGGTCCAGAAGAGCGAAAACCTGGGAACAAATATTCATAAAACCGTCTAGAAACTCAGATTTTTTTTTCCCCGTGTATCTATTTATGATGAAATAAAGACCCTGGAATCTGAAGATGCAATTTGAGGAGTTGGGTTCATGGTCATAGAGGAAGAAACATGCCTTTCTATTGATTGCCACTGTTACTCATCCTCCTTTTACTGTTATCAGCAGGACAGGAATAGAATGAACAGACAGCTAAACAATAAGGCAAAGTTCTGCAGCTGCTTAAAGCCAATAAAATAACTTTTATTGACAAGGTTATCAAAATGTCAGATGTGCCAGCTCAGCTGGCATTCTTCTCTGCCTTTTTATTAAAATCTCATAACAAAGTAGAGCAGGCAAGCAGAGAGTTCAGCATCCGGAGCCTTTCCTGACCTGATGGTTTAGGATCTCTTTTTAAGGATTGGTTTTCAGTTTGCATCTGTGCATAAATAAAGTGCACGGATGGGTGGGCACAGTGATTTGGTCTGGGGGTTTATCTGGGGTTTTTGCTGTGCAAGAATCACGTCTCTGCTGCAGATGCACATCCCCACCGTCTCTCTCCCATGGTCCCAAAGGAACAGCAGGGCTGGGGAAGAAATCTCTGTCTCTGGGCTGTTTGGAATTGGTATTGCTGCTGTGCACGGACACTCCTGGGATGAAGAGAGGCGAGGGAAGGATGGATCACACTGTGCTCCTGCCCCTCTGCCCAGCCCTGGGAGGCACCTCTGGAGTGCTGCCTGACCCTTCCAAAGGAGCCTGCCTGCCTCTTCCAAAGGAGCCTGCCTG
>VXBT01007659.1:35042-70647 GCA_013400235.1 Oriolus oriolus
CTCTCCTCTCCTCTCCTCTCCTCTCCTCTCCCTCAATTTTGTTACAAGACTGGGGGCTCTTCAGGCTGAATTCACCATAAATATAAGAATTATATGAGCAGCCACATTCCACCGTGTTGACTCTAAAGGTTTGTACTATTTTATTCCCTTTGCTTTCCTCCTCCTCTCCACATATGGAGAGATCAAAGCTGTCCTCTAAGATAAATCATGGGCAGTTGCCTCTCCTGTTCCAAACACAGGATTTCTGAGCAGCAGTGACTGATGTGTCCCTTGCACTGTTGACAGCTCTGAGAGTGACACTACTTCAGGAATTCCTCGTGGGCACGTGGTGATGGCTTGGGGAGTTCTCCCTCTTCCAACATCCAGGACTTCAGCCCGTTTTCATTTCTGCTCTAATTAATTACATCAGTTAAATGGACCTCAAACCCTGTAGCTGTAATTTTTAGTTATTTTGCCTTCTAGGAATGTGAAGCAGAGCTGGTTGTCTGTACCTGCCATGGAGCTCTTCTCACAGGCTGTGGTTGGGATTTCAAAGTTTGGATTTCAAAAGAATTACCCACGGGGAGTAATTCCAGCCTGAGGACTCAGAGACATTACTTACTTCTAAGTGAGGTGAGACTGTATCTGTATTCATTGTGCTGCCCTTGGTATTCAATATTTTACAATTATATTTTGGAACAATCTGTGCTCAGTTTACATGCACACAGCTTTGGGAAATGATATTTCCTAAGGGGATGTTTGCAGCCTTGACCAGGGAAACCCTTGGTGCAGCGACCCAGAGGAAATTCAGGGTGACACGGAGACAGTGGGTCCTTGTGGAGCTCTCCCTGGTGCCTGGGTATCGAGGCCAAAGCACACTCAGCCTCTGCAGGGCCCAGGTAACTCCAACATTTATTTTTACATGATTTTGAGCAGCTGTGAATGGGGAAAACACAGCAAAGCACGTGGCAAAGCCCAAGTGGAAAGAGCAGTTTCCTCTGAATCAGAGCAGAGGAACAGAAAAGCTGCTGAAGGGTGAGAAGGAGTGAAATGGGAGGTGTAGGAACAGAGCTGAGGGACCTGGCTGTTCTGCAGGGGAACCTGCCCCAAAAGGTGGATTTTGGGGAGGGGGGGATTGACCAGGGATGAGCATTTGAAACAAACTCCCAACAAAATCGAGCCACAGCTGAAACCAAGCCCTGGGTGTTCCAGAGCTGGGCCTCACACCCTCCACTGCCAGCTGTCCAGAAGGAAAGGGCACACGGGAGGCTGCTCGGGACAGTCCTGTCCTTGGGCCATGGGCAGCCATGTCCCCGTGCCAAGAGGGAAACGGCCACATGCCCTGGGATCAGGGCAAGGCGAGCACCCAGCCCCCAAAGCCAGGGAGGAGGTACAGTATGGAACAGAAGTGGTGCAGAAGTCAAATCCAGCAGAGTTTTGTGTACCTGCCCTCTGTTTGTCTGAGCTAAGAGATTGTTTGCAGATAAGAAAACTTCAGATAAAGGAGCTGTGCAGCCAGTGGGGCACCTGCAGAGCTCAGCATGACTGGAAATGATTTCAGGGGACTGTAATTCACCCCGCAGGGGCTGACGGGGCACTCGGAGCACAACTACCACGGTGAAGAGAACGCACGAGAAGTGTTTCCAAACCGGAGAAAGGAACAGGCACGTTAAGGTTACCTGAAACAGAGCGGTTTCATTTGCTTTTAGAGACTTTAAAGGCACGGTACAAGTTAAAGGCGAGGTACAAGTTAAGGGTGAGGTACCAGTGCTGCAGGGTGCCCCATCTAACCAAGCCACGAGCAGGAGAGGAAGATGAACCTGGAGAAGAGCCACAAAACTTCTGTCACTCGTTGAGTGGCCCAGGGAGATGTTTAAACATTTTACAGCTGCAGTCACTTAACCAGGAGGGATAAATGTTTGGTCCAGATCTCAGGAAAAAGTCAACAGCTTAGGACAAAAATCCAGGTCTCCCTGACTGCACTGTCGTCAGCTCCGGGAGCAGAGAAATCCCAGCCTGGGCTGCTGCTGGAGCAGGGCCAGGGCTGGGGCTCACAGCTAACGAGCTGCTCACAATTAGCCCTGGGGAGCTTGGGGCTGTGCTGTGTGGATTGCAGGGAGGCAGGGACCCCCCCAGCTGGACAGTCTGACACAGGGACATCTCTGCTTTCCCGGGTTTGCAGTTCTCACCACTACTGGGTAATGACTTTTACTTTAATTTGAATTAAATACTTTATTTGACCTCAAACTTTGGAATTCGTTTTCATTTCAGGTGCTGACTGATAGCTAAATCCATATAAACTCTGGAAGTAAACCATTCTCAAACAGATTTTTGTGTATTTTTTAAACATCTCAAAAGCTAAACCCCTCTCTAAAACAAATACAAGTCTCATTGGGGTTTTCTGAAAGTTTTATCCCTTTTTAAAAAATGTAAATAGTTGCTAGCTTAAGTCCCAAATAGGTTATATTCTCTGGAATAGAAACTTCCCCCCGAGGCTGGATAGATATTCACGTATTTCTATATATTATAGAGGAAATGAGTTAAAAAATTAATTCATGCTTGTCCATTTGTCCTGGAGAGGGATAATCAGGGATTTTAAGAGCGAGGGAGGACCTTTCATACTTCAGCTTTTTAAATCTTTTCCCTGTAAGGACAAAGCAGATGTTTTTCAGCAGTTCAGCCTGGACACTCCATTGAAAATAAACAAATAATATCAATTTTAGGATATATGGTTGCTGCTCAGCCTGATGTGAATTCTGTACAGGGAATTGTGAATTTAACTCTTAAATAATGGTCTGAAGAGCCACTTTTCCCAAGTCTGAGGTACACACAGCAGGGCAGGATATAAACAGAACATCTGGGAGACACAGATAAACTCCTGGTCTGCAACACAGAAATAAACTTCTTTTGGCCTTGGAAGCCATTCTTTCCCTGTTCCTGCAGCCTTAGCCAAGGGTCTGTGTCATTCAGAACACTCTAAACTAGAAATCAATATCCTTTAGGTAACCTGAAGACATTTTGATGCCAAACCATGTAAGAGAGAGGCCCTGGCAGCCAATCCTTTGGAAGGGCTTGGCATCCAGGCTGGTTTTCACGGCATTTTTGCTGATCAGTAAACACAGTGTAATTTGTGTCACGGAGATGATTTGCAATTAAAAACTTATTAACAAAGTGCAACGATAACAAGAGGAATAAAATGCCAAGATGTGGAATTGCTTAATTATGTGAAATAGTTCTACCAAACCCAGGGCTCCACGGAACATTTTTTCCCCTCTCTGATGAACAATCAGTTCTCTCTGAATTCTAATTAGCCTCAATAATGTTGATCCCGCTCAAGTATTAACGGCAGAAAATGCAAAATGTTTCATTAAACCACTGCCTTCAGGTAGCAGGAGCTGTGCAGAGCTACAGCCAGAGCAGCGATGTCCCAGGCCAGCTCCCAAAAGCCCGGGAGCAGCAGAGTTCTCTTCCAGGCCAGGGGCACCTGTGATCTGCAGGGAGCCACTGTCACGTCGGCCTCTTGCCCAATCTGTACCTTCCAAGCAGATTAAGTCTGTGAGCTTATCCAGACCTGTTTTAAAGCCTATTTGATCTTGAAATAGGACTGAAGAATCCAACAAGAAGAGGCTTGCAGGAGATTTTCTTGTTTAATCGACACTGGAAAGGCAAGAATTGGAAACTCAAGAACAGACCCCCTTCAGCACCTTCCTTTTGCCAAGATTACAAAGTACTGAAGCACTTGAAAAGGAGATGACATCTGCTCTGATCTGCCAAGCCTGAACCGCTCCCCAGCCCCAGCAAGAACGAGCACAACGAAAACCACTCTGGAGAAAGTTCTGGGAATTTTGGCATTGAGGATGCAGACCCCTCACCCCTCTCTCCGTGTCACGGCCCCTCCTTGCTGGGGGAGATGAGCTCTGCCTCCCTAATTCTGCCAATTCCCTTGGCTTCGGCGTGTGCTGCCCCACCCTCAGCCCCTCCGCTGCCCTTCCCTGTGGCCCTGGGGCCAGGCTGGGAGCCCCGGCCCCCCCATCCCCCGGGCTCCCAGGGGTGCTCCCACAGCCCCCCACCCGATGAGCACAGCACGGGCAGTGCCAGCAGCCCCAGAGCTGTGAGGGAGCGTTTCACACACTCGTGCTCGCACCCAGAGCTTGCACACACAAAGGTCCAGGCCAGCCTGGGCAAAAGTTGCTGCTGCAAAGGAATTTCCTCCCTCTAAAGCCCTTGTTGTATTTGAGAGTCCCTAAATTCTGCTCATGCCTTAGAAAGCAAAAGCCTCGCCCCCATTCTCGCGACTTCTTCCTCATGCCTCCCCACAAGGAAGGAAAATAAAAGGTTGTATTAAGTAGGAGAGGAGATCTGCAATATAGGCTGCACGAATGAGAGAAGCAAGAAACAATTCATCTGCTCCTGTGTAGTCCCGCACTGGTTTATTCCTGAGAGCAGCAGGGAATTTAATTAATATTTCAGCTGCCAGAGTCCAGTGTATCCATCAGCAAAGCACAGCACCCACGGGCTGCTGGTGGTGTCCATGGCAGTGAGGGCTGAGCTGGTGCTAAGTATCCTCAGGAGCACAAGAAAGTTTTCATTTTACCGTACTTCTTACGGTGACCGCCTGAGCTGGGGTGTGAGGCCATGGATGGAGTCCCACCCAGAGGAATGTTTGTGGAAAGGGTCTTCCCATGTATTGTGCTGGTCACCAGAGTTATTGAATCCCAAACTGAGCCAAGAGCAGGTCCCATCCCTTTAACAGAATTCCTCGTGCCTGCAGGAACAGCCGAGTCACTCCCTCATCCCTCAAGCACTTCAACTGCAACAAAGCTCTCTCTCTCTCTCTCTCTGCTTTCTCCCACTCCTCCTTGCCAGCCTCTGCTTTTTTTAGTGCACTCAGGCACTAACCCAGTGCAGATTCGCTGCCTCACATGTCCCAGCAGTGAAGAGAAATGAGCCACGTGCTAAACGAGCAGCAGAATCCCGCTTGGGCAGAGGTCTGTGAGAGGAGTTCAGCGTTTGAAGGCAAAGGGAGGGAGGAGCAGCCCCTCTGCTGTGACAGTCTCCGGCAGGTCAGAGGGCAGCAGTGCAGCGGTGAGAGCTGGAAGTCCGCAGGGTATGCGAAGACTTGACACAAAGCTGGGAAGGAGCTGGTTGTGTGTAATGTCAAAGCATCCCTGCCTGCCCAGAATTCAGCCTTTGTTCTCTGACCCAGCTGCCTGAAATGCTGCACCAGCCAACGTTTTTGGTTCTGTAACCACACCAATGAGATGTAAAGCAAAGTAACTCTTTGCAGTGCCGGTGCTGGGGCTCAGAAGCAGCACGAGATGAAGCCATGCTGCTCAAAGCCAGGGGATGGGGGAGAAATGTTTGGGAAGGTGCTCCCGGGGCATTTGTCCTTGTCCCTGAGGCTGCAGGAGACACGAGCCCCCGCCGTGGGGTCAGTGGCCTCCTGCACAGACTGCCCAGGAGCTGAAAGGATCTGCCTCCAGGTTCTTCACCTGGGTGAAAAAACAAAGCCAGAGCAGCGGCCGGGTCCTCCCCAGCTCCTGCTCAGAGCTGCAGTTTCTTCCTGCAGGGGCTGGGAATGAGCTCAGCTCCCTTCCACGACGGGAATGATTTACTGAGATGGGTCAGTGCTCATTTCTTTGCATATCGTTCACGGAGGCTTTCAGACTTCAGACATCCACTCCTTCCTATTGCTTTGCCATTTCAATCCCAAGTGCAATTTTCTTCCTCTCTGGGTTTTGTCCAAAACTCGTAAATTAACGTGTGTTAGCACCTCATCTGTGTCCACCCCCCCCAGCCTATTCACACTCCTGATTACCTCACCTTGTCCAGCTTCCAGCTCATCTCCCTTTCCAAGCCCTTTTACCTTTTTTACCTTTCCCTTTCTCATTCTTCTTCTATTTTAAGGCTCAAGATGTCTTTGCCATTCTCAGTTTTACTTTCAACAGTGACATATGGGAAATGGAAGAACTCAGAGAACCCCAACTTTCTTTCACTCCATGGTATTGGCTCAGTCCCCTCCTGATTCCCCTATACATATATTTATATATAGATACAGATACCAATAAAATCAAACTATAGTGAAAAAGAAGGTGAAATGGCAAGGAGGAACATGAGGAAGCCTTTTGTTCTGGCAACTTTGTACACATCTGCCAAGGATTTAAAACCACTGTGACTCCTGTGAACTCGCACATCAGCAGTGAAACAAATCCCTGGGTCGTCGACTTGCCTGGCAAAATTTTGTGGAGCCAGTTATCCAGGAGGTTGGCAGCTTTTCATTTTCATGTTGAAAAGAAAAAAAAGAGGTGTGCAAACGGTGTTCAAATCAATTATTCAGATCTCTTGACCGGCAAAGTCAATATTCTGCACCATTCCTATTCTGCAGCGGCAGTTTCTGACGGAGGAAGCCAGAGCAGCTCCCGGCTGTTGACATTGGCTCGGGATGACAACTCCGAGGAGGATTCGGCCCTGAGCACGGGGTTGGGCACACGCTCTGCAGCTCCTGCGCTGCTGTAGGTGGCACCCTGTCCCCGCTCCGCGTCCTGGCGCTGGTTCTGCTTCGAAACTCACCCAGAGCAGCCCGTGTTCCCTGCAGCCCCACGGGTGCAGACCTGGCCCTGGCACAGCGAGCGTGGCCAGTGCCCGTGCCTGGACCTCGCCGTGCCCCTGTGCCCGCCAGCAGCAGGGCCTCTCAGTCACCTGAGTCCAGCTGAGCAAAGGAGAACACTTCCTCACAATGCTTTTTGTTATTTTAATTTTATTTTGAGGTCTCACCTCCTAAACCCCCAGCAGAGCCTCCAAGAGAGTTACAGAGGAAACCTCCTGTGAGTGGGGACACGGCAGCACCGCGTCCTGCAGCCACCTTTCCTCGCGCTTTCCTTTGCTACACGAGAAAGGAACTCCCAAACTGCTGAATTCCATCCTGTGCTTCTCTTCCTCCCACTCGTTTGTAAGGATCGTGCTGGACCCTTCAGTAATGGCAGCAAATAAAGGCCTGGCCAATGCTGCCTTTTCTCCTGGGCTCTGTTTTCATTGAGCAGCTGTGATATAAAAGCAAACAATAATGAGACCAAAAATCAATGACAGCAAAGCCGTTCAAGACACGAGGTCGCCACCAGGGCAGAAGTTACATTTAAAAAGTCTGTGGTGCTGTTGGGAGAGCGCCCCAGCCTTGCCAGTCACATCTTCCCAGGCTGAGGGGCTCTGGAGTTACTGACGTCCGCTTGGAAAGGTTTTGAAAGGTCACAATTTCAGGTGGCAGCGAAAAGCAGGCACTGAACTTGCCCCGGCTGGGCATCAGAACACTCCCACTCAGCCTGCTCTGCCAGGCGAGGCCTGGTGTGACAAAGGCCCGGAAGGCTTTGGGCTGGAGGGACCCTGGAGCTCAGCAGGGTGTTTCGCACGTTCCAGCTGTGCCCAGCAGCTGTTCCAGGCTGGGTCCCTGTGCCAGCCACGGCTCCCTGCAGCGCTGCCAAGGCCTCGGGACACCAGCACTGCCGTGTTTGCAGCAGGGCTGCAGCAGGCAGCACTTGCCAGCAGCTCTGCAGGGCTGCAGCTGCACCAGGGCTGCCAGAAGGTCACGGGCAGGGCGCTGCCGCTGCTCTGGCAGACGCTCGGCGTCTTCAGCGTCGCCCACAGAGAAAAGCCTAAATTTAAATGCTGAGTAATGCTTACAGGGATGTCAGCACTGCAGACTCCCACTCTGACACAGTTTAAGGAGGCTAATGCTGAGCTTCCCAAGATTGGAAGCTAAAACTTTGCCTGGTTTCTCACACTTATGAATCACTTTTTTCCCCTGAGTGTGGCTTTGCTGCACAGAAAATGAGTGATTCTCCACCATGGACATCATGCAGCATTATTTGCAGTCTGAGAGGTGCTCCTGCTGTCTCACCACGCTGGATGAATGAGAGGCACTAAAGAATAAATTGGCATTGAATCAGGTGGCACGTGGGACCCGAAGGAGCCCTGACAGTGGCGTGAGCGCGGGGTCCCCTCTGGGGTCGCTGAGCCCATCACCCCCTCGCCACCCCAGGGTTTGTGAGCAGTCGGAGATGTTGATCAGGATTCTGTGCTGGGTTCAGTGCTTGGTGGAACAGGGCCCTGCTTAGGAACCACAGGCACAGCTGGAGCACCAGCACTGTCTGGCTGGGGTGGACTCTGCTGGGGTGTCTAAGAGGGCTCAGCTCCCGGCAGCAGCCGCCCTCTCCCACACCAGGGGTTTCTCTCTTGCTCCAAGGACTCGTTTCACTTGTTCAGGCAAAGCCAGCCAGGTTGCACAGTTCCTGTAGAGATGCTGTGAGGGATTTGCAGAGGTGCAAAGCGATGAGCATCCCCTACTCACTGCTGGCCCCTCCAGCCTGTGGTCACCTCAGTGCTCCCAGTGCTGAGGTGCCTCACTCCTGCTGATTCCTGAGCCAGGGCCCTCTGGGCTCCTTCCAGCAGCGAGCTCAGCTCTTCACACTGATGATAACCTGTGCCTTGTTAAGGAGCACTGTGGCACTGGGGACGAGGCTGTGTGACACAGCCAGTGTAGTGTCCCTCACACCAGGGGTGGTTGTCCTTATCATCATTTCTAAACCACCCAAATCTTTGAAAGTATATTTTTAACACAAAGCAAAGGCTGGTTCCTGCAGCCAGCCCTGCCAGCAGGACACAGGAGCACAGCGTGCGGCACTGCTGGGGGGGTTTTCCCACACGGTTCTTCTCTGGATATTTCCTTTCCGAACTGCACAAACCAGTTGGTTCACAGGGAAGCACACTGAAATCACAACTGGCTGGGAAACTCCCCGCAAAGTGCACTCACACGCTGCCCGTAATCTCACACATCCCCTTGGCAGCCAGACAGAGACTTCTCAACACGTCTTTCATGCGCCTGTTTACTTTAATTAGGGACTACGTGGCCGAATGTGAGAGCAGGAGTTAGAGTGTAATCCCCAAACGGGGAGAAGTCAGTTACCCCGACGCCGGAGGGCTCTCCCCTCTCACACCACTCACGTTTGTCCGATCCCACCTTGCCCACGGAGCCTTTGCTGGGAAGGGCCGTGGGATGGAGCGGGGATCCCGGGATGGTCCCAGCTGTGATCCCAATCCTGCCAGCACCACAGCAATTCCCACACTGTCCCCGCCTATGGCCCCTCTCCGCCTCCCAGGCCGTGAGGAACCGTGGCTGTGCAGGACAGAGGAAAGATTCCAAGGTGGATTTTGTGCAGTTCCACGGCCCCTGGCTCTGGGTGCTGCCCTGTGCACAAAGCACCTGTTGGTTCATTTCAGCAATCACTGAAATAAAATTGAATCACTAAAACTTTGACGTGACCTTAACCAATCTTCTGGAAATCTTATAATCCCTTAATCTGATGAAGCATTTTCACCTTGGAGCATTGGGTGGACTAATGCCACCACTGCCTTTACAATAATTACTCCTTAAAGTCTCACACAGAACAAAAAACCACTAAATGCCAAGTTTAGCCTGAACTTTTGGAGTTTTCTCTAGAAAAAGCAGCCCCTACTTTTTTTCTGTGGTAAAAATCAATTATCCTGGATTTTCTTTTCAACACATTTTTCCTTACATGTTACTGCCTACTGTGCCAGAGAAATTATCAAAAAAAACCCCACATACTCATTACTCCCCTCTTTTCACTTTCATCTTTATTTCCAGGTAAACATCTGGATATTACTGGATTTAAACTCATCATTCCTAACAGAGGGAGCTTGGCTTTGCCAGCAGTGGGTAAGGCATTGTTAGCAGGACGCCCTTGCAAGGCTTTTGGTTTTCATCAGCTTTGCCCAGTGAAAATATTGCTGTGATTTGGATACCTGCACAAAGGAAATACAGAGCATTTGTAGCATCCCACTGGCTGGAGAAAAACCCGGTGATATTGTCTTTACATGGGTTTGGTGTAGCCTGGAGAAACTCAAGGCTGCAATTCAAAAATACATTTAATTTATATTCTCCTTTTTAAAAATGCCTAAAGGCTGTACCCCGAAGGGAGAGAGTAAAACCCAAAGGGAGAAAGGACATCCTGAGGGAGAAACTCCATTCCTAAAGCGGAGGCTACATCCCTAAGGGAGAAACTACATCCCACAGCGAGAGTGAAGCTCCCCCAGCAGCCCGTGCCAGGCATCTCCTTTCAGGGAGAAATGGAGGAATGTGGTGGCTCCCAAGCCCCGTGAGCTGATGGTGATCACCCCGATGATCCCATTGTTTTGTTCCTCCAGCATTCCCTCGTTCCAAGGGAGAAGGGATCGCGTTTGAGCACGAGCCATTGCTGTGACCCTTGGTCAGCCAAAGGCCTCGTGCACCTCCTGCTCCTGGTGTTCCATCAGCCCTGGCCCCATCCCGTGCCCACAGGCAGCTTCAGCCACCTGCAGCAGAGCTGCGAGGATCCCTCGTGGGTGTCTGCACAGAAACGGTCGTGGCCACCTTCCCAGCTCCACGGACGGGGCTCTGGGCTGCGTGATGGATCTGCAGAGCACCAGGTACCGCATTTCACCTGCTGTGCTCCAGCTGCTCCCCGCAGAACCAGGATCCCTGCGATTAAACGTCGCTTTGTCACCTCCAGAGAAAACTGAGGAACATTGCAAAATCCAGGCAGTGCCAACGCCAACCCACCCTGAAGGATGGCTTTGGGGCACCCCCTGCTGCAGCACCGTGGGAGGGGGCACACAGCCCCCACTTAGTCCCGTCTGTTGTGCCTCTCGTTATCTCGCTGTTCTCCAGGACCCAGCTGGAAGCTGCAATTTCCATTCTAAATTGCCAGGGTGAGCTGGGACTCACCAGACCGTTCCTGCCCAGCAGCCAGAGCAGCAGGGAAGAGCTCTGTAATCTCTGCCTCCACAGCCCTCAGTATCCAGAGAAACACAGCGAGGGAAAACCCGCCCGGCCCCCCGGCCCAGCCACACAGCAAACCACAGAGAGCAAACCTTGTGCCACGGCCCAGCCCCTGCAGCTGGGCTGCTCCTGCTCCGAGCACCAGCTCTGGCCAGGACTTCCACTCCATTCCTATTTACACCGTCCCGTGCCATTTATGACATCCTCGGACTGCACCCTGCAGGAAAGAGGTTTCGTTTGCCGTTGTCGTGCCCGTGGTGCCCAGACACGTTCCCAGACCGCAGCCTCCTTCCCACATTAATTCCTTGCTTCAATAACTGTAAGGATTCCTCATGGGGAATAGCAACTACAGAAAGATGATCTGATTGATTTCAGCCTGATTCTTGTACTACAGTGTTTGGAGAACCAAATACACAGCTCCCGCAAAATGAAGGTGCACAGAGCCCCAGACTGCTGGATAAAGGCTCACAAAGGGGCTTTTGTGTTATTTTGGCATTCTGCTCATCTCACTCAGACCTATTTTCTGTCTAAAGCACCCTTTTATCCCGATCTGATGCAGCACACACAACATCTGGCTTTGCCCACATGCCTGGATGTTCTCAAAGCAGTTTTTCACAGAAACCTTTGCTTTGCAGCTCCAAGAGCAGTAGGTGAGCTCCTGTGCTCCCAGAAGGAACCTGCCTGTGGGGTGGGGACCCTGCAATGCAAACTGCACCACCCTCTACCCCTGCCTGAGCAGGGGAGGAACTGAAATTAAACCAGAATTCCTCCACATTCCCTTTGGGGGACCCGAAGTCTTCTCATACAACCTGAGCAAAATTATTGAGGGAACATTTCCCACTTTCCCAGGCAGCAAAGGGGGGATCCTGCGGGCTGTGCTGTGTCAGGTTAGCAGGGATATTTACCCAAGGTGTGTCCTAGGAGCCTGAGGGCAGTGCAGCACGTGGGGATCCTGGGGGGCTGTTTCCCAGCGCTCCAAGGTGCCTGTGAGGAGTGACCCTCACCCAGCTGGGGCTCAGCAGCATTTCCCACTCTCATCATCCACTTTTCAGCACAGATAGTAGGACGGAGGTCCATCCTACCTGAATGTCTGATTACACCTGGAGACACACCGTCTGTCATCCTTCAGGGATCCCCTAAAATCCTGGGTGCCACGAGTTCAGTCCTCCCAGGAGCCTCCTGCAGCCCTTCCATCTCCTCCTGGGCACAGGGGTTTATTCCCAGCTGTGCAGATCGTCCTCACCTGGGCCAGGTCTCTCCTGGCGAGGTCAGCACGTCAGCCCCTCTGTTCTCGCTCCATCTCTTTTTGGGAGCTCCTGGAGAGGGCTGGCAGCAAAATCCAGCCAGGAAGCTCCTGTCCCATGGAAGGCAGGCTGGGATCCTCACCGGGGCAGCCCCACCACGCTGGCTGGATTTAGGGATTCGTCTCACAGCCCCAGCCAGGTGCTGGGAGCTCGGTTACAGGCCGGGAAAGGTGACCCCTGCTCTGGCAGAAGTCGGTGCTGCAGATGGCTCCCCAGATTCCTGCTGGGGGAAAAAATGGTTGAATCAAACTTTCCCATCGCAGTGTCTGGAATTTGCATTGCAGTGCCCTTTCCAAAAGCACTCGGGAGGAACATTCACGGGTAAAAGGCATCGAGTGCAGATGCTCTTTCAGGAACTTAAGGGCAGAGGGGATTTTTTCCTCAGTGCCTCAGTGGTGTTTCACAGGGAAATCCCAGATCACAAATGAAATCACAACCTCTGTTGTGAAACCCCTCTGCACGTGGGGGTTATCATATTCCAGGTTTTCCATGTCAGTCAGTGCTGAGGAAATCTTGTTACTGTTCTCTGAAAACCCAAAGTCCCCGAATTCATTATTGGCATCAGCTCCTCTCCTTTGAGCACTAAGCACCATAATTCACTTCTCCAGGCCCCACCTGGACTGAGTTCATAAAAGTAAAACTTTGAGGAAATGTCTTTTAAAATCAAAGAAATTATTGAAGATAGTACTTAGTTTTTATTGCAAGTGGTGTCCTCTATTTGTCAAATCGGGAAGCATTTTCACCTTATACTTTGGAAATGAAGTCATAACCTTTAATAACTCCATTTAGCCTAAATGAATAAATAGAGCTGGTAGTGAATTGCAAGTCTTCCCCAGCGCTAACCAGAGTGTATCCTATATATCTTGCTGTCATTAATAGCTGATGAATTCAGCTAATAATGTCAGAGGACATTGTCAAGGTTGATGGACCCAAAACTTGTCCTTGTTTTGACAGTGTTTCCGTGGAAGAGGGTTTTTTAGAGAAAGCCATTACCCAGGCAGTGAGAGAGGTCTCCAAGGAGCGGATCTGGATGGATGGGCACTGCGAGATGGATAAAACAGCATTCTTTTTTTTTTTTCCTCTTTTTAAAAAAAACCTCAAATTATGGTTCACCCTAATGTTCAGTTGTGGTTATTTGCCAGGACTCAGTCACAGCCAGTGTCAGCTTGGGCCCTCACAGCTCCCCATGGTGCCACAAACAGCAGAGCGGAGCAAAGTCCTCCCAGACTTTGTCATGAATTGTTCTCTGCTCTTCCTTTGCTTAATCTTCTGTCCCCAGGTCTTTTCTGACACCCTTGGCTTTTCCTGCCTGGCACGAGCCCTTCTCCTTCGCTGAGTGTTCAGTGCATCGCCGCTGGGGTTACCTGCAGAACACTGAACACCACTGCAGAGCCACTCAGGGGGCAGGCACCGAGGAAACTCTCAGTGCACGGTGCGAGAGACAAACTCCCCACTGAGACTGGGCTGAGCCACGACTTGCAAAGGCTGCCCTGACACCTCTGCTAAGGTGAGCGCGAAATTCCAGTGTCAGTGACATCAACTCACCTGAGAATGCCCCAGGGCAGCGCCTGCTGACCTGACTTTCTGTATTTGTACAGTGACCTGCTTCAACCAAATACTCCCAAGCCAGGAAAACCAGTGGGAGCCGAGCACTCACCTCAGGGCTTCCCTAACTGAGAGGCTGCTTCATATTTTCTAATGGAACTGCATCCTAATTGTTAAATCAGGAACTATGGTTGGAATATGGGCTTTAAAAAAATTTACATTAATCTTCAATCTTACAGAAAAAGTACATTTATTTTGCCAAATTTTTAATCTAAAGCCACTTTGTATGTCAGGGAAATAGGAATTGTGGCTATAAATCACTCAGCATTGGTGTGGAGAAACAAAGAGATACTGGACATGCTTTTATGTTTTTCATATTATTCTGTGCAAGATAAGGTCTTACTTTATTTGGAATATCTCTGCCTTGATCTCTCCAGTGAAATAAAAAAGCTTGGTGAAGTCAGGAGGAAAGATGTATTTGTAGGGTGACTGCAGATGGAAACTGAAAAGAGAACACGAAGAATAAGGAGTGTCAGCATGAAACCTGGGTCAGTGTTTGCTGCCTTCTGCTTCCCAGCAGAGGGTAGGGAAGGGAAGGAGAGGAAAATATTGAAGTGCTTGGATTCGTTTCAGATTTGCAAACATCTATGATTTTGCAGGACCCCACAAGCTGGGATTTTTTTTTTTTTAATAACGTCACAGAATCCCAGAATGGTTCGGGTAGGAAGGGACCTCAAAGCCCACCCAGTGCCACCCCTGCCATGGCAGGGACACCTCCCACTGTCCCAGGCTGCTCCCAGCCCCGTCCAACCCAGCCTGGGACACTGCCAGGGGTCCAGGGGCAAGCTGTGATGTCACCTACAGTGGGGTCACACAGGAACAAACCCACACAAACCTGGGAATTTTGTCCTTCTGGGGTGAGGATTCTCTCACATTTTGCCTCCAAGAGGGCTCTCTATGGAGCTTTGAATTTTGTGGCACCAACTAAACCGTGAATACATTATAAAGTGACCTTTTACAAATTAATAATCATTAAATAAAATGCTTTGAACTGTTAAACACCATTACACAACGTGCACTCTAATTATTTAAGTGACAGAGGCCAAACTCTCATCTCGATACCAGAACCAGCTCAAAGTAAATCCATTATTTAGTGGGGAATTACTTTGTCTGACACGAGCACAGCTGAGATAGAAACCTGGCCCCTGGTTTTCCAGCTCTAATGAAGTTCAATTGTGCAGAGCACTTGAGAGCTTTTTTCCTCCAGTCTGTAGTGTGTACAATCAGGAACATTGGTCATTTAAAAGATAAAAAAGCTAAACACCAAACCTGAACACATGTAGATGTTTAGGCCACCGGGAATAAAATTCTCCAATTAAAATACTAATAAATGCAGAATATCCCCTCCCTTAATTAATTGGTTAAATAAACAGTGAGACTAGGTGAAATGCTGCCATGATTATTTAACACAGAGAAAAATCAAGAAGGTTGACGGAATAACAATTCCTCAATTAACACACAATGAAGAACATTTGAGTTTTAATTAATCCTTATTGGCACTGCAGTAACTTCCACGGAGAATCTATTCCGACTCATTTCATAGGCAGGCCTTTCAAGTTTAGGTAATTTTAACATTTGGTGTCCAATATAAATCTCCTTATTAAACTTGATACAAATACAGAGATTAAACTCAGACCCCAAGGGCACTCGGGGAGTTATTTCCTCACACGGAGCATCGCTGCTGTTGACAGAACATGGCTCCATTTCCTGCCCTGCTGATGATAAATGCTTTGCAGCATTATTATTGTTATTGTTATTACTGTTGTTGCTGTTATTATTATTATTATTTTAAATCCTTTCTTGTGAGTGGTCAGGAATAGATAAACTGAACTTGGCAGAGCAGCTGTGGCTGCCCCTGGATCCCTGGCAGTGCCCAGGACCAGGCTGGACGGGGCTTGGAGCACCCTGGGACAGTGGGAGGTGTCCCTGCCCTGGCAGGGGTGGCACTGGGTGGGCTTTGACGTCCCTTCCCACCCAAACCAGTCTGTGACTCTGTGCAATGAATAATTTTAGTTTCTGAGGTTTGTTGACATGAGCATGGATAATCTAACGGGAAAAAATATTTAGACACGCTCAATGACAAGACTGTTCCAGGTAGGACTGGGTAACAAGTACTTTAAAAGCCCTTTCAGATAAGATCCAATAACTCCGTAACTAAATGTTGCTTTTGGGGAAAGCACCTGCAGCAGTTTTGCTGTTGTGCTGCATTTCAATCCTCACACCAATTTCTGAGTTGTGAGTGAGGGAGCTGACAAATAGCTCCTTGTCCTGCAGTGATACTGCAAACATTTTTAAATTTTATATTCTGATCTTTCATAACCTTAATTTCTTTTTCTTGCTCAACAAAAATCTTTCTGTTTGGATTTACAGCTATCTCACAGAATTATTTTTGCATTCTAGATTGGATAAACAAAGGGAAACTCACTGAAGCGTGGGATGTATTGTACAGCTGAGCCCATCTAGAGACAGGATCGTGCTGGACAGGCCTGGGCGAGTCTGGACATCTTCCTATCTCCCAGAAACACAGCAAGGTGAGGGTCGTTCCCTCCTCACAAACAGAGAATTCCTGTGTTTTGCTTGACTGATCTTGGTTTTTACCATGTGTTCACTTAGGGCCAAGACATGCTCAGACTATTCAATAACACATGAAATCCAGCACCACTCAAATTTCATAAACAAGAGCAGGGTGGGCAACAGAAGAGCAGAGAAAGTCTTCAGGAAGGCTGCAGAGAGCAGATTTTCCCCAAACTTGAACGCTTGGCGAAGAGCCCATTTCAAAATGAGAATCTCTCCTTTCTTTAGCTCCCGATGATGCAGCCCAGTTACCCCATGTCAAACCCTTAGTGGAGAGCAGCTGCTGAGTGTATGCGGGGTCTGACCCCCTGTCAGGGAGCAGGAACATTCCCTGGCCTGGCTGCCAGCCCGGGAGCACACAGAGCCCGCTCCGAGGGCGCGCAGGGCCCCGCGCTGCTGTGCTGCTCACTTGTCCCGTTCCACGGAATCACGGCATGCTTTGGGTTGGAAAAGACCTTCGAAATCTTCTACTTCCACCCCTGCCATGGCAGGGACACCTCCCACTGTCCCAGGCTGCTCCAAGCCTCAATGTCCAGCCTGGCCTTGGGCACTGCCAGGGATCCAGGGGCACCCTGTGCCAGGGCCTGGGCCAAGCCTTGGCTCTGCATCCAGGGCCCTCTCTCCTCACCACGGGGAGAGGCTGCTCGAGTGCCAACGCGATCCCTGCGTGTTCTGGCACTGCTCAGAGGAGCTGCCCGCTGCCACGGTGCCCTCAGGTGTCCCACCCGCCCTGCAGGAGCTGTGGTGGCGGCGCGGGCGCTGCCAGGCCCGCTGTGCCCCTGCCGGGCGGGCAGAGCCTGGGCCGGCTGTGAGGGGTGGAAGCGATGACACCAGGGGGATTTCAGTTCACTTGTTCCAGGCAGAGCCGCATATTTGCACAGCTGCAGCTCTTTGCTAAATACGAGCACTTTCTGAGGGGCTCAGCAATTTCACCTCACCCTTTTTTTCTCAGGAAACCTAATGCCTAAATGGGAAAGATGAAATTATATCCGTAGTGAGGAATGGAAATGCATGAATCGAACTGCTCCTTCCAAAAAAGGGGCTTTTGTACAAGAAATGCCACGGCAGAGTTATGTTATTCGGGCATGTTTACATTAGAGATGAAAAAGCCTGTCTCATAATCAAATGGGAACCAGAGCATGGCTCTCCCGAAGGCTTGTCTAGACAGCCCAGCAGCGGCCAAACCGCAGCGGGGCCGTGGCAGCTGCGGGGCTGTCACAGCACTCCCAGGCCGTGCCCCTGCCCAGCCTTGGGGCTCAGGGAATCACAGGAGCTGCAAGGGACCCCCAGGACCATCCAGTGCCACCCCTGCCCTGCACAGACACCCCAACAACCCCACCCTGGGCATCCCTGGCAGCGCTGCCCAAACTCTCCTGGAGCTCTGGCAGCCTCGGGGCTGTGCCCATTCCCTGGGGAGCCTGGGCAGTGCCCAGCACCCTCTGGGGGAAGAACCTTTCCTGATTTCCAACCTAACCCTCCGTGGCCCAGCTGCAGCTGTTCAGCTGTTGTACTGAGGGGGAGCAGGGGTGCCCCAGAGCGTGAGGAGCTCCCTTTGGCCCAGCTGTTGGGGCAGTTTCTCTGAGATGCGATCCCAGCACCACTGAGCTCACACACTGCGAATGCTGTGCCCTGGGCTGGCAGCAGGGCCTCAAAACCGTCTCCAAAAAGCTTGAACTTTGTTGTTACGCTTCATTAAGAGCCCTGCAAACCTACAAGGAGAGATGTGTGAAAAGGTTTGCAAGCAGCAAAACACTTGACGTCCATCCCTGACTGAATTTGGTGAAGACCAGGCATGAGGAAAGGCATTGGCTTCTCTGGGAGCACAAACGTTTCAGGAAGGAAAGCTGGAGGAGCTGCCCCACGCTCAGAGCACTGTGAGCCTCCAGCACGGGGCAAACCCCATCCTGGTGTCTGTATTCCCAACCCGCCTGTGAGGGGGGAGCCGGAGCGGCCCCAGCCAGGAGCTGGCTCTGGCACAGGGAGGAGCAGTGGGATAAGGAGCTGCTGCTTCACCCAGGCCCTCCCAGCCATGCTGCTCTCAATCCTGCTTTTTTTTGGTTATCCATATGCAACATAGAGTGATTCATTCCACACCCTGCCCTGCATCCTCATCCTACCGAGCTCTGGGCAGGATTTTTACCAAGCACCAGCAGCAGCCTGTGTTGAATTACCTAGTCTGAAATCAGAGCCTGTTCAACTCAATTTAGTAAAATCAGTCCAAAACCTGCACATGCTCTTGGAGTGGGAGCCTTTTTTCACCCTGCTTTTGCCTCAATTCTTCTGGATACCCTAACTTCGGAGTTTGTTTTGCTTATCCTTAACTCCCAACTCTTGCACCAGAACATTCCCCCTCCTCAGTCTCCACCTGGAGCTCAGTGATTTCTTCATCATCTCCTGCCAGTAGCAGAACTGAGAGCTGAACCTGTGCAGAGCTGCTTCCAGTTTCACACAGTTTGGAGAACACGAAGTGATAGATTTGGTAATGTCTCCTCTCATTCTGCCCCTGGTAAAATGTCTTTGTGCACCCTTTAAATGTCCAACAGCCGGAATATGAGGTTAGGCACATCCAGTTTGGGGGCCCTGAAAAGGGAAATAAAATCACAAAACTACCTCTAAAAAAGTCATCTTAAGGTAGTTCTGAGCAAATGAAGAGATCCCAGGGACTGTGCTCTGTGTCCTGCCCACGCTCCCCGGACTGCAGAGGAAGTGGCTTCGTTCCCTATGAGTACAGCACCAAAGCCAGCAGTGAGGAATCAGGAGGACACGCTGGGACTGGAGCAACCACAAACCTCCTCAGGTGTTATTCCCAGGGCAGCCCATCATCTCCCCCTGGTTTGCACAGGCTGGGACTGAAGGAGCCCGAGGTGATGGGGGTATCTTGGGCTCACCAACAGCCCAGAGCTGCCCAACACAGGCCTGGCACAGGACTTGTGCAGCTCATTCCCCTGAGCCATGGAAAGTACCCTTTCCCTGTTAAGAACACCTGGAAATTGCAGCGTGGAATAACCCTGTTCAACACCCACACCCCTGCCAAGGAGAAATCCCACTCCTGTATGCACAGCTGGGAATTCGTGTTGTGGGATGTCAGAGCTCCGGGGATTTGCCAGCCTCAGTCCGGTTTGGGTGATGCGTTTTGGGGTGAATTTGGGAGCAGTTTGGGTGTGCAGAGCACTCTGCCTTTTGCAGGGAGGCTGCAGGAACAGCCTATGAAGAGAACATGAAAGTCAGACTCTGGAGATGGAGCTGTGAGGGAAGACTGAATTCCCTTTGTACTTAGTCATGTGCACGAGGAGGGAGGGATGCTCCCAAAGTTTCAGAAGTATTAAAAGAACCTGGGTCCAGGCCCGGCAGGGACCTGTCATTGCTTGCCAGAGGGTCACAGAGGTCAGGAAGGATTTCTCTCTATCTCCCAGCCGTCATGATAACATGAAACAGCTTGTGGGGAGGATCCTGTTTTATTTAAGGGTGTCCTCCAGCTGCTCGGCAGCGGCAGAGCCGCATTCCTGCGAATCCTGCCTGTAAATGATGCAGCTCCTTGCGTGACCAGAAACTGTAAAGAAACCCATGTAAGGGCAGGAAGGCAGCACTGGATGCACAAAAGCAGCACCAGATTTCATACCCTGGTTTAAGGCAGGAAAGAGCCTGTGCCTGGAAAAGCTTTGTTCGCTCGTGCAGAGCTCTGGTTCCAGCAGAGGACACAGGGATGGAGCCCAGCACCGGGCACAGCCCCGCGGGCACCTCCTGCCTGCCCCTGGCTGCTGCTGGAAGGTGCAGCTCTGTCCCCGCTGTGCTCGGTGTGAGCAGAGCCCTTTCCTCACGGAGCCCAGGACACCGCAGCTCGGTGTCCCCAGGCACAGCACGGTGGGCAGGGGACACTGGGGTGTCACCCCCTGCAAACAACCCCAACAGCTCCGAGTGGCACACCGGCACAGGTGGCACCATTAGGGCAGTTTCAGTGTCAGGTGACAGATGACTCCCAGGGGAGGCACATAAAGGGATCTGGTGTTCCATCACAAAGCTCCAGCTTGAAGAAATATCCCTGGCTTTCCCCAGAGGTCTCAGTGTGACTTCTGCACGTTTCCGTGGGCAGGAGTGTTTATGACAGCTGCATAAATCAGAAATAACTGGAGATACTGCAGTGCTGAAGCTGAGGAATGAGATATTTGACCTGGGTTTGAATGCCAACCACCACATTTAATAACTGCAGGGAGCCTATTTATTCCTTGGGCTTTCCCAGCACCCATGGCAGCATGATCCATCCCGTGTGGAAAAAAGGGGGATGTTTGTGTAGACTCTCAAGCTGTGAGCCGGCAGATTAAATTATCAACCTCTAGTTTTGGCTCTGCACCAGAAACGTGAATATTTGTTCCTTCTCCTCTCGCAGTTCCCAGCGCCGGGCCGGGGGCATGGCACGCACGCAGCTGTCGGCATCTGCACAGACCCGACCCTCCCCGCTGGAGCACGAGGACACGCGCTACAGGAAGATAAGGGGGGTTGCCACATCCTCAAGCTGTGTTTAATGTTTCTGCGGAGTCAAGAAATCACGGGGAAAGAAATTGCGACTCAGATCTTGCAACCACCAGCGCGGCTGCACCCACTCACAGCCTATCACTGCATCTCCAGCCTCTTGGTCTCATGCTGCTGGTGCACGCACTGTCAGCGCACCAGAACGTGGGACTTCTTTCTGTGGCTTGCAAACCCAAAGTCAATTGGTTTTCTCAGCCTCCCTCACCAGCATCTTGCCTCCAAACAGCAGGAACAGCATCCCCCTCGCCGCCCGTAATGGCTGCAGCATCCACAGGAGCCCAGCCCAGGAGCAAAGCCCTTTTGGTAAACAGGGCTGGATGAGTCATTCCTATTAAAGCTTTAATTTAAAAGGAAAATAAATTAAACACCTCCTCAGAAATTAGGGGGTTTGAGGCCCTAGCAACAACAAAGTGCACACGTGTGTTTTGATGTTAAAACGATGTTGGGCTCCATCCTCACCCTTTCCTGGTTTTCCTACTCCCAGCTTCTGCAGGTTTTGCGGGCACCTCTGGGCGCTGAGCTGGAATTTTTGTGAAATGATCTCACGCAGCCCTGAGATAGAATCACAGAATTGGTAAGGTTGGAAAAGACCTTGGAGATCACCAGGTCCAATTGTCAACTCAGCCCTGGTCCTGCAGTGGAGCGAGGCAGCCTGAATCCCACCTCTGTGCCTCTGTCCCTGCAGCACAATTCCAGCAGCAATAAAATGTAAACTCTGCAGATTTACACCTCTTCCCCAATGTCATTCTGTTAATTGGGCCTTACGTCACCACAGCTAAAATAGTTCTGTGCCTGAGCACATTCATGGCTTCAGAAATAATTACAGAAATTACACAGATTTCCCCCCCTATTACATTTCTTGCACACCTGGTGATTTTAACTCCCTGGCAAAACACACCTTAGGAACTTTACTGTGCTGGTTTGGCAATACTTGGAGCCAGATATCAATCAATCAATCAATCAATCAATCAATCAATCATCTCTTTCCTCAGGTTCCTGTTGGTTTTATTGGACAATTTATGGCCTCTCTGTCCCAGCTCAGTGCCACCACACTGCTTGTCATTGTCCCCCAGCACCAGCACTGTTCCCTTTTATCCTACTAACAACACACTATCAGTGGCAGCAAGGCTGTTTGGGGTTTTTTATGATTGGATTATACAACCCCAAATTAATTTACATACATTATCCTAAGCCAAAAAGGAAAAACGAAGCAGGATGTCTTCCAGCCGGTTAACAAAGATGATTAATTAAGGAGCAATTGAAGAGTAGGGAAACATCTTTTTGCTAAATATTTTATTCCAGCTGAGATTTTAATCAAGATTCTAAAGAACATCTCTCCTAAGGCTTCACAAGTTGCTAAAAAGATTTGCATAGGTAAAAATCACCAAAAATAGTTACTTTTACCTGTCACTAATATAAATATTTTCATTCTTAGCCTTTTCTTTTTTGTAAGGGTGAGTTTGTGATGTTTGTAAAACTGTTGTGCTGTGCTTTGAAAGTCAAGAAGACAAATCCGCTTCTAAAAACAGCAGAATTAAAAAAAAACCTGGCCTGATAAAAGCTCAAACACAAATCAGCACAAACAATTCTGGAATCATCCTCAGGCACCAAGAAATTCCCAGGTCAGAAATCCTCCCATCCCACCTCTGAGCCACAGGAAAACCAGCCCTGCCCGAGCCAGGGCACGCTCTGTCCTTCAGAGAGCTCACACGGCCTTCCATGTTATTTTTGGGGCTATTTTTGCAGAAAAGTTTGAATTCCCTACAGGTTTTAGACATGAACGTGCAGAATTCCTTCCCCAGGGTTGACTCATGAGCTTTTATAGATCCAGTGGCAACACTTTAAAATAATGGCCAGGCCATTATTCATCGCCATGACATTTATTTTAATAACATTAATCATAATGAACTCATTTGGTATTAATGCAGGTGTCACAAGGCCTTTTATAGAATTCCTCAGGCATTCATTAGGCTGGGCCATTATTTTTATTATTTTTCTAAAAGTTAATTTAACTGTGCCTGAAAGGTGCCGGGCTGGCCCCAGTTGGGCTCTCTGTTTACCCAGGGAACAAATATAAATCACTTCCTAAAGCGCAGAGGCTTTTTGGCTGGGTTTTGGTGGGACGTGGGGCCAAGAATCATTTCCCTGCCCAGTGCCCGGCGTCCTGCTGTGCTCCAGGCCCACTGTCACCTGCTGGAGCCCAGCACAGCTCCTGGCACCCAGCAGCTCCTGAATCCATCACTCTCGATATTAATAACCTTTTCTCCCAGGCAGGGCCACGTTGCCAAGGAGCTGAGAAATGGTGCCAAATGCTGCATCTCTGCAGGAAGCTGTAAAACCACAGAAATCCAGGATCATGGGGGTTGGAAAAGAGCTCCAAGATCATCGAGTCCAAGCTGTGCCTGACCCCCACCTTGTCCCCAGCCCAGAGCGCTGAGTGCCACGTCCAGGAATTCCTTGGGCACCTCCAGGGAGGTGCCAAACCTCCCTGGGCAGCCCCTGCCAAGGTCTGATATTCCCTGCCATGAGGAAATTCTTCCTGAAAAATCAGCCTCTCTTCCTTTGGGCTGCTCTTCAGGCAAGCCTGTCCTGTGGAATCAGAGCTGGGATGGTGTCTCAGAGCACAACCAGGGCTCCTCAGAGTCTTTCTCTGAACCAGATAAGCACAGCAACTGATCCAGACTCTTCATTCCCTAACCCAAACACTGCCTTGTCCATAAATACTTGTGTTTTAAAGCTCCTCTCTTTGCCAGGAGCTCGCAGAGAGAAGGAAAACACTCTAGACATCAAAACTACAGACTAGAAATCCTGAGAGAGAAACCTGCTCCTCAGGGAAATCCTTCTTAAAGGAAAAATGTCCCATTTGGAGCTGGATCGCTGAAGAGGAGGGTGCACCCAGCTAACGATGGAAAACTCAGAAACACAACAGGGGCAGAAGAGAGAAGTCAGTGTAAAAGCCACAAAAAGAAACCCCCAGTACTGCTGAAATCTCTTCAGCTAAATTTTAATTCAGCAGCCACATACCCCTTGGATGACAGCTCCTGTAGGGTGTAACAAGGAAATAATGTGAATTCTGGCTTCCTTTGCTGCTTTATGGCGCATTTCAAGGGAGAGTTTATAACCACCCACATCCTTGAAATTCTCGGATTGTCATAATCTTGGAGAAAGTACCCAAACCTCCCAGCAGCAGCACATTAAAAGACTGTTTTTCAACTAGAAAAGAATTAAATGTGAGGAGAAGGCAGCCTCCCGACTCCTCTGTGATGAGAATTTCAATTTTGGCAGTACCAAGAACACTGACATGGGAGCAGGAACAAGCTCAGCACTCGCTCCTGCTGCTGCAGTTGTGGAATTACTGTTGCCCAGACAGGCCCTGCTTTTACAGCAGGCTCAGCGTTATCTGAGGCAGTTTACAATCAGAATATTTTCAGTTTTATATTCCAAGCCTCTGCAGAAAGAACTTTCCAGTAATAACACAGTGAATAAAATGCCCACATAATCCTGGAATGAGTCACCCCGAGAGCAGCAGATGATAACTCAGGAACCCCAAATGCTCCGCGGTCAAACCACAGCCGGGCTCCACCTGCCTCAGCCCGCCAGGAGGAGGAGGAGTAGGAGGAAGATGAGGAGGAGGGGATGCTCAGCAGTCAGACATCACTGATGGCTATCAGGGAGCGGGGACACCCCCGGCTCAGGGATCTTCCTGCCGGAGGAGAGCAGGTGGCAGTGGCACGGCAGTGGCACGGCAGTGGCACACCCGGCAGCAAGTGCCCGCCTGCCTGTGGCAGCTGCAGGAACCTCCCCCAAACCCCTGCCAGCTCTGCTCCAGCCCCAGTGCCCCAAACACGGGAACAGCTTCTCTTGGCTGCAGCAGCAAACACGAGATGCCCCTGCCAAACTCACTCACCTAAGAGTGCTCCAGGACAAGTTCTCCTGACTTTTTCTCAGCAGCTGCTCCGGGAAAGTGCAGCAGGGAGGGCTGGAGACACTGGAGACAGGGCAGGGGGGAGCATTTCCCTGTGAGGGTGCTGAGGCCCTGGCACAGGGTGCCCAGAGCAGCTGTGGCTGCCCCTGGATGGACGGTGCTGGGAGCAGCCTGGGACAGTGGGAGGTGTCCCTGCCCATGGCAGGGGTGGCACTCGATGAGCTTTAAGGTGCCTCCCAACCATTCTGGGATTCTTTGATGTTTAGCACAAACAAAACACGAGTGAGCAGCTCAGCCCTTCCCTTCTGCCCCTTCTACAAATGTTTTTCTTCCACAACCAAAGCTGAGCCTGGAAGGTCACAGATCAAACCCCAGGGGTTCCCATTCTCCCATTTTAGGGCCATCCACGGCCACCTCAGTATGGCATGAACAGCGAGAGGAGCGACAGAGCAGGGAAGAACAAGAATTCACTGTCACCTCGTCTGTATCCCAAGGAACGGGGAGCCTCCTCCAGCTGCCCTCGGGGGTTGGTGTTTGCTCCTTAGGATTCCTGTTTGTGAACCTGACAACAGCAGCCTGTGGCTCACACGGCCTCTACCAGACATCATCCAACAGGAATTCTCTCTCGGGCAGTGCAGGGCAGGAATCTGGTGTCCCTCCCATCCCATGGGCTCTGCTCAACACCACGGCAAGGAAAGGAACCCCCGGGCCATAGGGTACAGCACACCCAGATTTTAGGCATCAGGACAGGAAGCTGCTGGCTTTGGATGACTAAAAACCTATTTTTCACTCTTGGAATGAAGAGATGAAATACTGGAGGGAGGTCTGAACCAAAATTTCAGGAAAGGCAGTTTAGTTTCCAGCGCCCAGCTTTGACTTGGAGCTGATGTCTGTCAGTGCTGTGAGAGGCACTGGTCTAATATTTAATGGGACTTAAAAAACTCCAACCCCCATGCTGACCCCTCAAAAAACCTTCCTCAGGAACAATCTGCAGCACTGTGAAGCTGAGCTAATTCAGATTATTAAAGCAGAGGGGCACACCCATAAATCATGACCAATTTTGTACCCATCTTTGCTGTGGGAATAAAGATACCAGTTTTTGAAACTGCAGCAAGCTGGCAGAAGAAGCTGAGCCAAACCATCAGGCCGTAATGAACCCGGCCATGTCATTTCCGAGGCTCGGCAGGAAAGCCAGAGATGCATTAGGTACATTTATGTCTTACATTACAGGAGGCTCACTATTCTTTGGGTACAAGACTCCCAATACTTTTAAAAACTCTGTCCTTGAAAAGGTAATGGCTGTGTCAGACAATGAAGTTAAAATAAGAAATGTGAAAGTAATAAAACACTCTCCATACGGTGCAGCAGGTCCCAGCCCTTTCACCCGCTGACACGCCAAAATGTCTCTTTTCCCCCAGAAGATAAGCTGAGAGAGATGACTATTCTGGAAATTACATTTTAGCTCCAATGAATCACATCTTCCAGCTTCAAGTCACTCACAGTGAAAGCACTATGTGCCCGAGGACTCTTGATTTCCAGAAATAATGCTTGGAGTGGCTGGGTAAGAACCCCAGATTGCAGCGGCGGCAGGGATACAGGGATGCTATTTAGATGTGCCTCAAAATTTCCTCCAAGGACCACGATCATCCCTCTATTTTTAATCCTCCAGGGTCTTTAGCAGAGGACATTTGTGCTCATTCTTCCAGCACCGTGCCCAGCGCAGGGTTATAAATACCCGGAGGTAACGCCAGCGCCAGGGAGAGAGCGAGAGAGCCTGGGCAGAGGAACACAGACAAATTGTCTTTTCTGGTGCTCTCACATAATTTACCTTCCCACTTCCTCGCCATTCTTTGTTGTCTCTTTCTGCTGCCTTCTCCACGTTCTGCTGGCGATGGTAATTATGGTTTTAAATGCAAGATGAAAGGGATGAGCTGGTTGCAGAAAATTATAGCGCTTTATGTACTCACCAAATTGAATGTTTTCCTTTTCTTGGATGTTCACATGAGCTATTAATTTTGTTTTCTTTTAGGTATGGAAGTCAGAGCTTCAAAATAATCACTTGGCTTGTTTATTTGCAGAAGATCCTCTGATTTAATTATTTATAAGAATTATGAATTAAGAATGATGAATAAACATGCATGACAATTAATGGATTCTTTGTTGAATTCTCCTATGGAACCAGATGGTCTGACTGATGCATGTAAACAGATCATTTATTTCATTCGGAATTCTGAATATTGAATAAGAAATTAGATATTTGCAGTTGAAGTCCTTACCAAATGTTTAAGCTAATTCAGAACAGAATTGGGGAATGGGTTGTACATGGAAATAAACCCAGGGGCCTCACCAGAATGACCATAACAGGAGCTCATCACAACTGCTCAGTGTGCATGGAAGGGAAATATTTGCCTATCTGCACGTTTTAGTCACCTCATTTTCTATCAGAAGCGTTTGTTCTGTCTCTCTCCAGCCACGAGCTGCTAATACACAGATGTTGGCAGTGGTGACTGCCCCATCCCTGGCAGTGTCTGAGGCCAGGTTGGACGAGGCTGGGAGCAGCCTGGGATAGGGGAAGGTGTCCTTGCCCATGGGAACAAGGTGGGCTTTAGGGTCCCTTCCAGCCCAGCCCCGTGTGTGGCTCTGAGGCGCCCGAGCAGGGCTGGGAAGAGCCGGGGCCCTGAGCAGCACTGAGGCACGTCTGCCCCTCGCCAGCATCACTGCTCTGCAAGACGGGTTTTTAAGGAAAGGAAACCACCAGGTCTGTGAAAGCCCAAGGATGCTGCCGTGACACATTTGCAAACAACCACAGCAGCAGCAGGCAGCAGATAGCATCGCTGTGGTGTAACGGCCCCGCTGCAGCCGCCTCCGCCACCCATAAATGAACCAGGGGGGCACCCAGAGCTCCTTCTCCCTGCCCTCCCTGCGAGTGGAAGGAGGTAACTACGGCTGTGACCCTTCAGCTGTGCAGGGCAGCGCCAGCACTCTAATTAATTGGCCTGGCTGATTATTCAGAGCCCGTTCTCACGGTGACCCTGGCGGGCGATGGATGCTCGGGGCAGAGGGAGGCAGCTCCCACCCTGCTACAGCTGCTGTGGATCCAGAGCAGAGGGGCTGAGCCAGGGGGTGGCTCCGGCAGCAGGGCCCAAGGCTGCTACCAGAGCCTCCCCAGGCCAGGGGAGGGATGGACAGACACCCCCTGCCCCTCCAGCCAGGACCCGGAGTGCTCCCGAGGGGAGCCAGGACAGCCCAGCACGGGGAACACAGACACCCCCTCAGCACCCGGCAGACTGATCTGTTCAAACGGTACAGGGAGGAAATGACTCCTCACTAAAGCTTCCTGGAGCCCATCTCCAGTTTAATATTTAAAGTGGTCCATTCCAGGTGTGTTAACACCTCTCAGCCTTCCCGGGGAATAAAGCTGAGGCTGCATTTGTAGCGTAGCAACATCCCCGAGGGCACAACAGGCCCGCAGCTGCCTCGGGTGCAGATCAAACCCTCGCCCCGGCTTGCAGCAGCTTCTTCCAGGGAAAAGAACAGAAAAATGCCACCGGGGGTAAATCTATATTGGCTCCACAGTCCAGCAGGGTTAATCTGCCTTTTCTCTATGACCAGCGCAAAGTAATCTTATTTTCTAGGATTTCTTAGCCCAAGAGTTTGGTTCCTGGTACCTTGTAAAAAACCAATGACTCTTTCTTGAACACTGACTCCTGGAGAATTCCTCTGTTCCCAGTGACCCCAGCAGGAACCTCCTGCCCTTCCTCAAAGACTTCTTTTCCTTCATTTGCTGTGGTGTCTCGTGATGTGGGTTAATTCCAACAGCAGAACAACACCCAGTGCCAGAGGCTGTTGCAGCCCCTTCCTTCCAGCTGCCCAGAGCACCAGATCTTCACATCCCTCCCCACTGGGGGCACAGCCCTGGAGAGGGGAGGCCAAGCCCATGCCAGGGTAAGGGCTGTGCTGCTCCCCAGGGGCAGGAAGCTCAGCCCTGTGATTCTGCAAGCGTTAAATCTTCACTCAAAGCCCCCGCAACGCTTCTGTCACTCACTATAAATCGCATTTTATCACACTCACTGGCCATAGCCGCCACTGAGACTCAGTAGCACCTTCCCCAGGTCTTGCCTTTTGCTGCCAAGGCAAAAGTTCCTCTGCCTCAGGCGGGAGGCAGCTCCTGGGAAGAGCCTTTGTACCGAGGGGCAGCGAGAGCCCCTGTGCAGGGCGAGCCGTGCCCCTGCAGGAGCCAGGAGTGCCTGGCTGCTCCCTGCTGCCCTCCCCTCGGCACACAGCCTGCTTTTCAGCCACACACTGGGAACCTGGGCGGGTTTCGCCACAAGGACATTTGTTCCCGTGCAAATCTCACAGAAACGTGAGGAACGAGACCGGTGCTGACACCCAGCTGACAATTAAACTGTCTGATATTCCCCCTTTGCAGTGGGAAATTGCAAATGGCACAAAAGTGAAAAATCAAGTGCCCCTGATAAAGGTCTGTCCTTTGCTGACAACGTACAGACCTAAAATGTTTATTTTCAGCTTTGCTCCTCATCACAGCAAGCTTCGTCTGCTCTTCAGCCCCAACCTGTACTCCTGTGATATGCAATAACATTTACCTGCTTCAAAGACAATTATCATGTTTAATTAAGGACTGTTGAGCCCTGAGATGCTCGATGGCAAAGTTTATTGTTTATTATCAGAACAATCAGCCCTTAACGAGGAAAAATGCAGTAGTGCTGAGCGAAGCCTCCTCCACCCCTGCAGCTCACCCCCAGCTGTCGCTACCCCGGGGGTGCCCACGTTCCGCACACCCCGGAGGGAGCCCTGCCAGCAGTGCCAGGGTCAGAGCCTGGTCCCAGTTTAACAATGCCCTGGGCACACCTGAGAGGCTCTGCAGTGCCCCAGCCAGAGCAGCTCCAGCCCAGACACAGCTGGGGAGAGCTGAGGCGAGCCCAGCCCTTCTCTGCACAGCAGGAGCTGACCCCACCACCCTGGATTTGGGATCAGAGAGGATCTTGCCTCCCACAGCAGCGGGAATCTCTGCAGAGGTGTGGTGGGCTCTGCACTCGCACTGAGCTCAGCCAGGCCAGTCCGGGGAGGGATGGGGCTGTCGAGGCCCCTGGGAGAGCCAGGACAGGGCCCTGGCAGGGCCAGGAGCTGCTCCCGCTGCCCACGGGGGCAAACCTGCTGAGGAACCACGGCACAGAGCCCCCCTGAGCGGGGCACAGACACTCTGTTCCCATTCTGCACCGCTCTGAAGCGCTTTGGTATCGACTACAACGCGATTTTCCTCAGCAATTACTGCAATGAAGCCATTGAAAAACCAAGGATTTAAAAAGAAACTCCCCAATGATAAAAAAAGTAAAAAATCAGATAGGTAAAGTATCATTAGTGATGTAAGTCACAAAGATTTTCACAACTTTTAACTATAGATGGAAGAATGAAAATTTTGTCTCTAATTTTGATGTTTGGGAGGGCCTGAGGTCCAGCTGGGATGATTGGAGTCAGCAGCACCAGTGGAAATCAGCTCCTATTCAAGCGTGAACGTGGGTTTAAAACAGCAGCATTATTGTTTATCTGACAGCTCATCAGCTTTGGTTTTAAAATTCTAGGAAAGTCTGGGCACACACCTGGAAGCCCCAGTTCCTGAGCCAAGGAAATCTGCCTGTGTAGGACTGTCTGGGCAGGAAGAATCCAATGCCTGGTGCACGAGTGATTCGTTGGAATCATCCTGGGACTGAATGGGGCTCCTTGCCTCCGGGCCCACATCCAGCACCTCCAGTGATGCCCCATCCTGCCACAGCAGGAGAAAGCCCAAGCCCAGTTTCCCTATGGATTTCTCGTGGGTTATTTTTAGCTGTACAGCACAGATGTAAACAGCAGTGAGCGAGGACTGCATGCGACACCCCCACCAGGGCTGGCTCTGCCCCGCAGTCACACACAGGGTCTGTGCACTCGGGGGTCAGTGGGCAGGAATTCCCTCTGGAGCTGTGCCTCGGGGCACAGAGCACATGCCAGGATCGCTGAGGCTGGGAAAGGGCTCCAGGACCATCGACCCCAGCCTGTGCCCAGCCCCCAGCCCAGAGCTCTGAGTGCCACCTCCAGCCCTTCCTTGGACACCTCCAGGGATGGGCACTCCAAACCTCCCTGGGCAGCCCCTGCCAAGCCTGAGCACCCTTTCCAGGATTAAATTCCTGCTGATGTCCAGCCTGAGCCTCCCCTGGCACAGCCTGAGGCCGTTTCCTCCTGTCCTATCACTGGTGGCCTTGGAGAAGAGGCCAAGACCTGACTGCAACTTCCTCATCTTAAAGTTCCTTAGTCCGGCAAATGGAGAAGCTCAGTGTGGTGGTTTTATTTTATCTTTGTTTTCCATTTCTAGCTTTCCTTCTTGCTTTCTGAAGAACTCCAGTTCCCTTTCAAACACAAAACATCCCAAGCACACCTCGAGGCCGTGGCAGTTGCTGCAAAGCCCCACACTGACTCCTGGCTCCCTGATCCTGCTGCCAGAGCGGGGCTCAGCTGGCAGCCACAGCCTTCAGAGAAACCTCAAAACTTCCCTGAGGACTGCCTGAGGTGACACTGAGATTCAGCAGCACCTCAGCACCATCTGTTCCTGGCTAAAACTCTCCCAGAGGGGAACCTCAGCACCCAGCTCTGACCTCGGTGCTTCACTCTGAGCTCCCACTGCTGGAGGGTCCTGCCCCGACCCCCGGGCTTCAAAGGGGATTTGGTGCCTCCACCGGGAAAGGGAAGCCTCAGCCAGGCTGCTGGGTGTCTGTCAGGTGTGTCGCTGTTGCCGTGGGGTCTCTGGAAGCCGAAGGCTGCCGGCAGCAGTGGGGGCTGCCCAAAGCGGTGCTGTTAGCAGAACTGAAACGATCAGCTGAGCTCAGGAGCTGCAGCCACCTCCAAAGTGACTATGAATATTCAGGTAAATATGTTTAGCTGAAATATTGAGCCATCAGCAGACACTACATGCACAAAATGTACTCCTGCCTATTTGTCCCTAATTTCAGCACCGTGCTGGCCAGCACTGCTGGCAGCTGCAGAGAGCTGCGCTCCTGGGCAGGTTTGCCTTCCTCTGGCACTCACAGAACACAGGAGGCACCAGCTCCACACACAGCACCCCAACCTGAACCTCCACAGAGATTTACAACTCAAAAGTGGGGCTTGGAGCCCAATGAGAGGAAGAAAGAGTTGGATATCCCTGTTTTCCATGCAGAGGAAAGAGCTGTTATTGTTATTGTACATATTCCTCCCAGACCTCTCGTTTCTGTTGCGTGGAACCTGTGCTTTTGCTCAGCTGTTGCTGTGGGACCCCGGCTCTCTCCCAGGCTGAGCACGGCCCTGGGTCATTCCATGTCCAGATCTCCACAGGAAAACCTCTCCCTCTGTGCAAGGCCTGCCCTGCTCTGGAGAACATCTCGGCACCTCAGCTCTGCCCTGCTGCCCCTCCAAGGGCAGGTCAGAAACACCTGCTCTGCATTTTCCCAGGAACCCCTTGGAAAGGTGACAGCAGCCGAAACAAAACCATTCTCTCGCCTGGTGTCACCTTTTAGCCCAGAACTTGCCTCCCGTGCAGCTGCTGCTCCCTGGTTTGGGAGGAAGGGAGGAGAGGGAGGGTGACGCCTTCTGGGTTAGGAGGAGATTGCTACAAAGCTCCCATTTCTTTACCAGTTCCTAGCACAGAAATGCAGGATTAGGAATACCAGCCTGGAGAAGCGTCACAACCCAGGCAAATGGTTAAAAACAGAACTTGCAACAGAAAAGGGCAAAGCCAACACCTAAGCACATGCAAGCTTCCATTAAAAGTCAGGATTTTATCCAACAGTTCGTAGAGATTCAGCCAACAAAGCAGCCAAGGAAAACAAGGCATGGGCAGGAATGGCTGCAGCTTTCCAAGCACTGGTCTCAGCGCAGCGCATGGATAACGCTGGGCTGACTGGAATCTCCTCCCCCTCCGCAGGAAAGCTGAGCCCTTTTCCTTCCACAGCTGTCAGTGTACATGTCCTGTCCTTTTTTACATGTCTAACCTCTAATTTAATGCCTATTAAGTGTTCTCGATCAGGTGTCATGTCTGTCAGTGCACAGGGGCAGAGCCATGTCAAACCCAGTTTGGTCACAGCACCCAATCCCAGAGAGAGCCCCGGAGCACCAGTTCCTGGGGCTCCCACCTCTGCCGCTGGGTGCAGGGGAGCTCAAAACGCCTCACTGGCAACACTCTAAATGTGAAACTTCGGTTTCATGCTTTTCCTTTTAACTTCACACTATGAGACAGGATAATTCCCCGGCCCTCACCGTGGGGAACCAGCCTGGCCCTTGCCTGAGCTGCCCCCAGCACCCTGCACCGGGAGCATCAGCCACGGCCCCGGCTGGCACGGGCAGAGCACAGAGCGCAGCTCCAGCCCCGGGGCTCCCTGCCGGGACAGGACACGCGAGAGGAGCGCTCGGAGATGCGGAAAAGCCCAGTGCCAGGGGCACAGCACCGCTCCCAGGCCGTCCCCTGCCTGGGTTCCCGTCCCCTCCCGCCGGGAGCAGCCGCTCTGCTCCGTGTTTGCCATTTTCCATGCTGCTGCAATATAAACACCCCGACTGCGGGTAAATGTTAGCTCTCCCTGACAGCCCCCGTACATGTAGATTGCATACGGTTTACTTTGCCTGTTTTGGTTAGAAGGTCACAGGAGTGCTCAAATATTTGGAAGAGGCACGAAATTTATAGCACCTCAGAAATTACGGCACACGGCAAACACACACACACACCTATTTATGTGTCTATACACACAGAGAGAAACGGCACAGCCCGGGCAGGGAATTTGTTCCTGCTGGCAGCAGCAGCCAGGCAGGGAACTCCTGCTCCTTGGCAGCTCCTTCGCTCTGAGGCACACAGCGAGCCGCTGCAGATTTCTATTTACATTATCTTTATTTAATTAAACGCTGCTTTCCATACACACATCCCATGCAGCTGGCACTCACAGCTCTCCCTCTGTACCGAGGGAAGTTTCCTCTCCGCGGCCTCTTCTGCAGATGTTTGTCTTTCAGAGGATGCAGGGCTCCCCCAGCTGTGGGAGAGGCGAGTGGGGTGCCCGGCACCATCCCGGCTGCCGCTGCCCTGCCAGGGGTGCGTTCCTGCCCAGGGCTTGGCAGGGAGGGGGCAGCGGAGGGGCTGGGCTGTGGCTGGCAGTGACCCCAGCACCCCACGGGGGCACTGCAGCCGGCTGGGGTGAGGATGGAGCCCGTCCTGCCGTGGGGATTGGCCGGGCCCACCGCAGTGCCCGCCTGGCCCAGCCGGCAGCGGGCAGCTCCAGGGAGCTCAGTTATCATTAATAAAAGGATTGCAGCTGCAGCCCGGATTGGGACACAAACCCCTCCTCTCCCCAGCGGTTCCAAGAGTGACTGAAGGTCACCGATCCCTGCAACCCCAGCGCTGGCCCTGGGCAGCCCCAGGCACAGCAGAGCCTGGGGCTTTTGCCATGAGAGCAGCGGTATCGAGGGAGGCCACCAAAGCAAGACTGGGTGCTATTGTTGTTGTTATTGTTATTAAGAGAACAGGAAAACTCAGTTTCAAGAATTGTGTTTCACAACACAGAACGAGTGGGAAAAGCAAAGGAGTCAAAGCTCCCGCCCTGGGTGGCGGGGAACAGGGAGGGCAGCCAGGTCTGGGCATCAGAACAGTGCAGCTGGATGAAGATTCCCTGTACAGCCAACTGGTTATAATGCCAAAATATAATTAATTGTTACCCTTTGCCTACACAACCACCAGTCCAGAGCCAAATCCTGCCCCAGCACTTGCAGGTCAGAGAATCCCAGACTGGCTTGGGTTAGAAGACACTTTAAAGCCCACCCAGTGCCAGCCCCTGCCCTGGGCAGGGACACCTTCTGCTATCCCAGGGTGCTCCAAGCCCCGTCCGACCTGGCCTTGGGCACTTCCAGGGATCCAGGGGCAGCCAGAGCTGACCTGGACAACAGAAAGAGAGACATGGAACAGCTTCTGCTGCTCTGCTTGGTCCCAGATTCCAACGGCAAGGTTTGCTCAGGGAGATTTTTAAGTTAACCCAAAGATGAAGTTTTTCCCTCAGATGGAGTTTTAGGATTGGGACATTCAGTTTCTGAGCAGGAGCCCCTTGCAGACTAAGCTTGCCTCTGTTCTCTGCCAGCTGCTCAGCCCCAGCCTTGCCAGAGCTGCTGCCCAGGGCTTCTGGAAGCCTCCCTGCAGTGCCCAATCCTTTGGGGCTCAGAGTTACAGTCACAAGCAGAACTCACACATAAACTTCAGAATTCTTCGGAGAGAAAGCATTTAAATCTCCTCATAATTAAAATAAAATGTGGTCATTTTTAGGTACATCATCTTTTTCTCCTTGGTCTATTTTTGAAGTTTTAGTTGCCATAACAACATATTTTACCATATAGCACATCCTGAAATGAGCCTGGGCTCAGGCCTGGTGCGCAGCAGAGCCCTGAGCACCCGCACAGCCCGAGGGGAGGGAGCTCCCGTGTCCCAGGGCACCCCCAGCACCAGCACCAGGCCCACCCAGAGCAAGTCCAGGAGCCCAGACACAGCCACGGGAGCCCAGACACGCAGGGAACACAGCCAGGGAAACGGCTCCAGCAGCACCAACCAGCTGGGTTCTGCTTCAGTCACTGCTGCACTGCCCCAGGCAGCCCCTCTCATACCCCAAAAAAGTCCTTACCTGCATCCAGTGCCCTCCCAGGGAGCAAAGCGAGCCTTGGAGGAAAAGGCAGAGCCCCTCGGGTGCTCCGATAAACGGCAGAGAGTGGGTGGGGCACACCCGGGGCATGGGAACACCTGGGGGGATGGGGGACTTTGGGAACCCCTGGGGGGATGGGGGACACTGGGGACATTGGGAACACCTGGGGGGA
>VXBT01007659.1:70710-83554 GCA_013400235.1 Oriolus oriolus
CATTGGGAATACCTGGGGGGATGGGGGACATTGGGAACACCTGGGGGGAAGCCATCACGGAACCAGTGACTGGTTTGGGTTGGGAGGGGATGATCTGTAAGGTCCCTTCCAGCCCCTGCCGTGTGTTCCCTTTCTGCAATGACACAGGGCAATATCCTTTTCAAACCGAACCAACCAGAGGCAGTGGCAGCAGGTGAACCCGCCTGGCTGCTCCTGCTGTTCCGCATCCCTGTGGAAAAGCTGTGCCCGCGGCAGCTTCTCACCCCGTGGGGAAGGACGTGCTCGAACCAGCACAGGGCTGGGGGAAGCACGTTCCGTGTTTGAGCAGCTGAAGGGCTTTAATGAAAACCAGGGGAAAGAGTTTTAAGTATAGAAAACACTATTTTCTCCAAAATTATTTGCTCTGCTTGAAAGCTAATGCTCTGCTTAAAGTCTGGTTTTATATATCTCTTGGACTTGAGTTACGGCACATTAATTATGGCCAGAGGCAATGAAGAAGTGTTATTTCTTTACAAAGGAGATGGAGAAATTCAGTTAAAAATAGATTATAAGGCAGTGCTGTCAGGCACGGGCATTTTCTTGCTCCACTGGATTTCTGTTTTCCATCGACCAAGGAGGAATTTGCTCGCAGAATATAAGGATTTTTTTATATTACTCAGCATAATTAAGTGTAGCTGGTTAAAAGACTGTGGAGGTCACTAGAACAGCCAGTAACTTTTCCCTGCTAAGGGAAGTGGCAGCTGGCCAAACCCCATTATCCTCTCCACCCCTTTCTGGTTTTTTAGCATCCGTGCGCAGGATTTGGAGCTTCTGTCGGGAGGGCGAGGAGGAGTCGGACGCACACGAGCCCGGTGCCCCAGGGCTGCAGCCCGGGTGGCACAGAGCTGCTGCGGGGCTGACATCGGACCCAGGGGATCCTCTGGGCCTTTGTAGGACCTGGAGACATCGCTGAGCTTTGGCCAGCACGGACAGAGCCTGGGGACAGAAAATGCCGACCATCTCCTTCGTTTTCTTTAAAAACGCCGTCCCTGCATCAGGTGGAAACTTCGGATAATTCACAGATCAAAGGCAGGAGTTCTTCCCTTATGCTCTGACACGTTATTAAATATCTCAATCACGTCACCAGTGAGTATCCAAAAGCATCCTCCCGGCTCTGGGTGTGTTTGCTGAGCGGGGGCTCTGCCGTGGTGCCCTCTCGCCTCCTGTCCCCTCCTGCGGCTCCCTGGCCCCGCCGCGAGTCTGGCCGGGCACAGATTCAGCTGGGGATGAGCCCAGCCAAGGCAAAGCAGAGCCGGGCGCCGCAGGAGCAGCTCCTGGGCCAGCTCCCGGCCCGGCTCCCGAGCCCCGCTCCGGCGCCGGCACCGCGGGCAGTGCCCAGCAGAAGGCACCGGGGCCGGGAGCGGCTCCCAGCCGCAGCACCCGGCAGCGCTCGGGGTGCCCGGCTGGACACTCCGGCTGGGACAGCCCCACTGCAATGCGCCGATTGCCATCTAGTGGCACCCAACACTGGGCTCCGCACCCCTGTCCACGGTTTTGGTGGCACGGGCTGGGTTTGTGCCTCTGCAGGGCTGCTCCGAGCTGCTCCCGGCTCCCGCCTGGAGCAGTGACCCCGTCATCCGCAGCTTGGGCTCCGAGATCCATCTGCTCCTCTTCCCTTGTTAATCCCGCTTTTTAAATGTTCAGGATAGTAGAAATAAGGCCAAGGAGCGGCTCTGGGGAGCAGGCTCGTTGTTGGTGCCGCTTGTCCCGGGTGAAACAGCTCTGAGGCCGGGGATGCTCTTGGGCCAGCAGCTCCGGGACAGCCGAGCGGCCAAACCCGTCCCTGTGTGCCCAGCGCGGCCAGCCCCGCGGGGCCCGGCGTGCCCAGGCCGTGCTGACCGCTGGGCCGGGCACTGCTGAGCCTGCAGCCCCCTGGAGGGCACCGGGTCCTGCCCGTTCCCCCCGGCCCGGGCACCGGAGGCGCCGCAGCGCCCGCTCTGTCCCCGCTCCCAGCCCCGCGTCCCCTCCTGCCCCGCAGGGGCTCCCAAGGGACCGAGGCCACCCGGGCTCCCCTGCTCGGTCACAGCGGGTGCCTGCAAAGCCTCGGATGAGTTACTCATCTATGGACATCTGCCCTGCAGGTCTGTGCCTGACCACGAGAGTCCCGCTGGAGACGTGCTGAAATAAAGCCTGGAAACAGCGAGGAGTATCGAGAACCACAGCAATAAAAAAGCAGTCAGAAATAGCTTCTTGGTTCAGAGAATGGTGCAGGTAAATTGCTGATAATGGGATTAAAGAGCAAAAGGTAAAGATACTCTGTTGTGCTGGAGTTGTTTTCCCAGCAGAACTGGGGGCCTGGGCCAGGGCCCTGCTCAGTGAGCTCCCAACAAACCTTCCCCTTCTCTGTGCCTCAGTTTCTCCCCCTGTCCTGCAGAAATTACAGTGGCGATTAACCAGCACCTTTGTAAGCTGCTCTGCAGGGAGAGGGGTCCGTGCCCGAGGGCTGGGGGTGCTGGGTGAGCACGGGGCTGGTGAGGCTGCCCCAGGAGCTGGCAGCGTTCCTGCACCTCCAGCACATCCCTGCCCGGCTCATTCCCCACGGAACGGGCTCAGCCCGGCCCCGGCTCCCCCCGAGGGCTCCATCACACGGTGTCTGAAGAGAAAACAGGGCCATGGCAACCAGGCTGACAGAGCTGGGTGGGACCTAAACACGGAGCCCGTCTGCAGCAGAGCGCAGTGAGCTGTTTGGGGGATCACACTGCAGGTTTCCATGGAAAAGGCTCCCATAGAACAGCCTTCCAGACAAATTACTGGGTAAGCTGCAGAGGCTTCAGAGCTTCAGCCTGATGTTTTTAGTGGGTGTTATCTCGCTGCTGCCAGCACTTTACAAGTCCAAAATTCAGCTTCGCTGTCTTTTTTCCAGGGTCCAGAACTGTGCCTGTGTTTGCTTGGAAAACAATGATGGCACAAGAAAGGGCCTTTGTGGTTATTCCATCACCTGCTCAGCAATCCAGGAGAAAGCAGGGAAACGAGTGTGCCGAGGCAGAAGCAGGGAGGGAGCTGAAGGCAAACCCTGCTGGTCCCCAACAGGAGACTTGCTCTGTGTTTGGGTGACCCCCACAGCTCCCTGGGCTTGCTGAAGACTCCCCCGGCCCCTCTGTGCCAGCCCCACGGCTTTATTTCCTCCTGGCACCCTTCAGACAAACCCCTGTGATGGCACTGGACCTGAGGAGCAGGGGGGGCTGCAATCCCACTCCATCCATCGGCTCCATCCCGGCACAGCCACCCCACATCCCCCCACCCCACAGGAATCGGGGCCTGTTAGTGGAAGCACTGACTGGGGGGGTGAAACTGTCCCCAGCTAAGATGTAGGCAGGAGGATAATTTTCAAATTTAGGCTCTACATTCAGGTCTGAAACAACGCTAAGAATAGGTTTGAGGCAGAATTAGGCCTTTTAAGCTCAATTAAAGCTCAGGCAGAACACGAAGATCATCAGCACACAAGTGAAGATCTCTTGATTGCTGCAAATTTATTCTGAATTAACAGTGGTGGGAAGGAGGGAAGAATTAATCCAATGATGTGGGCTTGGACTGATCAATCATTCGTAATTATTGTCTTCTCTTTTGCCAATATGCACACTGGAAACTTAATTCTGATGCTGCATCCATCAATGACAGGGAAATCACCAGGGATGAACTGAAATGAGGAGAGGCCCATGCAATTAAAAACCAGCAACCCCCCCCCCGCCCCCGACCTTGATATTTAAAGCAGGTAATTAAATAAATGAACAGAAATAAACTACCCCATGGTGTCAGAATTGTCACCCTGACTGCAGACTTGTGAATACATCAGTGCATTCTGACTGAAGATGCTGAAATCAAGTTCACATGAAAGTCTCTCCAAGCTGTTACTGACTTATCGGGAATTCCCAACTCCAGATCAAACCTAGTTTAGAGGAAGGAATTTAGAATGTAAGAATTCCAGGAGAGTATAAAATGGCCAGAGAAAACATTACAGGCAAGTGCAGCTAATTGAGCAGATGCTCTTTCCATGGAACCACTTCACTGCTTGACAATCCATTCTGTCATTCTTCCCAAAATTCTTCCTGAGAATCCTTCCTGAGAGCTCACCTGTCTGTGTCACCAGCAGCTGGAGAGGAAGTGATATACCCAGGGAAAAATAAATTTATGCACAGAAAACAGAGACTTCCTGGTCAGGTAAAGATAAAGCTGGTCAGAAATATTCCCTGTCATCCAAAGAATGAGACTCAGCAAAGGTTCCCCATTCCCGGGAGGGATCCGGGGCACTGCAGCATCCCCTTCCTGGCTGGAATGAATCCCTCCCCCTGCCAGGGGCAGCGACTCAGCTGGGTCCGTGCTGTGACCACCTGGCAATGTCAGTGCTGTGGGTGTGGGACACCAGCAGGGAGGGCAGGGGCAGGGAGAGGCTCCCCAAGTCCTGCTCCAGCACAGCAGCAGCTCTGAGTGCAGCAGAGAGATCGTGTCCGGTGTCTGTAGCACAGCATTGCACTGACATGAATCCAGGAGGAATTCCTCCATGGAAAGGGTGCTCAGGCCTTGGCAGGGGCTGCCCAGGGAGGTTTGGAGTGCCCATCCCTGGAGGTGCCCAAGGAAGGGCTGGAGGTGGCACTCAGAGCTCTGGGCTGGGGACAAGGTGGGCATCGGGCACAGGCCGGAGTCGATGGTCCTGGAGGGCTTTTCCAGCCCGAGTGATGCCGGGATTCTGTGCCCAGGCTCCCCGGAGCACATCCGGAGTCCTGCAGGCCCACCCAGTGGAGAAGCTGCAAACAGCAAGCCCCGGCTCCCGCATCCCGCAGGTTCCGCTGGATGCAGCGGCACAAGGAGAGCTGCATTCCACGACATTCCAGAGCACCCCGGTGCGGACACGGCCCGGGGGGCTCGGGAGAGCTGCTCCGGCTCTGCCCCCCGTGCCTGGGCAGCAGCCGGGCTGTGGTACCCAAAGCTCGGGCAGTTCTTTACCTCCCACAGTTCCTGAAACCAGTAACGACAAACCCTGAGCGCCGGTGCTGGCACAGCTGAGGCACCGCAGGAGCAGCAGCAGGCGACCCCTCCCAGCCGGGGCCGGGGGCTGTGCCCAGCCCAGCCCTCGCCCCTCCGGGCACATTCCCAGCTGCAGCCCTGGGAGCCGCAGTCCCAGCTCCTCCGTGAATCCAGAGGAAATGTCCCGTGCTGTCCCTGGAGCCGAGCCCCGGGGTATTGCAGACCCACGCGGGGTGACAGGCACAGGAGCCCAGGGGAAGCACGGGGCTGGCACAGGGTGTGCCCTGGAACCTGCTGGCACAGGGTGTGCTCTGGAACCTGCTGGCACAGGGTGTGCCCTGGAACCTGCTGGCACAGGGTGTGCTCTGGAACCTGCTGGCACAGGGTGTGCTCTGGAACCTGCTGGCACAGGGTGTGCCCTGGAACCTGCCGCTACAGAAACAGAGCCAGGCGCACCCGGGGCCAGCAGCAGCCTCACAGAACAGGGGACACGAAACACAGAGCCACTGTCACAGCATCAACAGCCTGGGGTGACCCGTGCACAGACCGGGAAAGGTGACTCTTGCAGGGCAGGAGATGATTTCAGGTTTGGGGGGATAACAGGAGCGGTTTAAAAAGGCAACTGCAGCATTTGTTTGAGTGCTTTAAGCTGAGCAACATAAAAAGAGCCAAAGCAGGACGGGAAAAGCGGTGCTGGCACTTCATCTGAAAGCCAGGTGAGAAGGGTGGGGGGACAGACTGTGGGGGAGCCCTGATGTGGAAAGAAAAGTCCTACAAATTCTGAAAGGCAGATGTGGGAGTGGAGAACTACAGCCTCCAATCCTGACACTCTACGGGATGGGCAGGTTGAATAATCTGAAACGTAACTGAAATTGAAGCAAGAACTAGGACAAAACTTCATTACAGAAAATCGATAGGATTGATCTTGGAAAGGCAATAAAGAGTCAACGCAATCACATTAATTAATGTACTAGAGGTTTGGGATGTTTAAGACAACCACTCTAGACATAACACTGGTTTTTATCAAGTCCTCCATGAAGTCAAGTGTTTGACCTCCAGCTCTCATCTGCTTCTCTCTGCTCCCCAGAGACCACTTAGAAATCCAGTTAGAAACTGCTAAATTCTGTGCTGAGGAACACAAAATGCTCCTGGAAACTCCGGGGCCAAACCTCACTGCTGGAGTAGAACGTGCAGTGTCCTCCAGTGCTGACTCTGTGAGCATTTAAATCTAAATAAATCCCTTTTCCTGTGGTTTCTCCAAACTCAGCAGCTCTATTGCCAGGGCAACAGCGAGTTGTTTTTCCTGCACACTGAGGTTTGCTCATGCTGTGGTGAAAGAAAACATTATTTTTAACAGTTTAACACCCAGGTGATCACCTGGAAGGTACCTATGGAAGCACTGCAAAGCCTTAGGAACTCCCCCCCTGCAGTGTGCAGGATAAGCTGAATTAGCTGCTCCCACAGTACAATACTGGAGCGTTAGAACCTGACTTGCTCAAGCAGCTGAGGGAGCTTTTCTGTGTCCTACAAGATCTGTGTTTAATTAGGCTCACTGGCAATCAGTGCCATGGCTCTGCATGGACACAGGACAGGAGCTCCCTCCTGCTCTTCACTGACTGAACCAAACACCAAATCCCTCCAATGAATTCAATTTTAAATGTGATTTTGTTTCAACATGAAAGTTTCTATTTTAGTACGTGAACATCCAAAATAAAGATCAGGAAAATCAAACACCTTTTTCAAAATTTAAGGAAAATTTAATCAATATGCCTTAAATTATTTTACAGTAACTACAATACTGACAAGCATAACGTTTTCCAAATGGTGTTTTCCTTGGAAGTACTGCGAGAGAGATTCCTCTTCATCCAGCAGAATGTGCACCACGAGGGAAGGAACCTCTGTCGAAGCCCTTCAGAAACCCCAGTTAACATAAAGCTACAGACACCCCAATGTGGTCATGTTTCAAGTGTGACAGAATTACAGATCCCTTTCACTTTTAAGCATCTGTTTTCTACTTCATAATTTAAGTATCTTAAATCCTGAAATACTCTCACAGCAAATGAACAAATAATTGAGACCGAAGAGCTGAGGAGGATATTGGTTAAAACACAGGAAATACACTAATTACTTTTGTTCATCTGTGCATTTTTGGTGAGAGGGGCCAGGAAACAGGTTCCTGGTTCCTGCAGATTTATCCAGAGTCCCTCAAATCCACGGCAGCTCCTTTAACTGTTTTGGATAAAAATCTACCAATTTGTAACTGCAACTCTTTGCCTTCCCCTATAAAACAAAACAAAACGAACAAAAATCACAACCCTCAAATAAACAACCAGAAGTTACTTTTTCTAAAGATCTAGGAATGGGAAAGAAATCACAGGAACTTGATAAGCATGAACACGTATTAAAGCTCTGGACTCCCCAGGTCATTGAAAACAGTATTCAAAGTCCTAAAAAAGTGAACACGAGACATTTTCCATTGTTCCGGGTGATTCAAACAGGTCTAAGTTTCATGATAGCAACACGAGACAGTTGTTTGCAGCTGTTTCTGGTCCAAGTCCATGTTCCAAGCTGGGATTTCCTTTTGGCCCCCTGGAGTTCCCCAGAGTCTGTTCAGAAGACGGAGATGAGGGCGAAGACTCCGTACAGCAACGCGCAGGGATAGGCTACGAGCAGCTGCTGGCCCTCCATGGCTAAGGCAGAGATAAAGATCTTGGAAGCAGAAAAGCTGCACCAGCCAATAATTCCAGCCGTGAGAATAATCCCCAGCATCCCCCTGGAAAGGCAGAAAGAAGAGAATTCCTGTAAGCCTTGTGTATATCCACCTGCAGGAGCCACACCTGGACTCACCCAACAGCTTGTGCAGGTTCTGGGATGAATTTTAGCATTTGGCAGTAAATGAAATATTCCCACTAAAAGCACTGGGAAAGCACTGGCACAGGCTGCTCAGAGCAGCTGTGGCTGCCCCATCCCTGGAGTGCCCAAGGCCAGGCTGGATGGGGCTTGGAGCCACCTGGGATAGTGGAAGGTGTCCCTGCCCACGGCAGGAGTGGGACTGGATGAGCTCTTCCAACCCAAACCAGTCTGGGATTCTAGAATTTTAGAACAATATTAGTCAATTATGACACTAGAAAGCCCCCTCAAAATTAACTCTATGCACATGAAATGTCAAAGCAGTGAGTAAAAGAACTGTGCCAAGCTGTTTCTTTTCAGTCCCTAAATTCACAGAGCAAAGAGGAATCATTCTCATTTTCTTCTATTTGTAAAATCCTAATTTGCATCTTCAATACTAATTACTTTTAGACTTTACAGGTACTGAGATCTGTCAGATTCAGAGCTGGCTGAAAACAAACCTGAGATTGCTCCTGGAGTCTACGTATTCAAAAGCTGTTAATTGACTTAGAGGCAAAGCCAGGATTTAACCCCCTTTCCCCAGTAAATACCTGAAGCCATTGACAATTAATTCCTGCCCTCCCTAAAGATTCCTGTCATATTCAAACTGTACACAGCTTCAGCACGGAGTGTGAAAATTCCCTTGCATTATTTCCTTCCCCACCTCGGGAGGAATCTCAGCCCGAGGTAGGAATGGCAGCACTTACTGCAGTGAGAAGACGATGGCGAAGGAGGAGAGCAGGATCATGGGCAGCAGGCAGTAGCCCAGCACGCTGGCCACGCAGCCGAAGGACACCCCGGTCATGCTCATCAGGTTCAGGAGGCAGAACATGCCCAGGCAGCCGATGGCACTGATCCCGTACACGTACCCAAACTGGATCTTGCCAGCCTGCAGCCGGGCACAGGATGGGGTCAGGATGGAAGCAGCGCAGGGATGGGGGCCAGGCATGGAAGCAGCACAGGAGCGGGATCCATTCCGCCCTGGGACACAGGAGGGGTGGGCACAGGCACTGCCCCCAGTTCCCTCACTCCCGTCCCACAGGGAGCGTTTCCCCCCAGAGCCCCAGGACACCTCACGCTCCAGGAGCCTGGAATTTCTCCTGTCTCCATGGATCTTACAGAACACGTTCTGATCCGATTGTTATTCTCTCATCTCAGCCCAGGAACTGCTTAGAGTTTAATCAAGGACTTCTCATGCTGGCTGGTTACTTGCAATAACAATCTTTATAGAACTGGTGTGTAAAGACAACAAAACTGTAATTCAGAAACTTCTTGACAAACCCAGAGCTGCAGTCCTTTAATTTGTGGCAGAACGCACAAAGTTATGGCACAAGAAAAATTATTTTAAAAATCCCAGTAACAGCTGAAGCTGAGCTGCCAAGCACTGGGTGTGAACTCAGGACTAGCTGAGGTCGATTTTAAAAAGCCAAACCCAAACTTTGATTGTTCACAAGCGCACGGGAAGCACGTGTGGGTTACATCCCTGTATTTAGGTCATCTTCTGGTTTTCCTAAGCTGAGACTGATGCTTCCCTTACAGCACTTGCCAAGGCACCCCTGCAGGACACGGGGCTGTGCAGCTTCCAGGGTGTCCCCCTCCAACAGCTTCCAAACTGAATGTACTCAGACCCAGCTCTCCTCTTCCCCAGGCAGCACAGGAAACAATCACACCTGCTGCGACCTTTGTGCCAGGCTCAGCCCACTTCCTTTCACTACATTCCATGGATTTTTTTTAAAAAACACACAGGAGAAATAAATTCTTAGAAAATTCAAACGTATCTATTATAAACATGTTCATTAATTTGACTGGCCTAGTTTCCATAAATAAAAGTTACTTATTAAAGTAGGTTTGAAGTCCCCTTGGTACCAAAGTGCGTTTTAACTGTCACAGCAATGTGAAATTTTAGGCAGAAATTAAAAGCAGTGCCCGAAGCATCTAAAGCTAAATCAGATTAAAACCCCTGAAGCTTTCAATGCCAAGGAACACTGTTTGCTGCCATCTCATCATTGACACTCATGAATCATTAAAGCACAATCTTATTCCAATTAAGCTCAATTAGAAGAACTCACCAGGCTTCAGCAGTGCCTGGCCCATTAAGCAACACAAACAGTGTGAAAGCAGGTTTGCTCCAGAGTGACCTGACACTGGAAGTCACACCTGATGCGTCAGTACTCATCCATCCCATCAGTGTGAGAGGCCTTGGTGCCTCTTCCACTCACATCCAAATTGTCCTGTGCAGGGTGAGGAGCTAGACTCTGATGATGCCTGGGGGTCCCTTCCAGCTCAGGACACTCCATGAAAAGGCAGTGCTTTCCTGGCCTCCACGCCAAGGTAACGGGGCCCCTCTCCCAGCACCCCCTGCCCAGCAGTCCCCGTGGCAGTGTCTCACCAGCAGCAGGGTGGCTCCAAAGGCCAGGCAGAACACCATGGGCCCGGCCAGGTCCGTCTCGTTCATGATGCTGCCATCGGCCACCTTCAGGGGGTGCAGCACCGTTAGTGTTTTCTGCCAGATGTGGTCGAAATTGATCCCCAATTCTGCAAGTGAAGAGAACATGGATTTCATTTCTTCCCTTCCTGGCTGCCCCCCTTGCTCCACTCTGTCTTCCCAGCCTCTCCATTTCCCTTCTCCTCCAGATCTGTGATGGGCACCAGAGAACTGAGCCATTCCCTTGTTCCTCCGGCTGCCTGCACACAGTCTGGGTCTCAAGTGCTGGGAAGTGCCCAGGTGGTTTCTGAAGGACCAGGTAAGAGCCCAAGTACAGAGTCCTGAGTTCACAGAAGTCCCTTCAGCCCAGTTCCCTGATCCTGTTTTATTTACGTAAATAAAGTAATATTTTTAATAAAAAAGCCCAGAGGGTGGAAGGAATCATGCCTGGGGACAGGTGACAGGCGTGACAGGTGCCTGTCTCTCCACCTAGGAACAATGAGGGTTTGTTCAGTTGTTTGGAACTGAAAAATAACAGAAATAAGCTGGAAACTGATCCCAGCAAGCCAGACTGTGGCTGAATATCCAGCCTGGCACTCTGCACGGGCTGTACTCCACACAGGCATTTCTGCAGTGTTTAGCATTCCTTGTTAGCAATGAAACATTACAGTTCTAACCAAGAACCAACTCAAAGGGCCTGCAGCCACTTATTTCACAAACTGGGCAGTTGCAATTATTATTTACAACAAGAGGAATATTAAGTGTTTTGTCACAAAGTCAGGTCTCCCAGTCAATTGATTTAATCTGCCTCAGAGCAGCTGGTGTGAAGCAATAAAGCACAAAATTATGACAACTGCAAAAGTTCACACAAGAACAAGGATTTCACATGCCAAAATACAGGTTAAAAAAAAAATCAATGAGAATTTCAAATCCACTGAGCACTCCAGCAGGAGGGAATCCACACACTGCTACCAACTCATCCCCAAACTAGGAGGAGTTTTGGATTTAGGCCATAGCAAAGTTATACCTTCTAATAGCGGAGGCTCATCCTCAAAATTGCTTCCATAAAAAGACTGTGCTGAGGCTGGAGTGTAGTTCTGTGTTGGCTGGTAGATCTGCCCCGTGTAGGGCTGCTGCTGCTGCATCATGTCAGGGGGAACAAAACCACCCTGCTGGGGGTACTCGTAGCCTCCATAGTGCCTGCAAAGCACAACCCCATGTTAGAGCACACCCAGAGCTGCTGCTGAAACACTTCTGCAAGGCAAAGCTTGTTCCAGTCAATACATCACAGCAAACCCTTCCCTCTGTCTTAAAAAGTCCCATTTCATGGTCCCATACCCAGGTCCTCCATGAAAACCCCCAATCAAAGCCACCCTCTGTCCTAAACAAACTCTTCAGGCATTCTTGCCACTAATCTTTCCCAAGTCTAACCACAGAGACTTCCATAAACATCTCCAAAATCTTTAACTATGGAAATAGAAAGAAGGAAAATGCAGAACTCCTCGTGTTAGCAGAGTCCAGCCCCAGCTCAGCCCCGTGATCCTGTTGAGGTCACAAATGGCACTGACCTGCTCCATCCATCTCAGGGATCACACGGAGCGGCCACAGCCCTCAGCCCGAGGCTGGATGTTGACACAGGGCTGCCAGGATCCCCCCTGACCCAGGAACACCCACCACACCTCCCTGCTGCAGCCTGGGAGTCACCTGGACATTGCAGCCTCACTTAGGTGACACTAATTTCTAGTCCCCAAGTGAGTGACTGGAGATGGAGCTGCAGAAGAACAGTATTTCTTCTCCCAAGGACATGCAGATCACTCTTATAATTAAGATTATTCATACAACTTGTCCTTCAATCTTCTAACGCTTGCTCTAAAATCTACCAGGCAGAGAATTCAACACAAAATTCCTTCAGATCTCCATTTACAGACAGTGAGTTCAGCACTCCCTCAAACAGAGCAGCTGGGACTCATTTACACAAACCACCAGTTGGCTGAAGCGCCAAACCTTTCCTGGACACACAGACTGTCCCAGAAGTATCCTAAGGAAGCCTAGAGGAGAGCTGGAGAGGGACTCTGGACAAGTGCCTGGAGTGCCAGGACAAGGGGAATGACTTCCCAGTGACAGAGGGCAGGGCTGGATGGGATATTGGGAAGGAATTGTTCCCTGGGAGGGTGGGCAGGCCCTGGCACAGGGTGCCCAGAGCAGCTGTGGCTGCCCCTGGATCCCTGGCAGTGCCCAAGGCCGGGCTGGACGGGGCTGGGAGCAGCCTGGGACAGTGGGAGGGGTGGAACGGGGCAAGAGCTCGGGTCCCTCCCCCCCGGGATGCCGTGACCCCGCGGGGCCCTGCGGGGCACACGAGTTACTTGCTGTACGGCCGCCCGCTGTAGTCGTAGGGCTGCGCCTGGTCCTCGATGCTGTAACTGGTCTGTAAGAACTCGGTGTTGAAGCTGTCGAACCCGGACATCGCCTCCTCTGCAAGAGAACAGCGAGGCGGGTCCCGACCGCTCCCGAGCCGGCACCGCGCGGCTC